>JADBJO010000786.1:0-75000 GCA_016801955.1 Conus betulinus | reverse complement strand
GTCAGGCACCATGATCATTCTTGTGGCATGTTGCTAAAAAGTTAGTATACATGTAAGATACAGGCAGAGCCATTGAGACTAGAATGAATCTACTTTACACGTAGACGGAGGCAGCCAGATAAGAAATGAACAAACCATACACAGACACAGGCAGGCTGACAAAGAATGAATTTACTATGCACACAGACAGATGCTGACCAACTAAGCATGAATATACTATATACACAGACAGAATCCGGCTGACAAGAAATGAACCTACTATACACACAGACAGAATCTGGCTGACAAGAAATGAACCTACTATACACACAGACAGAATCTGGCTGACAAGACCTGAACCTACTATACACACAGACAGGGTCTGGCTGATGAACCAGCCACCATGGTGAAGTAGTTAGCATCATGGACTCCCATCTGACAGGGCATGGGTTTGATTCCCATCTGAACCATATGGAACTTCTCTGCCCTGACTGGCTGCTACCCAGCGTTAAGTTTACTAAGGGCTCAGTTGGGAAGACTGGAACCATACTGTCGAGTTTCGACCACTAAATCAATGCATCTCTGAGAGTGTTGCTCATATTTCCTGACCAACACTGTAGGTGTCTGTACCTCTCGGACCTGGTGGATAGAGCTCACTACAATGTGACTTTGGTACACAAAATGTGGAGGTGTGGCATGTTGACAGTTTATTTACAATGTGACCTTGATACACAAGATGTTGCACGCTTGTCTGCAGGGGAATATTTAGTTGAAGACAAGGGCAATAACTTCTGACCGCCCACCAGTTGCAGAGCAAAGACGGGAGGGAAGGGATGGAGACGGCCACAGTTTGTTTAGATAGCGCACAGCTGCCAACAGCTGTCAGCTTCCTTGCGCTAACCTCCCACAACCTTTTCCTCCCTACGCGTAATGTGATACTAGCTGTCTGACTGATAGTGCGCTGGAAATAGGGTGCTGTGTTTCTTCATTAATGCTTTATGCCAGAATGCAGCGAGCTGTGATCGATTGATGTCACTGTATTGTGGGGCCTCTGACTGACAAAACGACACCAAACATGAATGGGTCTTCTTTCATACGCTTTGCTGACAAGCACCACAAAGATTTGTCAACAAAAAAAACAATTGAAAACAGACAAACGAACACACAACAAATGAAATGAAAGTTCAACTCAGTAGAGAGCATGCGTCGTCCTTTCGATCACGCTCAAACTCAGACATATTGGACATGCATATTCTCCTTCACAACAGACAGAAAATTATTTGCTAGACGCCTACCTGACAGCTAGTACAGGGCCCGAATAAACAGTCGCTGTCAGCACTGGTCAGCTTCACTGATACTAGTGTTTTGGAAATGGGGTGTTGTGTTTCTTCATTAATACTTTGCGCCAGAATGCAGCGAACTGTGGTCGATTGATGTCACTGGATTGTGGGGTCTCTGACTGACAGAATGACACCAAACATGATTGGGTCTTCTTTCATACGCATTGCTGACAAGCACCACAAAGATTTGTCAACAAAAAACAATTGAAACAGACTAATGAACACACAACAAATGAAATGAAAGTTCAACTCAGTAGTAGAGAGCATGCGTTGTCCTTTGAATCACGCTCAAACTCAGACATATTGAACATGCATATCTTTCCTTTAAAACTGACAGAAAATTAATCCTAGGACCCTTACCTGACAGCTGGCACAGGGCCCAGATAAACAGTCTGTTGGCACTGGTCAGCTTCACTGGGAACACGGCGGGTGGTTTCCCTAGCACGGCCTAAGTATGTTTTGCTTGTCTATCTGTGTGCTCTACGTGCTTGTGAAGCATGCTGAAACTGATTCTATCACAGCCGCACCATGCTTTTAGTAAAGCAAGATTTTAGCATGCTACACATGCAGATGTCAGTTATAACACAATGAAATGCTTCCTACCTGACCTTGTACTTTTGCCCGTTCCAATCATTTGAAACTGATGTCACATGTACACACTCCAATGCAAAATGTTGCCGGATTTTCATCTTCATGGTGAGCCTACTCACGACTTGGGAGAGAGAGGGAGGGAGGGAGAGCAGAGAGAGAGAGAGAGAGAGAGAGAGAGAGAGAGAGAGAGAGAGAGTGCGTGCACACACACACACACACACACACACACACACACTGACAGAAACCCACACACTAACAACAGCGGTATATAAACAGATGATGGATCACACACACACACACACACACACACACACACACACACACACACACACACACACACACACACACACACACACACACAGAGACGAGACAGAGAGAGAGACAGAGAGAGAGAGAGAGAGAGAGAGAGAGAGAGAGAGAGAGAGAGAAGAGAGACTACTGATTACAGCAGCTTACTCTATCATTAAAACACGCTCAGGTACTCACTTGCACACTCTTACTTTTATGTATGCAGAGACAGAGAGAGAGAGAGAGAGAGAGAGAGAGAGAGAGAGAGAGAGAGAGAGAGAGAAGAGAGAACAGACAACAACAACAACACACAACACACACACACACACACACACACACGCACGCACGCACGCACGCACGCACGCACGCACGCACGCACGCACGCACGCACGCGCGCTCACGCGCGCGCGCGCGCGCGCGCGAGAGAGAGAGAGAGAGAGAGAGAGAGAGAGAGAGAGAGAGAGAACAACAACAACAACAACAACAACAACAACAACAACAACAACACACACACACACACACACACACACACACACACACACGCGCGGCGCACGCACACGCACGCACGCATGCGAGAGAGAGAGAGAGAGAGAGAGAGAGAGAGAGAGAGAAGAGAGAGAGAGAGAGAGAGAGACAGAGACAGAGAGAAAATAAGCGCTTGGTGGAGTGTACTTGTAAATCTCAGCACTGTGCCACACTGACCGGGCGCCTGGCAAGTCAGTCTCCGCAACTGATGAACAACACACCACGAAAAAAAAAAAAAAAAACACACACACACAAAAAACTCAAGAACGCGGTATGAACCGAAGTTATATCAAGCGGCACAAAGAAGAATCACAACACACAAATCACTCCCAGAGTTAATCATATCCAGTTATGAAGTGTGGAAGAAGAATAATGCATTAATCACAAGAGAAAACTTCACCACAAAAAATCAGTACTCAGTTGCCGCTGATGACCACGTGCGTGCACGTGTACGCCCGATGCCAGCGCTTATCAAAGCGGTGAAGGTCACGAGCAGGTTCAGCGCCGGGGCAGCAGAAAACTAAACAGACCGATTTTCTTCTTGGCCCGACTGCCGTGGTTGGTGTGGCATGTTGACAGTTATTACAATGTGACCTTGATACACAAGATACACAAGAGGTTGGGGTGGCATGTTGACAGTTTATTACAATGTGATCTTGATACACAAGATGTGGGTGTGTGGCATGTTGACAGTTTACTACAATGTGACCTTGATACTCAAGATGTTGGGGGTGTGGCATGTTGACTGTTAATTACAATGTGTCCTTAGTGCACAAGATGTGGGTGTGTGGCATATTGACAGTTTATTACTATGTGACCTTGATACAAAAGGTTGACAGTTTATTATAATGTGACATTGACACATAAGATGTTGGGGGTGGGGCATGTTGACAGTTTATTACAATGTGACCTTGGTGCACAGGATGTGGGGTGTGGCATGTTGGCAAGGTGACCTTGATGCACAAGATGTTGGGGGTGTGGCATGTTGACAGTTTATTGGAATGTGACCTTGATACAAAAGTTGTTAGGGGTGTGGCATGTTGAAAGTTTATTACAATGTGACCTTGATACACAAGATGTTAGGGATGTGGGCATGTTGACAGTTCATTACAATATTACCTTGATACACAAGATGTTCGGAGTGTGGCATGTTGACAGTTTATTACAGTGTGACCTTGATGCACAAGATGTTGGACAGAGCTCACTACAATGTGACCATGGTACGCAACTTGTGGGGGGGTGGCATGTTGACAGTTTATTACAAAGTGACCTTGGTACACAATATGTGGGGTGTGGCATGTTGACAATATGACCTTGATACACAAGATGTGGGGGTGTGGCATGTTGACATCTTATTACAATGTGACCTTGATTCACAAGATGTGGGGGTGTGGCATGTTGACAGTTTGTTACAATGTGACCTTGAAACACAAGATGTGGGGATGTGGCATGTTGACAGTTTATTACAATGTGACCTTGATACACAAGATGTTCGTAGTGTTATGTTGACAGTTATTGCAATATGACTTTGATACACAAGATGTTCGGAGTGTGGCATGTTGACAGTTCAGTTCAATGTGACCTTGATACATAAGATGCGTGGAGTGTGGCATGTTGACAGTTTATTACAGTGTGACCTCGATACACAAGATGTGGGGGTGTGGCATGTTGACAGTTTATTACAGTGTGACCTGATGCACAAGATGTGGGTGTGTGACATGTTGACAGTTTATCACAATGTTACTTGGGTATACAAGATGTTTGGAGTGTGGCATGTTGACAGTTTATTACGATGTGACATTGATACACAAGATGTTCGGAGTGTGGCATGTTGACAGTTAATTACAATGTGACCTTGATGCACAAGATGTGGGAGTGTGGCATGTTGACAGTTTATTACAATGTGACCTTGATGCACAAGATGTGGGGGTGTGGCATGCTGACAGTTTATTACAATGTGACCTTGATGCACAAGATGTGGGGATGTGGCATGTTGACAGTTTATTACAATGTGACCTCAGTACACAAGATGTGGGGGTGTGTGGCATGTTGACAGTTTGTTACAATGTAACCTTGATGCACAAGATGTTGGGGTGTGGCATGTTGACAGTTTAGTACAATGTGACCTTGATACACAAGAAGTTCAGAGTGTGGCATGTTGACAGTTTATTACAATGTGATCTTGATACACAAGATGTTGGTGTGTGGCATGTTGACAGTTTCTTACAATTTGACCTTGATGCACAAGATGTGGGGGTGTGTGGCATACTGACAGTTTATTACAATGTGATCTTGATACACAAGATGTTCGGTGTGTGGCATGTTGACAGTTTCCTACAATTTGACCTTGATACACAAGATGTGGGGGTGTGGCATGTTGACAGTTTATTACAATGTGACCTTGATGCACAAGATGTGGGAGTGTGGCATGTTGACAGTTTATTACAATGTGACATTGATACACAAGATGTGGGTGTGTGGCATGTTGACAGTTTATTACAATGTGACCTCAATACACAAGATGTGGGGGTGTGGCATGTGACAGTTTGTTACAACGTGACCTTGATGCACATGTTGGGGTGTGGCATGTTGACAGTTTAGTACAATGTGACCTTGATACACAAGAAGTTCAGAATGTGGCATGTTGACAGTTTATTACAATGTAACCTTGATACACAAGATGCTCGGAGTGTGGCATGTTGACAGGTTTTTATAATGTGACCTTGGAAGTGTGGCTTGTTGACAGAGCTCACTACAATGTAACCTTGATACACAAGATGTTCGGAGTGTGGCATGCCTACTGGTGGGAGCTGAGACAAGAATGGAGGCTGATGGTGAGAGCCGAATGCCATTACAGGTATGCACACCTTTTCTGGCTTTTCAAAAAAAAAAAAATCAAAAGTGAGGTTAGTGGACAACTGAACAAATGGGAAAAACAAGTCAGAAAATAAGAAACACTACCTTTGAAGTTATTTACCTTCATGTAGGACATTGCATTTGAACCTTTTGCGTTCTTACTGTAGGGCATTGCATCTGAACCAATTTACCTTTTTCATTGGGATGGGATAGCGCTGAAACATTCAAACACATGATTTATTAGCTTTTTCGATCTGAGTGCAAAGTGTACTTTGAGATCAAGTGAAAGGGTGGAGTGAAACTGAAGAGAAAAAGGGAAGAGGTTGGGAAAGATGAAAATGTGCTAAAATGATAATGACACACACGCATGCACACACTCCCATGCACACACTCATGTATGCACACGCACACACCTTTACAACATATATTTTTGTTTGCCAGTTCTTGGCAACTGAAATCACCCCATACAAACCTCCTGTGATGTCATGGCCAAGTGGAAACTATGAGTCAGAGCTGTCTCTTGGAACGCTTTGTGCTCTTGGAATCGTTGGTTGTCAGACTCACTCACACAATGTCAACAAACAGCCAGTAGGACAAAACAGAAGAGCATGCCCCCCCTTCAATTACATTATTTGCTTAAAATGCTTTCCACTATGGTCTCACTTATTCACACATACATATTTTCAGTTTAACACAATAACCCACATGGAGTCAAAAATACCTTTTCGTTGTAAGTTTGGTGTGAACAGTGACACACAAATCATCCATTTTTAAGCAGTTAAGTTCCATGGTCCTCACAGCCTGTAACAGTTTTCTTTCCCATTTTCATCTTCGGCCAGCTACAGAATCGTTGAACTTTTCGCAGTCTCATGCTGACTTAAAAAAAAAAAACCACACACTCACAAACTGTGCCTGTGGCCCCGTCAATCAGAAAAGTAGGCCACTTATCCAGAGAAAAAGTCCCTGTGAAAAGAAAAACAAAGAACTTAATCATTAAAAAGTTATTTCAGAAGGTTTCTGTATCGAAAGAATATTAACCTTCATCACTTCTTCTTTTCACCACATTTCATCTGGAGGTTGGCTGGGCCTGATGAAGCTGTTGTGGCTTTTACTCGTACTTTTTACATCTCCCATATCATACCGAACTTTTTTCCACCTAGGCATCGGAAATGAACCTGTATTTCTGTAGTAAACAACGAAATCTGGCCCACTACTGCATAAATATGAATTAGCTGATTTTTGTTTTTTACTAATGTGGCATGAAAAAGTAGATAATGTAACACTGGCGAAGAGAAGCATACAATCACAGCATTTGAAAAAAAAAAAAAAGTGTGAAATTTGAAAATTTTTAGATTTGCCCAGTCTTCAAAGAAAAAGCAAATATTGACAAATTTGAGTAAGCATAGAAAAGGGAGCTAACCACAAGTTTATGCACTAAGAGCAAAAACTGAAGCAAGCACAAGTGTTCTTTCTTAAACCATTAAAAATGACTCCAGGCATAACCTGACTGTAAACACTGCTTGGCGACCACCTGTCCAGTTGTGGCCCATCGCCAGTATGTTGTCGCAGCAAGATGATAGAGCTGTTTTAAAACCAGTAGCAAACAAAGAGTACATAATCTGGCTGTATATTTAAACACGTAAAAAAACCCCCCAAAAACAGACACAAAAGTAATCATAAGGTTGTTTAAAAACAGGTGTTTATCACACACACACACACACACACACACACACACACACACACACACACACACACACACACACACACACACACACACATACACACACACACAAGTATCTGTATTCCTGTTTTAAAAGCAAGTTGTTGTGAAAACAAAATATTCATATTGCTGTTTTAAAGAAAAGTTAATTGTAAACATCAACAATAACAACAACAAAAAAAAAGTATTCATCTGTCTGTTTTTAAACAATTGGTAAGAAAACACAAAGACAGTTGTTTCCAGGCTAGAGGCCTTTCCCTTTTTCCTTTCCTTGACTCACACCCCTGTGGCTACAACATCAGTAACAGCTTATTCATGGATGATTTTTGGTTCTGTTTTTAGCAGATAAAGGGTTATCTTCTGATATGTATCAAACCTTACAAATTGAAAACTGATGTTTGAAATTTGACTTTCACAGAATTAATAATTCATGCATTCATGGTACTCAAATGACCAGTGTACATGATAATTGAATATCATTTTAATTAGATCAGTCTCTCACCAGCAATTTATAATCAAGCGAACATGCCAAATTAGAGACAGCAAATCTTCAATGTACAAACCTGCTGAATTTGTTTGGTAAAACAAAAGTGTTCATGCTTCATTTTCGTTGTCTTGAATATTGTTTGTCTTGCCTGAAGAAGACCAAAGAGGTTGAAATGCATTGTGTTTGTCTTATACTTTTATTGTTTCTTTCATTTGGCAGCATAATAGTTTGTCTTTTAAGTTTGCACTTGTTTGCATGCCAGTTCATGGTATTCCTCAGACTGAATGTGTTGCATAGTGCTACAATGTTCACTTCATTCATGTCTTCACTGCCTTTATCTTGTGGCTAATGGATCCCTCAGCTTCCAGCACTCGAGCCCATCAGAAACTCTGTGCCAAAATGAGACACACTCTTAAAATCAGTAAATGTCTGTCTTGTAGAAACTTCTGCTCCAGGCTGACGTCTAAAACTTCCAAGAAGTCTGGAACATCATCAAGAAAATCAAAGGGAAGAACACCAACCTGTCAGTTCATCAGCTGAAACTTGCTTATGCCCTGATAACTGACAAACAAACTGTTGATAATGTGATGGCCTCCACCATTCAGCAAAACGCATCATCCTCAAGTAAATCTGCAGCCTTTCTGAGAAACAAACAACTCAGAGAAAAATTTTCATACAATTTCACATCAGACAACTCTGAAACCTACTATATACCATTTTCAATTGATGAACTGAAATCAGCTCTGCATACCTGGAACAGTTCTGCTCCTGGCTTGGATGATGTTCATTATCAGGTTTTGAAACATCTCCCAGAAAGCTGTCTCCAGTCCCTTCTAAAAGTCTACAACCATATCTGGACCACAGGGTGCTTTCCGCCCTCCTGGCAGAAACCCCTGATCATTCTAATTCCTAAGCCTGAAAAACACCTTACCAGTCCTTCAAACTATGTCCAGTAGCTCTGACCAGCTGCCTCTGTAAGCTAATGGAGAAGATGGTCAACTCTCGACTGATATGGAAGTTGGAAATGATGGCCTTTTAGCCAGCAAACAGTGCGGGTTCCGGAAGTACCACTCGACAGTTGACCATTTAGTCTGTCTGGAACCCACCATCTGCAATGCCTTCATCAATAAACAGCATGTGGTTGCTATCTTGAATCCTCGTGGATCTTCATAAACTTGGTTTTCGTAGTCATCTGCTTCTACTATTCAAAAACTTTCTGGCTGATCGAAAGTTCCAAGTCCGTACTGGCATCAAGCTGACCGACATCCATGGGCATGAGTTGTGTTACCTTAAGGGAGCATTCTTTCTCCTGCTCTCTTCTGCATAAAAAAATAATGACATTGTCAAATTGGTAAACCAGGGTTCTGAGTCCTCTCTATTTATTGATAACTTCGCACTGTACATAGTTGGAGCCTCTTATGCCAGCGTATAGCATCAACTTCAACTTTGTGTTAATAAGATTCAGCAGTGGGCCAAGGAACAGAGGTTTACCTTTTCAAGCACCAAAAGTCAGTCAGTTCATTTCACAATTTTCGTCAGTTTTTTGCTGATCCTGAAATTCGCCTGGACAAGTCCACCATTCTAGCTGTGAAAGAAGCCAAATTTCTGGGTGTTATTTTTGATCAAAAACTAAACTTCAAAAGTCATACCCAACACTTAAAAACTGCATGTCAGAAAACTCCTTTGTCTTTACAGGGCCCTGATCCGTTCCAAACTAGACTATGGATGTGTAGTGTACGGCTCAGCCAGACCATCCTACCTGAAAAGTCTAGATCCTATCCACCATCAATGGCTTCAGTTGTGTCTGGGTGCATTCCACACCACTCCTGTTTGTAGCTGTATGCTGAGGTAGGAGAACCATCCCTCTCAAATCGGCGATTGAAGCTTGCCTTGAACTACTGTGATGTCTGAATCTCTTCTGAACCTCAAAACCCTGCTTATGACTGTGTTTTTGACCCCCAAAGATGTAAAAGAAATTTGATGATCACCCCAGCTCCATTCCACCCTTAGAATTCATATTTTTCCACATTTGAACAAAGCAGGTATAGACCTTGGAGTAGTTTGTGATTTATTCCCAGTTTCCTGATGACTTTCGATTGACTTTCTTCACTCAGAGATCCAGTTTGATTCAGCCTCATACTGTAAAGATTCCACTAGTTCCTTTTCATACAAGTCCCTTTTCACTGAACTATGCTCAAAGTTTCCATCCTTCAAAAGAATTTTCACTGATGGTTCGAAATCTGAGGTGGGAGTTGCCTCTGCTGTGTTTTGTGCAGTAGATGCCCATCAGAGATGTATCGAACACATTCCCACCGACAGCTCCATCTACACTGCTGAGCTGACAGCCTTAGTCCTGGCTCTTAAAATGGTCTGTAATCCAAACATAAAGATTTCCTCATTTGTCCGACTCCTTTTCTGCTTTGGAGGCCATTGCCGGCCGTAATTTCATACACCCAGTTTTCAAACTGTATGCCTCTCTGAAATCAGATGGATACAACGAAGTGGTTGATCAACTTGCCAAGAGGGCCACAAAGGAAAAGTTGAGCAACTTGTCGATCCCACACATTGATCTGAAACCCCAAACACAGGCGTA
Source organism: Conus betulinus (assembly GCA_016801955.1). NCBI lineage: Eukaryota > Metazoa > Mollusca > Gastropoda > Neogastropoda > Conidae > Conus > Conus betulinus. The sequence goes on along the minus strand of JADBJO010000786.1, from coordinate 64,621 downwards.
TGTCAAAGACCTCTGGCAGGAGGAATGAAACTCTCAGACGAACAACAAATTTACAAAATCCATCCAAACCTGAAAAAGATTTTACCATATTCCCAAGCTGGCCGTAAAGACAAAACAGTCTTGTGCCATTTACATACAGACCACTCATTTTACACCCATTCTTATCTTTTAAAAGGTGAAGAAGCTTCGAAGTGCATTCCATGTCATGTTCCACTCACAGTGAGATATATTCTTTTAGAATGTTGGGACTTGCACAATGCGAGACATAAAGACTTTACAGCAGACTCCATGAAAACTTTGTTCAGAGATGTCCCATTTGACGTGATCTTTGAATTCTGAAAACATTAAAAGATTAACATTTTTCATCTGATCTAAGATTTTACGGAAGAAAGACTTTAAACAAAGTTTCTGGTGCATTTTAGAGAAGATGTATTTGTAATAGATGTGAGATGGTGTTTATTTTGTTGTTTTTTTTTCTTTGATGACTTGTGAGTTGACTTCATCGTGGTGACAGCCTTCATATGGCCCTTTGTGGTCGGCTGGGCTGTAAGCAACATTACCTAATGGAAAGGTGGCCCGGTGTGTTGATTTTTTTTTGGATTTAAAAAAGAAAAATTGGCATATGTGGCTTACGTAACAGTGCACTTTACTGCCCAGACATTAATCAAGGCAGTTTTAAATAAAGGTGGTGAGAACGCTTACCTGTATAGCTGTTTATAAGGCAAGTACTTGTATAGCTGTTTTAAACACAGGTTCTTGTATGGCTGTTTTAGCAGCAGGTACTTGTATGGCTATTCAAAAAAAACAAGGGCTGGTACAGTTCTTTCAAAGACAGGTATATGTTTTTGCTGTTTTAAAAGCATAAGCATTTTTTTTGATTGATTTAAAAATGAGTACTTGCATGGCTGGTTTAAAAAGACAAGTACTTATACGGCTGTTTTTAAAACAAGCACTGTTTTAATTGTTTTGAATTAAAAACGGGTAATTGTACGGCTGTGGTACAGGGTGTAGCTGTCTTAAAAATGAGTATTTGTATGGCTGTGTTCACCTCAAGTACGTAATGTGGGTCAGAGTATTTGGAGCATGGACAGATTTCCTTATTCTGTGTTGGTATGGCTGTGTTCACCACAGGTACGTGATGTGGGTCAGGGTATTTGGAGCATGGAAAGATTTCCTCATTCTGCGCACAGTGAAAAAGGCGAAGATAGACAGAGCGACAGATCAGTGTAAGTGCAGGGGCTTGGTCTGTTTCCCATGTTTTATGTCATCATGGTGTGTTTTAGTGTATTTATATTTGTTGGACATGACTTTTGTGTTTTAAGACCAGTTTGATTTCATGTGAGCTGTTGTGTGTCGATGTATTTGTGCATTCATATGCTAATTAATGTGCATACAAAGCTGGACAAGTCATTTGTTGTGGTGGTGCCAGTACAGGTCACCAGAGGACAGGAAAACTAACTCGTTCCCTGCCTGCTATGAGTGCCACTCGTAGTGGAAACCAAAAATCACCACGCCCGTATAAGAGTGTGTCTTGTAGTAACTTCATCACGGAACAAGGAAAAATCTGAACAAGAGACGACTGTGTAAAATGTTTCCACATCTTCTACTGATGTCAGAGAAAGGGCTCTTTCCCTTCAAGTGATTGGCCACTGACCATAGGATTATGCAAATTGCCAGTGGGGAGGTAACATCTGATTAGCATATTCAAGATGGCAGCTCAAGCTAGCACTTTGTTGACGCATCCTGTTGGACATCACATACTGTACCATGTCAGACCATAGCATTCCACAGCAATTACTTAACTCTGCCAGGCCGAAATTTTTTGTGGCCAGTGTAGTCATAATACAGTCAGGTGACGCCCACTCTACTTTTGCCAGCGGAAGAAAGCGGTGTCTGCTTCCTGTACCTCATTCATCTTCGGCCTGCTGCCCAAACAAGATAAGTCTTGTGCTCTGTCTCACCTTTCTTCTGCCTTGTGTAAAGATTGCTGTTGTGTTTGCTTCTTTACTTATTCAGTTTGTGGCTTGTGCTAAACCCTGGGTGCACTTGCCGTGTGAGACTTCGGTTGGCGTGCCTCTTTTTATTTCATGATTTTCATTGTGATCGCAATTTTGTACCTGTGTCACTTTCGCAACTTGTGATTTGTGATTGCTCTTGCGATTTGGTCACGACCTTTGTGTCGTTCTCGCGACTCGGCTTTCTTCTCCATTCCAAATCTGGTTCTCCTTCACGTCCCCTCCCTGGGTACGCATCTCCTATAATTTTCTTCATACCGGCCCTCGCAGCTCGCATTCAGTTTTCCCACTCATGGTATTTTCTTGGGCCGCCAGTTTCTCTCCTCGCCAGACGGCGTCAGCATGTTGCCTCACTCGTACCAGGTTTAGTGCACGGAGTTTTCTCTCCGTTACTGGCACCTTGCTCTTGTTGTCATTGTTCTAGTGCATTCCGATCGAGTTTCTGTCGTCACTGTACTAGTTTATAGCATTGTTTATAGTTTTGTTGTTGTCTTAGTACTGTAGATCAAGTTTTCTGTACGAATTCACGATCCTTTGTACTGTGGTCGAATTTCGATCAACCTCTTGATCGCTTATTGTGGTCGAGTATCGTTCGATCTCTCGATCGCCTACACAGGTGCTTCATTGTCAGTGCTGTTTATTGACAGTGCTGTAGCATTATGTCGATCGATTCATTTCATTAGTTTTAATTGATCGACTTGTCACCACTTTGTGGTTGTGTGATCCGTGATTGCCCTGCTGCCAGAGCCCAACATGGCGAAGGACAACGGCAGGTCGAGCACTTCTCCTTTCTGAAGTCGTTTACAGCCCTGGAGAGCCCGCCAGTTGATTCCTTGGGGCAATCCATTCTTTCTTCGGAAGAACGTATGGCCGAGGTAGAAGGGGGTCCCGTGGAGGGGACGCGCGATTATCCCTCCTCTACCCGACCGGCGAACGCACGATCACTGCGTCCGAAGGCAACAAGGCAAGTGGCCACCATCTCCAAGTGCCTTTCCTTTGATATTAATGAAAAAATCGAAAGGAAAGGCTCCCCTTAAAGGGAAGAGCTGAACTAAAGGCTCTGATTCAATTTCTCACCCCCCCCCCCCCCCCCCCCCCTCACTCCGGCCAGCTTGCCTTCTTCCCTAACGATGCACGGCGGCGCTTCTCTCTATCATGCTGAGTCGCTTGAGTCATGTGACCTCTGGCCCCCGGGGACCCTTGCCGACACATAAATCAGCACGGGTGATGGGATTGGCCCGGAATCACCGCCCGTCACTCGCGCCTGTATGAGCCATATGCCCCTAGTCTTACCCCCACTAGTGACACACTGGCTCAGGACGCTCTCCCCAACCGTGCGCAAGTGCAGCCACCACTATCGCACGAGGAGAGTCCATGCTCTGGCAGCAGAGTTGTGGCCAGTCCCCAGGACTCACAAACTGGCCATAACTCCAGGTCTCGGCCGCAGGCTCCACCACGCCCGGACCTGCGTCGCCCTGGGGGGCAGACCTATTCCGCCTCCCACTTGGGCAACGTCCATGGTCCCGGGGGGGGGCCTCGGGGGGGGGGGGGGGGGGGGGACCTGCAGGACCACGAGTAACTGCAAGATCACTACAAGGGGTGGCCATGGCACTGCAGCCACGCCAACCCGCGCCCATGCGGGTAGGGGGCTCGGTCGCCGTGCCTTCCACCGCTCCCCCTGTTTCACAGGGGGCCCCCATGGATCCCACCAGGGAGGTGCATGAGGCAGTGCACTCTCCAGGGGGGGGAGGGGTACAACAGGCCACGCGCTCTCGCTACCGCCCCCCCCCCCCCCCCCCCCCCCCCCCCCCCCCCCCCCCCCCCCCCCCCCCAGTGTTGCAGGTTACCCCGGTCCCCGAGGAAATTCAACCCCAGGACCACCACAGCCTTCATACCTCCTCATGGACCGGTGGCTCTATGCCCCTGAGAGGGACCAGTAGCTTAGATCAGACATCCATCAGGAACTTATCTACGGCCATATGTGTATATATATCCAACCACAGCTGGCTGTACCTTGGTCCCCCTTCCTCTCAGGCGCTGTCCAATCGGCAGGATGACCCCCCCAGTCTGGCCACCAATCATGGAGCCACGAGGGACCGCCCCTCGCCTTCCCCCCCCACTCCCAGCCAGGGCAGGACCCTCATGCACCCCTGCTGTCGCCTCCCGCTGAAGGTTCATCACAACCTTGGCAGGAACCCGATCACCCAGAGTCGGAGGACGAGGAGGACGTGCCGGTGTCCTCTTTAGGCGACCTGGCCACCCTGGAACAGTGGCGCCCGGACCTTATTGTCAGGGAGTCTCCTCCCGCGGGCAACGTCCTTTCCCTCGAGAAGTACGTTGCGCCACCCCCAGCGTGACATTCTCTTTCTCGTCCCAAAATCCTTGCCCCTCAGACTATTATCTCTCTCTGGATGGTCCGGCAACTCAGGCCAGGGGTACACAAGCCGTCCCTCAACCAGGGAAAGAGTCCCTCTTGGCCCTGAATGCGGTCCCGGTTGGCTCCTTCCTCAAGGACCCCCGAAACGCCACTATCGCCTCCTTGTTCTCGGACAATCCGCGACCACGGAGATGGCCATTTCCATGTACAACCTACATCTTACTCCCAATCTGGCCCCTTCCAACTCTACCACGATCTCAATGAAGCACCTGGCGGAGTGGGATCGCATGGTCAGGATGGGAATGCTTCACACCACTGCTGGACATGTCTTTGTGGACATGCTCCTACAGAGGGTGGAGGAACTCTGGCCGGTGGAGGATGGTAACGTCCCTGTGTCCCCAGAAGCTGAATTGGGGGACGCACCAGAGACGGATCCTCGCCCTTTCAGCGACCCCTTGATACGGATCTTGGTTAACAAGGTTTCCAATCACCTGTCGGCTGCGGCGGACAGCGAAGCTAGGACCCACCTCTGTTTTCTTTTTTGCAGGGAGAGATGCCATGCTGTCACGGTCCAACCTCTCCCCGCGCGCTCAAGGCGGCCTTGAGGTGCATCCCGGGGCAGGACCTGTCGCTGTTCTGGGAATATTTGACTGCAGTTATATCTCATCATGCAGTCGAAGAATGCAAGCAGGCAGCTTCATTCGTGGCCAGGCCCCCCCTCCTCAGCCGCGTCCCGCTAGAACCCCTTGGCGTTCCCCCACTGCCCCGGCCAGACCCATGCCCTATCCCAGGCAGGCACCACCTCGTTCCACTCGGCCCACCAAGCGCCCTGATAACCCCCATAGGCCAAAACCGAAACGCCCCACTCCAAATTTTCGGTTCAGCCAACAGACAAGGCCCCGGAGGTGACTGGGGGACTCACCTCCTGGCGTCCTGGTGTGGGGAAATCCCTTACCTCCAGCCCCTTCTTCCGTGCCTACGGGGGAGCCAGGTCTGCCAGAAATCTCGCTCCCCACTGGCCCATCGGTCCTCCTGGCAGGCAGCATCTCGGCATGCCCACCAGTGGCGACACATGGGCCTCAACCCATGGATAGTGTCAGGTTTACAGGAGGGCTTCCGCCTGCCTTGGGCACACGAACGCTCCCCTCTCCTAGCCTCCCCACCCCCCTCCCCCAGCGAACCTCCTCCTGCCCAGGCTGAGGCGCTTCACCAAGAAGTCAAGGTACTTCTCCAGAAAGGGGCCATCACGGAGATTTCCCATCCCAACCCCAGGTTTTACTCCCACCTCTTCGTGGTCCCCAAACCCTTGGGAGGCTGGAGGCCCATCCTTAACCTCTCCCCCCTCAACAAGTTCCTCAAACCCACCAAATTCAAGATGGAGACCCCCAACCCAGATCAGGGACTCCATCCATCATCAGGACTGGGCCACCTCCATAGATCTAAAGGACGCTTACTTTCAGATCCTTATACACCCTTCTCACAGACGATACCTTTGGTTCATCTGTCGGGGGAGAGTGTTCCAGTTTCAAGGCCCTCCCCTTCGGCCTCTCCCAGGCACCCTTCATTTTCATTAAGGTAGTCAAGGAGATGGCCTCCCTTGCCAGACAGGAGGACATTCGCCTCCTGGTTTATCTCGACGACTGGCTCGTCCTGGCTCCCACCCAGGCCCAGTGCCAAGCCCACACATCCAAACTCCTGCGCATATGTTCCTCCCTAGGGTTTGTCACCAACCCCAACAAGTGCGAGCTCAACCCCAGTCAGCATTTCACCTTTCTTGGTATGAGTTTCAACACCATCTCCATGCAGGTCTCCCCGACCCCGGAGAGGTCCACTCGCTTGTTGTTGGACCTCATCTCCCACCTCCGTCTAGCCTCCCACACGTCGGCCAGGACCCTTACCTTCCTCCTGGGGATGATAGAGTCCCTATCATCCCTCATTCCCCTAGGCCGGGTCCCCAAGCGGCAACTTCAAAGGGTGTTCCGCCAGCGTTGGTCGCAGACCTCCGACTATTGGGATCAGACCATCCCCCTCGGGCCTTGGTTCAGTTGGGCCACGGAAGAGTGGCTCAGCCCCTCCACACTGAACCCCAGGGTCCCCATCTCCCTCCCTACCCAGGCCCTGAACTTTACACAGATGCCTCCAACTCGGGTGGGGGGGCCCACTGGAGAACAGTCATGCCTCGGGAGTGTGGGACCCGCAGACTGCCTGTCTCCACATAACGTCCTGGAACTGGAAGCGGTCAGGCGTGCCTTCCTCCACTTCCAGACCCAGGCCTCACACCGACTTGTTCTCCTTCTCACGGACAACACCTTGGTAACTTGCTATGTCAACAGTGGGGGGTGGAGTGGGGGGCATGCTGTATCAGTCTCCCCTCCGGACAGAGGCTCTCCTCCGCTGGTGTCACGCGCATGGAATCACCCTTAGCGCGAGACACATAACGGGGACGCATAACATTCTGGCAGACTCTCTCAGCCGCTCCAGGTCCGTCCACACGGAATGGACCCTCAGCAGGCTCACCCTAACCTTTGGTGTGGGAACATTGGTTCAGACCTATGGTCGACCTGTTTACCATCCGATTCAATCACCGTCTGCCCCTGTACATCTCTCCCGTCCCCGATCCCCAAATGTTTGCAATTGACGCACTCTCCCTTCCCTGGACCGGTCTCATAGCTTATGCCTTTCCCCCCTTCCCAATCTGCCACAAGGTGATCAGGAAGGCGAGGCTGGAAAGACCCAGGCTCATCCTCATAACCCCGTGGTGGCTGATAGTCCTGGTTTCTGGACTCAAGTCCCTCTCCCATGTTCCTCCCCTCCAGCTGAACCCGTGGTGGGACATGCTCAGGCAACCCCGCTCAGGTCGCCCTCACTCCAACCCCCAGATGCTTGGCTCCTGTGCCAGCCTAATTGCAAACACCTGCCCCTACCTCCCACTCGGAAAGATCCCAGTCCGTCTTAGACATACTCGTGGGGGCGGGGGGCCTCGTAGGACCTACGGGACTTTGCCTCGGCCTCACGCAGGGCCAGCACCAAGTCCCTCTACAATTACTGATGGGAGAGATGTGTCTCCTGGTGCTCGGACAGCTCTGTTCCCCATGATCACCTGTCCAATATCCAGATAGGCAATTTCCTATCCTACCTGTCCTCCTTCCTCAAGCTGTCTGCCAGCTCCATTTGGGGCTACAGATCGGCCAACTGCACCACCATTCGCCAGCTCGGCACTCCCTCCTTTGACAATGACTTCCTTCTCAGAGAGGTATCTAGGGGAGTGGCCCTATGGGAAGCCCAGTCCCCTAGGTGCACCCCCCTCTGGGACCTCTTTATTGTCCTGGACGCTCTCAGGAAACCCTCTTTCGAGCCCATCTCCACCCTACCCTTTAACCTTCTCTCCTTCAAGACCACCTTCCTCCTCGCCTTGGCCTTGGCCAGAAGACGAAGTGAGATTCATGCCCTCAGCGGGGACCCCAGAGACATCGCCTTCCACAGGGACGGCTCTGTCTCTCTGAAGTTCCTTCCTGATTCTGTGCCCTTCCAGTTGTCTCAGATACTACTGGGAACGCTCACGCCCCCCAGGCGCTCCTCCCAAAGACGTCTCCTTATTTCCATCAACCCCAATAATAACAAAGACATCTCGGCAGGCACTATCTCTAGGTGGCTTTCCAAGACGGTGAGATCTGCCTACATGCAGGCGTACAAGGATCTCCCTGTCCCATCTCCCCAGGCACATGAGGTCAGAGCGCTGGCCACTTCCGCAGCGTTTCAGCACTCTGTCCCCTTGCGCCATCTTCTGGAGGCAGCCTACTGGTGTTCGGAAAACCCGTTTATAAACTTGTATTTAAGGGATATCCACATGACCAGGGCTGACGGTTCTAAAGGGATCTCCTTGGTGGCGGCCAATGCAGCCATATTGGTTAACCCCAAGAACCACTAGGGCACTCAGCCCACCTCCAATTCCTTTAAATTCTGCTATGGTCTGACATGGTACAGTATATGACTCCAAAATGGGGAGTTTTTACTATACTCCCTGTTTGGCTAGTATACTTACCATGTCAGACTCTAATGCCCGCCCTACCTTCCCCTCTAGTGCCAGGGTTCTCGGGGTTACCTTGCGCACAGGCCTCGCTGAATGAGGTACAGGAAGCGGACACCGGCTTCTTCCGCTGGCGGAAGTAGGGTGGGCGTCACATGACTGTCTTATGACTACATTGGCCACAAAAATTTTGGCCTGGCAGAGCTAACTAACTGCCGTGGAATGCTATGGTTCTACATGGTAAGTGTACTATCCAAACAGGGAGTATAGTAAAAAAAACTCCCCATTTTTCAAGCGTTACACTGCATTTGATGTTTTAGATGATGTTCTAAATGATCAAGATAGTGGTGAAGAAGACTTTTGAGGATCGGATCCTGATACTAGCAATGAGGTGGAGACGGTTGGGAATCAGCACCATCCTCTTTTATCAGAGATAGGTGCTGGTGATGACATGGCTTCATTGTTCATTCCTCGTGACAGCAGTGACAAAAGCGCCATTAGCGAGGGTGACGATGTGAAAATAGCGGAACCCGTGCCATCAACAAGCACTGCCTCCCTCCTGTCATGAGGGGACGGGATTGTGGATGAGGTAGGAGCTCAGGACGATGGCGAGGGTCCCGTGGAAGCAGCTGGGGGCATGGGCAGCATCAGCTGATCAGAGAATGAAAGAAGCTGACCGGAGCCCCCCAACCTTACTGTTGCTTTTACTGCGAATCCTGGTCTGAAAGTCAACTGTACCAATTTTCAGCCTGTTAATTTTTTGGAATTATTTTTTGCTGATCTCATAAATCATCTGGTCGTTCAGACCAACCTTTATGCTGATCAGTTTCTGGAAGCGCACAAACCAACCTTTATGCTGATCAGTTTCTGAAAGCGCACCCCAGCCTTCCAGAGTTATCATGGGCTGACAAGTGGGATAAAGTGGATGGAGCAGAAATGAGGAAGTTTCTGGGCCTGGTTCTACTGATGGGCATTGTGCGTCTGCCTTCCATTGAACTGTGCTGGTCCAAGAGGTGCTGTGCAGAATTCCAGTCTTCAGTTCCATCATGACCAGAAACCAGTTTCAGGCAAGTAGCTCTATTTTTCCTTTTTTTTTTTTTCTTTTTTTCTTTTTTTTTTTATTTTGACTACTTGATTCTTCATTCCTCCAATACTTATTTTCCTTATTTCTCTTCTTTGCCCTGTTTCCTACTGAAATCACATGATCATGACAAATAATGACTGTATGGACAGGCGCTTTTTGAATTATCATAATTATGATGATCTAGGCATCGAGGCACAGGTGTTGTTCAAAGGTTCGCATTTGGTCCAGTCCATAGTAAGAGGTGGGGAATGACAGACAAACCCCCTCCCTCTCATTGTCTTGAGTGAAGTACTGTCACCCTGATCCAGAACAAACTGGAATAAACAGTTCAGCATACAAATAGAAGACACATAGTGTCGCACCCTCACTGTTCCTCAGACCAGCTGTATGTGAAGCTCTAAAGACAAGAGGTAAACAGAGAGAGTGAATGCTTACCTTACTCTGCTGGATCTCCGAGTCTAAGTTTCACTATTTTCCCAGAAGTGTAAGTTGAAACTATGTTTTTACATTTTGAATCTAAGCATTAATTGTATGTATGCATGTGGTTTAACCATGGAACTTTTCGCTAATACTCGGTGACATTCATTAAAATGATGAGTGAGGATTCTGTTCTAGTCGTTTGCTTGCCACCATGTAGTAAAAGCTATCACCATGTGGTTAAGATTTTTTTGTTAACAATCTGACTATTTTTGTGTACAATCTGACTTTTGCCAGTATGCAATTCCATCTGTTAAGATAACTGAATGGCAAACTTTGATCAGAAAAACAATATGCCTGTACAAGATGAAAACTGCTAAGTTGATTTATAAATACTGGTGATTGTTGGAATGCTTCATAGTGTATGACTTTAAGTGTACACCACGTGTGTAGTTTTGGCAAAGTATGTTCCAAGTTAATGTAATTTAACTCATGAGAAACATTGAAAAGTTATTTGACTGAAATTGTTTAGCATTATACTACTGTCTCCTACCCTTTCGTAAACTCCATGCAGCCTCTAAACAAAAGTGGAGATTGATAATTATAGTAGAAACTCTACACAAGAGGGCAAATGTGTGAACTCGACAAGCCAGACTCTCAGCTACTTCACAACAGACCAGGTTCTCTTTATCAAAGAACTGGGACGGTGGCTATGCTACATACCGTGGCTGCACTACATACCATGGACAAGTTAAGTTGTGAAGACACGCCACTGCCCAGCACTACAGCAACTGGTCGACCCAGCTGGATCAGTCACCAGCCACAAGAGAGAGATCAGCTATCCTCTCCAGTATCAGTTAAGTCTGATACTCGAACTTCAGTTCAACTCAACTCATTCAGAACTTTCCCTCACTTAATGATGAAACGGTGAGAACCAAAGATCAGCTTATCGGGCAGACCAGTCCATTGTGACAAACTTCAACTACTCTCCTGGATGTAAGCAAGTAAAGCTGACATGTTAAAGTGCAAAAAAAATGACATGTCTGTTTTAAACTAACTTTAACTACTTAACCTGTGTGTAAGCCAGTAAAGTTGACGTGTGAAAGTGCACTTAACTTGTGTCAGTTCTTTGTTGTTCAATCAGTCTTGAATGTTTGAACTTCTCTCTAATTCTGTCTCTCGGAGCTACAAGTACTTTTAAAAGTACATGTGGGTAGAAACTTCTCCCTGAGCCACTATTGAGTATGTTAACAGTCCCAGGAAAATAAAGATTTCTTTCCATGACTAGTCCTGGAAAGTTGCTCCTTCCACCACTAGTTAGAGAGAGGGTGGAGGTGAAAGTTTAACATAATTCTCATAGAGACAATATTCCAAATCCTTCCTGCTAGAGGACACACCGACCCACCCCAACTCTCGTCATAATCGCATTAGTGAGTCATGGTAAGTATGTTAGATTAAACGTCATTTTAGAAGAAAAATTTATTTCAGTTTGAACATAGACTGCCCCTTACCCCCATGAAATGGCTGTCAGTTTGAACATAGACTGCCCCTTAACCTGTGAAATGACTGTCATTAAGAACATAGACTGTGCCTTACCCCTGTGAAATGACTGTCATTATGAACATAGACTGTTCTCTTTACCCTGTGAAATGACTGTCATTGTGAACATAGACTGTTCTTTACCCTGTGAAATGATTGTCATTATGAACATAGACTGTTCCTTCCCCTGTGAAATGACTGTCATTGTGAACATAGACTGTTCTTTACCCTGTGAAATGATTGTCATTATGAACATAGACTGTTCCTTCCCTGTGAAATGACTGTCATTAAGAACATAGACTGTGCCTTACCCTGTGAAATGATTGTCATTATGAACACAGACTGTTCCTTCCCCTGTGAAATGACTGTCATTGTGAACATAGACTGTTCTTTACCCTGTGAAATGACTGTCATTGTGAACATAGACTGTTCCTTACCCTGTGAAATGACTGTCATTAAGAACATAAACTGTTCTTTACCCTGTGAAATGATTGTCAGTTTGAACATAGACTGTTCCTTCCCCTGTGAAATGACTGTCATTGTGAACATAGACTGTTCCTTATCCTGTGAAATGACTGTCATTATGAACATAGACTGTCCCTTACCCTGTGAAATGACTGTCATTATGAACATAGACTGTCCCTTACCCTGTGAAATGACTTGTTATGAACATAGACTATTCCTTCCTACCCCTATAAAATGACTGTCAGTTTGAACATGGACTGTTCCTTACCCTGAGAAATGACTGTCATTTGTGAACATAGACTGTTCCTTACCCTGTGAAATGGCTGTCAGTTTGACCATAGACTGTCCCTTACCCTGTGAAATGACTGTCCTTATGAACACAGACTGTCTTTTACCCTGTGAAATGATTGTCATTATGAACAGACTGTCCCTTACCCTGTGAAATGACTGTATTATGAACACAGACTGTCCCTTACCCTGTGAAATGACTGTCATTATGAACATAGACTGTTCCTTACCCCTGTGAAATGACTGTCATTATGAACATAGACTGTCCCTTACCCTGTGAAATGGCTGTCAGGTTGAACATAGACTGTTCCTTCCTCTGTGAAATGACTGTCATTATGAATATAGACTGTCCCTTACCCTGTGAAATGACTCAGTTTGAACATAGACTGTTTCTTACCCTATGAAATGACTGTCAGTTTAGAAATTGGTAAGCACAAAGTGTTGGTTGTATTGCTGTCACTATGTTCAGATGTATATATTCATAAATGTGTGTGTGTGCCTATACATATATATGGATATATCTATATCTGTATCTCTCTCTTTCTCTCTCTATCTCTCTGTATGTATGTGTGTGTGTATGTGCCGAGGTTTGTACAAGTTGTGACTAACTTATGTGAGGAAAGGGCAGCTAGATGAAGGTGATGGTGCATGAGTCATCTGTGTGACAGACGAACGGCGGCTGTGTGGCAAGGTCTTCCAGAGCTGGAGGATGTACTGGATACACAGACAGAGGAAAGCCGCAGAACGTAGGAAGGCCGATGCCATGTATGCCTCGTACCTTGTGAGGTCTGTGGCCCACACTTCTGCAACAAGTCTGCTAGGATTATAAGTCATGGCTTTCAAGAAACAGCACTTCATTACAGTTTACAGCCATGAACTCATTATTGACCATAAAAAAAATGCATCATTTGTGTCAACAAGCAACAGTTCATTACTGTCAACAGGCCACACTTCAGTATTGTCAACAGTAGCACTCCATAACTCAACAGATAATGATTCATTACTGTCAACAAACCACACTTCAACATTATCAAGAAAAGCACTCCATGATCAACAAGTAATGCTTCATTACTGCCAACAAACCACACTTCACTATTATCAAGAAAATCACTCCATGACTCAACAAATGATTTATTACTATCAACAAAGCACACTTAATATTGTCAACAAAAGCACTCCATAACTCAACAGATAATGATTCATTACTGTCAACAAACCACACTTCAATATTGTCTACAAAAACATTCCATAATTCAACAATAATGGTTCATTACTGTCGACAAAACACACTTCAATATTGTCAACAAAAGCACTCCATAACTCAACAGATAATGATTCATTACTGCCAAGAAACCTCCTTTCAATATTGTCAGCAAAAGCACTCCATCACTCAACAAATGATGCTTCATTACTGTCAACAGATAATGCTTCATTTCTGTCAACAAACAACGCTCCATTACTGTAAACAAACATTGATTACTTTCAACAAGCAACATTCCATTACTGTTGAGAAGCATCATTACACTATCTTCAGCAAACAGTGCTTTGCTTCTGTCCATAAAGACAACTTAATTACTGTCAACAAACAATGCTTCATTGCTTTCAACAAACAACACTTCAGAACTGTCAACAAACCATACTGTCCAGTGGTTTACTAGTCCATAGGTATTGCTTCTTTACTGCGATTGAACATAATTACTGTCAACAAACAACACCCAGTACTGTCGACAAATAACTCTTTATTACTTTGAGCAAACAACAATTCATTACTGTCAACAAATCACTTCATTGTTGTCAAGAAGTAATGCTTAATTATTGCCAACAAACTGATTTTTGACAGCAATGAAGGACCAACAAACAACACTTCACTACTGTCATCAAACACTTCATTACTGTCAACAACCAACATATTATTGTCAACGTCCAGTGATCACTGCTGTCAACAACCAATGCTAATTTCTGTCAACAAAAAATGCTTGTTACTGTCAACAACTAACCCTTCACTGCTGTCAGCAAACAAGACTTCATTACTGTCAACATCCGACACTTCACTATGGTCAACAACTAACACTACATTACAGTCCACAACCAACACTTTTTTTACTGTCAACAACCAACACTTCATGACAATCAACAAACACTTCATTATGGTCAGAAACCAACAATTCATTATTGTCATAATAATATATGCTTTATTACGGTCAACAGACATCACAGTCATCAAAAACTAGACAATTCAGTCATAAAGCAGGTTGTTACTTTGTAGAGAAGAAGCCTCGCTTTATCAGGACAGTGCTGTGTTCAGGTGTGACTGTGACAGGTATTCCACAGACTGATCAGGACACTGTTGTATTCAGATGTGACTGTGACAGGTGTTTTACAGACTGGTCAGAACAGTGCTGTGTTCAGGTGTGACTGTGACAGGTGTTCTACAGACTGATCAGGACAGTGCTGTGTTCAGGTGTGACTGTGACAGTGTGTTCTACTGACTGATCAGGACAGTGCTGTGTTCAGGTGTTACTGTGACAGGTGTTCTACTGACTGATCAAGCCACTGCTGTGTGCAGGTGTGACTGTGACAGGTGTTCTACAGTTGCTGATCAGGCCACTGCTGTGTGCAGGTGTGACTGTGACAGGTGGTCTACAAAATTGATCAGAACAGTGCTGTGTTCATGTGTGACTGTGACAGGTGTTCTGCAGACTGGCTGATCAGGCCCTGCTGTGTGCAGGTGTGAATTTCACAAGTGTTCTATAGACTGATCAGGCCACTGCTGTGTGCAGGTGTGACTGTAACAGGTGTTCTCTACCGACTGATCAGGACAGTGCTGTGTTCAGGTGTGATTGTGACATGTGTTCTGCAGAGTGATCAGGCCACTGCTGTGTTCAGGTGTGACTGTGACAGGTGTTCTACAGACTGATCAGGACAGTGCTGTGTTCAGGTGTGATTGTGACAGGTGTTCTACAGACTGATCAGGACAGTGCTGTGTTCAGGTGTGACTGTGACCGGTGTTTTTACAGACTGTGGCTGATCAGGACACTACTGTGTTCAGGTGTGACTGTGACAGGTGTTCTACAGACTGTGGCTGATCAGGACAGTGCTGTGTTCAGGTGTGACTGTGACAGGTGTTCTACAGACTGGCTGATTAGGACAGTGCTGTATTCAGGTGTGACTGTGACAGGTGTCCTACAGACTGATCGGGACAGTGCTGTGTTCAGGTGTGACTGTGACAGGTGTTCTACAGACTGATCAGGACAGTGTTCAGGTGTGACTGTGACAGGTGTTCTGCAGACTGATCAGGACAGTGCTGTGTTCAGGTGTGATTGTGACAGGTGTTCTACAGACTGATCAGGACAGTGCTGTGTTCAGGTGTGACTGTGACAGGTGTTCTACAGACTGATCAGGACAGTGTTCAGGTGTGACTGTGACAGGTGTTCTGCAGACTGATCAGGACAGTGCTGTGTTCAGGTGTGATTGTGACAGGTGTTCTACAGACTGATCAGGACACTGCTGTGTTCAGGTGTGACTGTGACCGGTGTTTTACAGACTGTGGCTGATCAGGACAGTGTTGTGTTCAAGTGTGACTGTGACAGGTGTTCTACTGACTGTGGCTGATCAGGACAGTGCTGTGTTCAGGTGTGACTGTGTCAGGTGTTCTACAGACTGGCTGATTAGGTCAGTGCTGTATTCAGGTGTGACTGTGACAGGTGTTCTACAGACTGGCTGATCAGGGCATTGCTGTGTTCAGGTGTGACTGTGGCAGGTGTTCTGCACACCTGTGGCTGATCAGTACACTACTGTATTCAGGTGTGACTGTGACAGGTTTTCTACAGACTGTGGCTGATCAGGACACTGCTGTATTCAGGTGTGACTGTGACAGGTGTTCTACAGACTGGCTGATCAGTAGACTACTGTATTCAGGTGTGACTGTGACTTGTGTTCTACAGACTGGCTGATCAGGACACTGCTGTGTTCAGATATGACTGTGACAGGTTTCTACAGACTGTGTCTGATCAGGACAGTACTGTGTTCAGGTGTGACTGTGACAGGTGTTCTGCAGACTGTGGCTGCAGTGGTGCTGAGGACCAGACGATTGCTGCCAGCTGTGAGGCTGGAATGCACTGCTTCACACTGACCAATTGGTCATGATTTGAAGTTGTCGCAGAAAGGAAGATCAGTGATTGTGAAGACAGTTCTTTATCTATGTCTAGTTTACGCAAGTGTTTGTACTGATTGATGACTTCACTTTGTGTTTGACTCAGGTCTGCATGGTTGACTTGGAAAGAAAGCCTGGAGCAGAAAGCAGCATTAGACAGGATGGATGATGCTGCACTCCAGTTCTGGGCCACACGTGTTCAAGCCCAAGTATGTAGCCCTTTAGGGGCATGTGTGTGTGTGTGTGTGTGTGTGTGTGTGTGTGTGTGTGTGTGTGTGTGTGTGTGTGTGTGTGTTTGTGTGTATGATTGACGCCTGTCGTATTTCAGAGACAGTTTCAATTCTGTCAAGGAGGCGTCACTGTATGCAGACAACTCCATGTACAGCATTCCCACCTCAGTGAATCTGCAACACTTAACTCTTCAGACCTCTCTCTGTTGTCAGCACTGGGGGCTGTGATGTATTGTCAGCACTGGGGGCTGTGGTGTGATGTGTTGTCAGCACTGGGGGCTGTGGTGTGATGTGTTGTCAGCACTGGGGGCTGTGGTGTGACATGTTGTCAGCACTGGGGGCTGTGGTGTGTTGTCAGCACTGGGGGCTGTGATGTGTTGTGTTGTCAGCACTGGGAGGGAGGGGGGGGTGTGTGTTGTCAGCACTGGGGGCTGTGATGTGTCGTGTTGTCAGTACTGGGGGCTGTGGTGTGATGTGTTGTCAGCACTGGGGGCTGTGGTGTGTAGTCAGCACTGGGGGCTGTGATGTGTTGTCAGCACTGGGGGCTGTGGTGTGTTGTGTGTCAGCAC
The DNA here is from genome assembly GCA_016801955.1 of Conus betulinus. NCBI lineage: Eukaryota > Metazoa > Mollusca > Gastropoda > Neogastropoda > Conidae > Conus > Conus betulinus. The sequence goes on along the minus strand of JADBJO010000786.1, from coordinate 47,457 downwards.
TGAGGGCTGTGGTGTGATGTGTTGTCAGCACTGGGGGCTGTGGTGTGGTGTGTTGTCAGCACTGGGGGCTGTGATGTGTTGTCAGCACTTGGGGCTGTGGTGTGTTGTCAGCACACTTGGGGGCTGTGGTGTGATGTGTTGCCAGCACTGGGGGCTGTGATGTGATGTGTTGTCAGCTCTGGGGGGCTGTGGTGTGATGTGTAGTCAGCACTGGGGCTGTGATGTGATGGGTTGTCAGCACTAGGGGCTGTGATGTGTTGTCAGCACTGGGGACTGTCGTGTGATGTGTAGTCAGAACTGGAAGCTGTGATGTGATGTGTTGTCAGCAGGGGGCTGTGTGTGGTGTGTGTTGTCAGCACTGGGGGCTGTGATGTGTTGTCAGCACTGGGGGCTGTGGTGTGGTGTGTTGTCAGCACTGGGGGCTGTGATGTGTTGTCAGCACTGGTTGCTGTGGTGTGTGTGTTGTCAGCACGGGGGCTGTGATGTGTTGTCAGTGCTGGGGGCTGTGATGTTTTGTCAGTACTGGGGGCTGTGGTTGTTGTGTAGTTAGCACTGGGGGCTGTGATGTGTTGTTAGCACTGGGGGCTGTGGTGTGGTGTGTTGTCAGCACTGGGGGCTGTGGTGTGTTCTCAGCACTGGGGGCTGAGATGTGTTGTGAGCGCTGGAGGCTGTGGTGTGTTGTGAGCACTGGGGGCTGTGGTGTGATGTGTAGTGAGCACTCAGGGCTGTGGTGTGTTGTGTGTTGTCAGCACTGGGGGCTGTGTTGTGTTGTCAGCACTGGGGTCTTTGGTGTGGTGTGTTGTCAGCACTGGGGCTGTGATGTGCTTTCAGCACTGGGGGCTGTGATGTTCTGTCAGCACTGGGGGCTGTAGTGTTGTCAGCACTGGGGGCTGTGGTGTGTTGTCAGCATTGGGAGCTGTGATATGATGTGTTGTCAGCACTGAGGGCTGTGTGTCAGCACTGAGGGCTGTGGTGTGATGTGTTGTCAGCACTGAGGGCTGTGGTGTGATGTGTTGTCAGCACTGAGGGCTGTGGTGTGTTGTCAGCACTGAGGGCTGTGGTGTGATGTGTTGTCAGCACTGGGGGTTATGGTGTGATGTGTTGTCAGCACGGGGGCTGTGGTGTGTTGTCAGCACTGACGGCTGTGGTGTGTTGTCAACACTGGGGGCTGTGGTGTGATGTGTTTGCCAGCACTGGGGCTGTGTGGTGTGTTGTCAGCACTGGGGGCTATGGTATGTTGTCAGCGCCTGGCGCTGTGGTGTGATGTGGTGTCAGCACTGGGGGCTGTAGTGTGTTGTCAGCACTGGGGGCTGTGGGTGTGGTATGTTGTCAGCACTGGGGGCTATGGCATGTTGTCAGCGCCTGGGGCTGTGGTGTGTTGTGTTGTCAGCACTGGGGGCTGTAGTGTGTTGTCAGCACTGGGGGCTGTGGTGTGGTGTGTGTGTCAGTCAGCACTGGGGGCTGTGATGTGATGTGTTGTCAGCACTGGGGGCTGTGATGTGTTGTCAGCACTGGGGGCTGTAGTGTGATATCAGCACTGGGGGCTGTGGTGTGTTGTCAGCACTGGGGGCTGTGGTGTGATGTGTTGCCAGCACTGGGGGCTGACAACACATCACACCACAGCCCCCAAGTGCTGACAACACAACACAGCCCCCAGTACTGACAACACATCACAGCACAGCCCCCAGTGCTGACAATGCACCACAACCCCCCAGTACTGACAACACACCAGAGCCCCCAGTGCTGACAACACAACACAGTCCCCAGTGCTGACAACACATCACACCACAGCCCATAAGTGCTGACAACACACCACAAGTACTGACAACACATCACAGCGCAGCCCCCAGTGCTGACAATGCACCACAGCCGCCACTGCTGATAACACATCACAGATCCCAGTGCTGACAACACATCACAGCCCCCAATGCTGAAAACACATCACAGCCCCCAGTGTGCTGACAACACAACACACCACAGCCCGCCGTGCTGACAACACATCACATCAAAGCCCCCAGTGCTGACAACTCAACACAGCCCCCAATGCTGACAACACACCACAGCCCCCAGTGCTGACAACACATCACAGCCCCCAGTGCTGACAACACAACACTGCCCCCAGTGCTGACAACACACTACAACCCCCAGTGCTGACAACACACCACAGCCCCCCAGTGATGGCAACACACCACAGCCCCCAGTGCTGACAACACACACCACACATAGCCCCCAGTGCTGACAACACAACACAGCCCCCCAGTGCTGACAACACACCACAGACCCCGGTGCTGACAACACATCACAGCCCCCAATGCTGACAACACACCTCAGCCCAAAGTGCTGGTAAACACACCACAGCCAACAGAGATGACAACACACCATAGCCCCCAGTGCTGACAACACATCACACCACAGCCCCCAGTGCTGACAACACAACACAGCCCCCAGTGCTGACAACACATCACACCACACAGCCCCCAGCGCTGACAACACATCACAGCCCCCAGTGCTGACAACACACACAGCCCCCAGTGCTGACAACACACCACACCATAGCCCCCAGTGCTGACGCCACAACACAGCCCCCAGTGCTGACAACACACCACAACCCCCAGTGCTGACAACACATCACAGCCCCCAGTGCTGACAACATACCACAGCCCCCAGTGCTGACACACACACCAGCCCCCAGTGCTGACAACATACCACAGCCCCCAGTGCTGACAAACACACCACATCACAGCCCCCAGTGCTGACAACACAACACAGCTCCAGCGCTGACAACACATCACAGCCCCCAGTGCTGACAACACACCACAGCCCCCCAGTGCTGACAACACACCACACCACAGCCCCCAGTGCTGACAACACAGCACACCCTCCAGTGCTGACAACACAACAAAGCCCCCAGTGCTGGCAACACTTTACACCACAACCCCAGTTCTGTGATGGGTTGTCAGCACTGGGGGCTGTGGTGTGTTGTCAGTACTGGGGGTTGTGGTGTGATGTGTTGTCAGCACTGGAGGCTGTGGTGTGGTGTGTTGTCAGCACTTGGGGGCTGTGATGTGATGTGTTGTCAGTACTGGGGGCTGTGGTGTGTTGTCAGCACTTGGAGGCTATGGTGTGATGTGTTGTCAGCACTGGGGGCTGTGGTGTGTTGTCAGTACTGGGGGTTGTGGTGTGATGTGTTGTCAGCACTGGGGACTGTGTGTGTGGTGTGTTGTCAGCACTGGGGGCTGTGCTGTGATGTGTTGTCAGCACTGTGGACTGTGGTATGTCAGCACTGAGGGCTGTGGTGTGTGGTCAGCACTGGGGGCTGTTGTATGTTGTCAGTACTGGGGTTGTGGTGTAATGTGTTGCCAGCACTGGGGGCTTTGTTGTGTTGTCAGCACTGAGGGTTGTGGTGTAATGTGTTGCCAGCACTGGGGGCTTTGTTGTGTTGTCAGCACTGAGGGTTGTGGTGTGATGTGTTGTCAGCACTGGGGGCTGCGTTGTGTTGTCAAAACTGGGGGCTGTGGTGTGTTGTCAGTACTGGGGTTGTGGTGTGATGTGTTGTCAGCACTGGGGGCTGTGATGTGATGTGTTGTCAGCACTGGGGGCTGTGTTGTGTTGTCAACACTGGGGGCTGTGGTGTTGTCAGTACTGGGGTTGTGGTGTGGTGTGTTGTCAGCACTGGGGGCTGTGGTGTGGTGTGTTATCAGCACTAGGGGCTGTGGTGTGGTGTGTTGTCAGTACTGGGGGCTGTGGTGTGGTGTGTTATCAGCACTGGGGGCTGTGGTGTGGTGTGTTGTCAGCACTGGGGGCTCTGGTATGTTGTCAGCACTGGGGTTGTGGTGTGGTGTGTTGTCAGCACTGGGGGCTATGGTATGGTGTATTGTCAGCACTAGGGGCTATGGTGTGTGGTGTGTTATCAGCACTGGGGGCTGTGGTGTGGTGTGTTGTCAGTACTGGGGGCTGTGGTGTGGTGTGTTATCAGCACTGAGGGCTGTGGTGTGGTGGTGTGTTGTCAGCACTGGGGGCTGTGGTGTGGTGTGTTGTCAACACTGGGGGCTATGGTATGGTATATTGTCAGCACTAGGGGCTATGGTGTGGTGTGTTGTCAGCACTGGGGTTGTGGTGTGGTGTGTTGTCAGCACTGGGGGCTATGGTGTGGTGTGTTGTCAGCACTGGGGTTGTGGTGTGTGTGTGTTGTCAGTACTGGGGTTGTGGTGTGGTGTGTTGTCAGCACTGGGGGTCTGGTGTGGTGTGTGTGTTGTCAGCACTGGGGTTGTGGTGTGGTGTGTTGTTGTCAGTACTGGGGTTGTGGTGTGGTGTGTTGTCAGCACTGGGGGCTCTGGTGTGTTGTCAGCACTGGGGGTTGTGGTGTGGTTTGTTGTCAGCACTGGGGGCTATGGTATGGTGTGTTGTCAGCACTAGGGGCTATTGTATGGTGTGTTGTCAGCATTAGGGGCTATGGTGTGGTGTGTTGTCAGCACTGGGGGTTGTGGTGTGGTGTGTGTCAGTCAGCACTGGGGGCTCTGGTGTGTTGTCAGCACTGTGGGTTGTGGTGTGGTGTGTTGTCAGCACTGGGGGCTATGGTGTGGTGTGTTGTCAGCACTGGGGGCTGTGGTGTGGTGTGTTGTCAGTTCTGGGGTTGTGGTGTGGTGTGTTGTCAGCACTGGGGGCTGTGGTGTGGTGTTTGTCAGTACTGGGGTTGTGGTGTGGTGTGGTGTCAGCACTGGGGGCTATGGTGTGGTGTGTTGTCAGCACTGGGGACTGTGGTGTGTGTGTGTTGTCAGTACTGGGGTTGTGGTGTGGTGTGTTGTCAGCACTGGGGGCTCTGGTGTGTTGTCAGCACTGGGGGCTATGGTGTGGTGTGTTGTCAGCACTGGGGGCTGTGGTGTGTTGTCAGCACTGGGGGTTGTGGTGTGGTGTGTTGTCAGCACTGGGGGCTATGGTATGGTGTATTGTCAGCACTGGGGGCTGTGGTGTGTTGTCAGCACACTGGGGGCTATGGTATGGTGTATTGTCAGCACTAGGGGCTATGGTGTGGTGTGTTGTCAGCACTGGGGGCTGTGGTGTGTTGTGTTGTCAGCACTGGCGGCTGTGGTGTGTTATCAGCACTGGAGGCTGTGGTGTGGTATGTTGTCAGCACTGGGGGCTGTGGTGTGGTGTGTTGTCAGCACTGGGGGCTGTGGTGTGGAGCCTTCCAGCAGTGGCAGAAGGAGAGGGAGCAGATGGCGTGGGCAGCACAGTGCAGGCACAGGATGCTGAAAGTCCGCGCCTGAAAGGGTGGCTGACCTACTGGCATCACCGTCGCTCCAAGAAACAGTTCAAAGGTGAAACTCTCTCTTTCTGTCACTTTTATGCTCATTCTCTTCTGTTTCATCACTCTTTTGTTCTTTCTCTCCATTCTTTCTTCATCCCTTGTTCATTTATTGTCTCAATGGAATTGTAGTAAAGGGGCCAGAATTCTTTTCAAGTTGCAGAGGATTCAATGAGCAAAAGAGAAACCAGGAACTGTGTGCAACAAAATGAAATTAACATCAGCTGATAGAAATAGATGTTAATGTCTTCTGATGGCAGTATGTGTTGACAGTTTTGTTAACCCTCTGCCTCCTGCATGATTTTGTGCTACATGACTATGAGAATACCATGCCAAGTGAGGTAACTCCACAACACAGAAATTCCTTTTTACTCATCTGTTTCATAAGATTAGTGAAAAAGTTTTAAAGACATCACTCCATTCAAAACAGCCATTTTTTCCCCATTGTAGCATACTGGTACATGAAGGAAAAAAAAAAAAAAGCAAAACGAACAGACTAACTCTGCTTAAGTGTTCTCAGCACAGAAATAATTTTCCCTAAATTCTCTGAACCCACAGAATGTCATGGATCAGGAGCACATAGCGATTTTCCAAGTCTAAACAAAGTATTAAAACCTTCAGGAACAATATAAACATTATAATGTCATTCTGTCTTCATCACTGTCGTATCAGAAAATGGATTCTAGAAGTTGCATAGTTACTTGATCAGCCATTTTCCCAGAAATGGAGTGTTGGTGTTGTAGCCTACTGTATAGTGGTCTGTCATGTGGAATGTTGGTGTTGTAGCCTACTGTACAGTGGTCTGTCATGTGGAATGTTGGTCTTGTAGTTTACTGTATAGTGGTCTGTCATGTAGAGTGTTGCCATTGTAGCATACTGTACAATGGTCTGTCATGTGGAGTGTTGATGTTGTAGCTTACTGTACAGTGGTCTGTCATCATGTGGAGTGTTGGTGTTGTAGCCTACCGTACAGTGGTCTGTCATCATGTGGAGTATTGGTGTTGTAGCCTACTGTATAGTGGTCTATCATGTGAGTGTTGGTGTTGTAGCCTACTGTACAGTGGTCTGTCATGTGGAGTGTTGGTGTTGTGTAGCCTACTGTACAGTGGTCTGTCATGTGGAGTGTTGGTGTTGTAGATTACTGTACAATGGTCTGTCATCATGTGGAGTGTTGGTGTTGTAGCCTACTGTACAGAGGTCTGTTATGTGGAGTGTTGGTGTTGTAGCCTACTGTAAGGTTGTCTGTCATCATGTGCAGTGTTGGTGTTGTAATCTACTGTACACTGGTCTGTCATTATGCGGAGTCTTGATGTGGTCTGTCATGTGGAGTGTTGGTGTTGTAGCCTACTGTACAGTGGCAAATGAAACAAACTGCAGCGTTACCGGAACACGATGAAAAAGCAGAAGAGCACACAAAACAAAGTGTGAAGTAACGCACTTTAATGCATGACACAAAACAAGACAAGAAATTTTTGGCAATAAACCTTCCTCAGCGACAAAACAATGAAAACAGTACAGACATAAACATGCACAATACTCCCCCTTGTGAAGCCAAAGTCAACTTTGTGACAAACGAGCATATGCAAACCATCAGTGAACAGGGCGGGCAGTTCTGCAAATGTGCAAAGTGACTTTGGCTTCACAAGGGGAATATTGCGCATGTTTATGTCTGTACTGTTTTCATTGTTTTGTCGCTGAGGAAGGTTTATTGCCGAAAATTTCTTGTCTTGTTTTGTGTCATGCATTAAAGTGCATTACTTCACACTTTGTTTTGTGTGCTCTTCTGCTACTGTACAGTGGTCTGTCATCATGTGGAGTGTTGGTGTTGTAGCCTACTGTACAGTGGTCTGTCATGTGGAGTGTTGATGTTGTAGCCTACTGTACAGTGGTCTGTCATATGGAGTGTTGGTGTTGTAGCCTACTGTACAGTGGTCTGTCATGTGGAGTGTTGGTGTTGTAGCCAAATGTACAGTGGTCTGTCATAATGCGGAGTGTTGGTGCTGTAGACTACTATACAGTTGTCTGTCATGTGGAGTGTTGGTGCTGTAGCTTACTGTACAGTCAGAGCTTAATCTAGAGCGCAGTGTTGGTACAATCCCCCGAAAATCTGTTAGTTCCCGCAATTTTTTAGTCTTAACGCGGGCAGACTCCCGCACATTTGCAGAACTGCCCGCCCTGTGTCACTGATAGTTGCAGATGCTCGTTTGTCATATGCTTGAAAAACTGAAACTAGGACTGAGGAGGAGCGAATGATTTCTTGATATTTCATTGGCTGTTAGTGTAAGTCAACCAATCAGCAGCGTTCTCCTCCATCTTGATCACCGACGAGAAGTTGCAAGAGTTTAACCCTCTTATACTCGCAACGGGACAATCCGGGACTTAACGTCGGGCGCCTGTTCTTCCCGTACCGGGAGTTACCGGGACCTCTCCGCGGGAATTTTCCATCACGCAGTGATCACGTGTGTAGACACACGCAGTCGCAGACAGTAACTAGGAAGACTCAGGCATGGCCCAATCATGTGTTGGCACTATTTTTGGGTGATGGTACCGTGTGTGTTCATTGAGAATAGGCACAGGACGCAGCGAGTAACTTTGTGAATGGAAACTGACCGACTTTCACAATGGTGGCTTTCGCGTCTGCTACAAACGATGAAGAGATGATCGACTACTCGCAAGAGGAGTTAGATCAAATTATTGTAGAAGTAGAGACGTTTGAAAGAAAGATGGAGAATGAAGGTGATATAGAAGTAGGTAGTGGTGTTGAAGAAGACAGTGAAGTGCAAAGCGACCCGGAATACAATGTCCCACGCAGCGCTTCAGACAAAATGGCGGCCCGCGACACATGCATGGCAGGGGTGCGTCAGTTTCAGGAACCCACTGGGCCGGCTCACTCGTTACCTGACACTGCTACACCACTTGATTTTTTTTCGTTTGTTTGTTCCTCTGTGTTTTTTAAGACTGCTGCCGATGATACAAACAGGTATGCAAGACAAAAACAAGCTGCAAAGGGCGCACCTGACCCTCTTTTGTAGTACTGTGTGTGACATGTGACAAGTTTTGTATGACATTGGTGGGACAACCAGTGAGACCTGTACTGCCAGGCAGCAGATGGATCGCGTCAGGTAGGCCTCAGATTTCATCTTACACTAACAACTTGCATCAGCATGGTGATTGCGCATGCTTGCATGCTGTAAACTTTATTGTCATCATAAAACGTCAGGTGTCTGGTGACAATTTGGTGACAGTGACATGACCTGTATTTCTAGGACAGACGAAATATAGTTCAAAGTGAAGTGCATGCTCTTATGAAACTGTCTGCCAATTTTCTTTCTCCTACAGGTTCACATACATTCCCTATAAGTTAATAATCACACATACCCATTTTTAGGTTGAAACCTGTAGAAAAATCCGAAATCTAGGGGAAGTTTGCAGTCAGAGAAACCGAGTACAAGAGGGTTAAGGCACCTTATTGGATATTTTCCAAAATGAAGCGTGCACCCACCCTATTCGACTTTGACTTTCATGGAAGAAAAGTGAAAAAAAAAAAGATTCTGTGCCATGCGAGCCAAAAGCTCGGAGAAGCAGCAGCCCAAAAAGAGTGCCAGTGCAAAGGAACACCAGTTTCAAGACAATTGGCTGAAGAAGTGGCCCTGGATGTCTAAGCTGAAGACCGGTAGGATGCGATGCAAATTATGTTTGAAACACAAGAAATGAAACGTATTTACGTCGTCGCCCAAGGTGGTTGCTTAATGTAGATGATTTGATCAAGGTGTGTTGAAGTCTGTGTACAAAGGTGGAAGAGGTATGTAACAAGGGGTTGGAAGGTGGGGGCGGGGGAGTGCCCCCCCCCCCCTTGCTTGATATGAGTGGGGGAATGCCCCCCTTTTTCAAAAAATCCTAGATTAAGCTCTGTGTACAGTGGTCTGACATGTGGAGTGTTGTTGTTGTAGCCTTCTGTACAGTGGTCTGTCATCTTGTGGAGTGTTGGTGTTGTAGCCTACTGTACAGTGGTCTGTCATATGGAGTGTTAGTGTTGTAGCCTACTGTACAGTGGTCTGTCATATGGAGTGTTGGTGTTGTAGCCTACTGTACTGTGGAGTGTTGGTGTGTTGTAGCTATTCAACAGTGATCTATCATATGGAGTGTTGGTGTTGTAGCCTACTGTACAGTGGTCTGTCATATGGAGTGTTAGTGTTGTAGCCTACTGTACAGTGGTCTGTCATATGGAGTGTTGGTGTTGTAGCCTACTGTACTGTGGAGTGTTGGTGTTGTAGCTATTCAACAGTGATCTATCATATGGAGTGTTGGTGTTGTAGCCTACTGTACAGTGGTCTGTTATCATGTGCAGTGTTGGTTGTAGCCTACTGTGCAGTGGTCTGTCATGTGGAGTGTTGGGGTTGTAGCCTATTGTACAGTGGCCTGTCATGTGGAGTGTTGGTGTTGTAGCCTACTGTACAGTGATCTGCCATGTGGAGTGTTGGTGTTGTGTAGCCTACTGTGCAGTGGTCTGTCATGTGGAGTGTTGGTGTTGTAGCCTACTGTGCAGTGGTCTGTCATGTGGAGTGCTGGTGTTGTATCCTACTGTACAGTGGTCTGTCATGTGGAGTGTTTGTGTTGTAGCCTGCTGTACAGTGATCTGTCATGTGGAGTGTTGGTGTTGTAGCCTACTGTACAGTTGTCTGTCATGTGGAGTGTTGGTGTTGTAGCCTACTGTCCACTGGTCATGTGAAGTATTGGTGTTGTAGCCTACTATATAGTGGTCTGTCATGTGAAGTGTTGGTGTTGTAGCCTACTGTACAGTGGTCTGTCATGTGGAGTTTGGTGTTGTAACCTACTATACAGTGGTCTATGATCATATGGAGTGTTGTTGTTGTAACCTACTGTATAGTAGTCTTTCAAGTGGAGTGTTGGTGTTGTAGACTACTGTACAGTGGTCTGTCATGTGAAGTGTTGGTGTTGTAGCCTACTGTACAGCAGTCTGTCATGTGGAGTGTTGGTGTTGTAGCCTGCTGTATACTGGTCTGTCATCATGTGGAGTGTTGGTTCAATGCAGATCAAATTAGTGATCAACAAGTGAACCTGTCTGTCCACGCACAATGCAGTCTGCATGTCAGCTATTTCCCTTTTCTCATTTTACACCAGCTCACATCACAGACTGTTAGGCCTTGCACAAGTTACTTTGAATCACTGATTCAGCCTGGCCATTACATGCAACACATGATAGTTTTAGTCGTCCCTTTTTCCCCTTTTTTGTTTGGTGCATCTGTAACATGTGAAGGAGGTATTTTTTTTTTTTTTTTTTTTTTCTCCTTCCTGTCCCATTTTCTGTACTACCTCAATGGCATTGCACTTACACTGCTCACTCTGACCCCCCCCCCCCCCCCCCCCCCCCAGCCACCACAGCCAGCCCAGAACAGCCCATCGCAGTCTTGGCACTGACAGTTCACAGGGAGCAGTCAGTGTCAAGCCATCAAGAGGTAACCCACCAGAGGAGACTGTACTGTTGCTGAGTTACTTCAGTGGTGTTCAGTGGCATCTGTTCTGATCCAACATTTGCAGGACATCACATGCTAAGCCCCTAGTGATGACAACAATTGCCGGCATGAGTGAACTCTCTTGGGAGGGTGCCAACTGATATTGGTGACCTTGATGGAACCAAATGAAGCCCATAGATGTGAGGACATTGAAACTTAGGTCACCATGAGAGCAGGGCATGAAGGACCACAACATTTGAGTTTTTTCTTTTATGCTGATTGATGAGGATGATCAAGATGATGCTACAGATTTCCATTCCGATCTGAGACTTCATGACAAGGCTATACTCCACGCGTACTTTGATAATATATCCCAGCATCAGCCTGGCCTGAAGGTACAAAAATCTGCAGTGTTGGTCAGGAAATCTGAGAAACAGTCTCAGAGATGCATCCATAAGTCAATGAAACTCAACTGTGTGGTCCCAGTCTTCCCAACTGAACCATAGCAAACTTAACTCTGTGTAGGAGCCAGTCAGGGCAGAAAAATCTCACATGGTTTTTGATGGGAATTGAACCCAAAACCTCCCAGCTGGGAGTCCGCGACACTGACCACTTCACCACGGTGGCTGGTTTTACATGTGAAGTTTGTTCAGTGACTTGTGTTGACCACAAGGTCTCTCACGTTTATATTGATCAGTGATGTGTGTTGTCCACTAGGTCTCACACGTTTATTTTGGTCAGTGATGTCTGTTGTCCACTAGGTCTCACACATAATTATTTTGGTCAGTGATGTGTTCTGTCCACTAGGTCTCACATATAATTATTTTGGTCAATGATTGTTGTTCACTGGGTCTCACATATAATTATTTTGGTCAGTGATCCACTAAGTCTCACATATAATTATTTTGGTCAGTGATGTCTGTTGTCCATAGGTCTCACACTTGTTTATGTTTGTCAGTGGTGCCATTTGTGCAGACTATTCCGGTCAAGTGTATGCTGTCAGTTTGAAACTTCGAGTGTTCGGACACTGGTACCGTCGGTGGCGAGTGCGGAAAGCTCTGGCAGAGCATCATGATCACATGATCCAGCTGGCCAGACGTTTCCAGACACGCCGCTACTTCTGGCTGTGGCAGATATGTATCCTTTGACATTAACAGTCATCACTAAAGGTCACCGGGGAAAGAATCTGTCTGAAATTTGACAGTCACTTCCATCTTGAAGTCTAACTTCTTCTGGCTGTGGCAGATGTGTATCCTTTGACAGAAACAGTCAACCTCTCCAGTTGTTGGGGGAAAGAATCTGTCTGAAATTTGGTTGTCAACATTTTACTTCCACCTTTCGGTCTACTTCTAGCTGTGGCAGATATGTATCCTTTGACAGAAACAGTCATCACTCCAGGCTACTGGTGAAAGAATCTGAAATGTTGCAGTCAGCATTTCACTTCCATCTACAGGTCTGTACAGTGAGTGCCTGTAGACAGGGCATGGTATACTGTACTATGTCTCCCTCTTGAAAGTGACTTCCAGTTCCCTAACTCTGGCTGATTTTCCAGACAACAGAATTAATTCCCACATTAAGTGGCAAATGTCAGGCACTGGTTACAGCTGATTATTTATAAGGATTGGCAGAAAAAACTCTGGTATGTCATATGTAAGTTGTGTTTAATACTGACTGCAATCGTTTTTAAAGGAAAGGGAGAAGATCTTCACATTGTGTCATCTGTAGACCAAGGGAAGGCGAAAGAACTCCATCTTCTGTCATCTGCAGACTATCAGTGGGCAGATTTCGAGCCCACCAAAATCTCAGAACAAAGGTCAGACATTATTAAAACTGGCAAATGTTACTCTTTGGAGAGATTTATCTTAGAACAAAAGTCAGACATGATCAAAACTAGCAAATGTTATGCTTTGGAGAGATTTATCTCAACAAAAGTCAGACATGATCAAAACTAGCAAATGTTACTCTTTGGAGAGATTTATCTCAGAACAAAAGTCAGACATGATCAAATCTAGCAAATGTTACTCTTTGGAGAGATTTATCTCAGAACAAAAGTCAGACATGATCAAATCTAGCAAATGTTACTCTTTGGAGAGATTTATCCTAGAACAAAAGTCAGACATGATCAAAACTGTCAAATGTTACTCTTTGGAGAGATTTATCTCAGAACAAATTTCAGACATGATCAAAACTAGCAAATGTTACTCTTTGGAGAGATTTATCCTGGAACAAAAGTCAGACATGATCAGAACTGGCAAATGTTACTCTTTGGAGAGATTATCCTAGAACAAAAGTCAGACAATCCATGATCAAAACTAGCAAATGTTACTCTGGAGAGATTTATCTCAGAACAAAAGTCAGACATGATCAAAACTAGCAAATGTTACTCTTTGGAGAGATTTATCTTAGAACAAAAGTCAGACATGATCAAAACTAGCAAATGTTACTCTTTGGAGAGATTTATCTTAGAACAAAAGTCAGACATGATCAAAACTAGCAAATGTTACTCTTTGGAGTGATTTATCTTAGAACAAACAGTCAAAGATTTATAGCAAATGTGACTGATCAAAACTAGCAAATGTTACTTTTTGGAGAGATTTATCTCAGAACAAAAGTCAGACATGATCAAAACTAGCAAATGTTACGCTTTGGAGAGATTTATCTCAGAACAAAAGTCAGACATGATCAAAACTAGCAAATGTTACGCTTTGGAGAGATTTATCTCAGAACAAAAGTCAGACATGATCAAAACTAGCAAATGTTTACTCTTTGGAGAGATTTATCTCAGAACAAAAGTCAGACATGATCAAAACAAGCAAATGTTACTCTTTGGAGAGATTTATCTCAGAACAAAAGTCAGACATGATCAAAACTAGCAAATGTTACTCTTTGGAGAGATTTATCTCAGAACAAAAGTCAGACATGATCAAAACTAGCAAATGTTACTCTTTGGAGAGATTTATCTCAGAACAAAAGTCAGACATGATCAAAACTGGCAAATGTTACACTTTGGAGAGATGTTTGCTCCATGGTAACATCTAAAACTTCAAAAAAATGCAAAATTATGAAAAAATAAATGAAAAAAAAAAACATCTCTCTATTCCTAAGACACCATATGCTGTCCCATTTCCTGCTCACAGACACAGACAGGTACCTGTTTATTGCAGACAGGCACTGGTTTTTTTGCCTTGAGTCAAGAAAGGAAAAGGTACTCTTGAAGGTGCAGGTAGGACCCAGAGAAGTACTGTCCTCTGCTGCCCCAACCAACCAGCTGGGAGTAATCCTGCACCACTCTTGGAAGTCTGTGCAGTGTTCACACAGGGTGCGGGCATGCACAGGGCATTCCATTAAGACGTCAAGGGACATAATTCTTCCTGACAACTGTATGATTCCCTGGTCACAGACACAAACAGGCACCAGCTCACTGCCTTCCACCCCTGCAGCACAAACCTCTTCCACCAGCACATGGACACTTCTTCCACAACAAGATCTCACTATCAGTGCAAATGTTTTGATAGGAGAAACAGGTAAGCTTAAAGCTTCTTTACACCATACCCACCAAAATAAAAAAAGATCTCAAACATACAAAATCAAAATATTTGCAAGATGGATGTTAAAAAGGGGGAAAAACAGCATATGAAACAAAAACAAGTATACATAATCAAGATAATTCCAAATATTAGTATCTCAAGAACACATAGTCCCTCCCTCTTCTATGTGTGCATGCATACACACACACACACACACACACACACACACACACACACACACACACACACACACACACACACATAAACAGGGGATAGAGAGAAGAAAATATACCCCAGGACTTCTTCAGTTCTTGCCTGACAACAAAGAAGAGTACAATTTTCACTTTACCTTTAATGAAGTAAAATCTGCTGTACAGGTCTGCAGTGACTTCTCGTTACTCAGTGAAAATCCTTGTTGGCACTTGAGTGATGATCTTGTCCACCCCTTGTTTATTGTGCCTAGCCCCATAAGAAGTCCCATTTGAACAGAACATGCTGTGTTGGGAACCCCCACCTCCTGCTGTTCTTGAAGTGGTGATTTTCTGGTCCTTAGTTACTATTTCTGTCTCTGCATTCTGCACATGGGAAAGTCTGGCTCCTACCTTGTGGATCTTGAATAGATATGTCGGGGGTCCTCCTTCAGAGCCACTCTTCCAGGGGCATGTGGTCAGGCTGCATGGCCTCCCCCCTCCTCCCTCGAGACATCTCCAAGTGAGCCACCTGGCGGTCTCCAGGTAGCTGTTTGGAATTGTCTGCAGACTGGCTCTGTGCCCCTGCTCTGAGCTGATCTGTTCATGTGCAGATCAGGAGAAGAGCCCACACAGCAGTCCCTTTTTCCCCTGTCCCGAGTGTTTCTCACAGACCACAGGGTGCCAGCCACAGACCAAGAGCAGAGAACTGGCCGTTGAAGGTGGTCACCTGCTCAGAGATATCAGAGGGTGCCGCTGTGGGTCATTTACCGTGGCCTCCAAGCACCAGCACAGATCCTAGAGCACCATTGACCCTCCAATTACCCAGTGGGACTGCTCATGTTTGGTAGGCAGAGGTGGGAGAGATGAAGAGATGGTGGGCGAGCGTGCAGACTGCAGGGAAGCCAGGCATCAAGGGGCAGCCATGTCCTGCCACACTGACTGCAGGGAAGCCAAGCATCAAGGGACAGCCATGTTCTGCCACACAGACTGCAGGGAAGCCAGGCATAAAGGGACAGCCATGTTCTTCTGCCATACAGGAGGCCTACCCTTCTACTGCCCGCTGACTAGGTCAGCTTGATCAAAAACTGCTGGCGGCATGTCACTCCCCAGGGCTGACGAGCTGTCACCTCGCTAAGACAGGACACATCTGTCTTTCAGCCACAGATGTCCAGCAAAACAACCACAGCCATCTGTCACCAGCCCTGTTCTCATGGCTGTAGCCTCCGTGTGGCCAACCTTCTTCATAACAGGCTGCCAGCCAAGCAGGATACAGAGTTTGTTGTTCCCATGTCTCCCAGGACCAGCAAGTCGCCCTGTGTGTCCTGCATCCCTGGACAGCCCCTGAAGACTGAAGAGTGTGCCGGCCATTTTGTTGCCCAGCGAGGCAGGGACACATGTGGAGGTGAACTTAGTACTCAGTCAGGCTCCTCCCATCCCACAGAAACTTGGTTAGCAGGCCAGTCCTCAAGGAAGCAGAGACGCCTGGAGCAGCCACAGGGCTGTAACATGGGGCAGCCACAGGGCTGTAACATGGGCAACCACAGGGCTGTAACATGGGGCAGCCACAGGGCTGTAACATGGGGCAACCACAGAGCTGCAACATGGGGCAACCACAGAGCAGTAACATAGGGCAGCCACAGGGCTGTAACATGGGGCAGCCACAGGGCTGTAACATGGGCAACCACAGGGCTGTAACATGGGGCAGCCACAGGACTGTAACATGGGGCAACCACAGAGCTGCAACATGGGGCAACCACAGAGCAGTAACATAGGGCAGCCACCGGGCTGTAACATGGGCAACCACAGGGCTGTAACATGGGACAGCCACAGGGCTGTAACATGGGGCAGTCACAGGCTGTAACATGGGGCAGCCACAGGACTGTAACATGAGGCAACCACAGAGCTGTAACATAGGATAACCGCTGAGCTGTAACATGGGGAGCCAAAGGGCTGTAACACGGGGCAGTCACAGGCTGTAACATGAGGCAGCCACAGGGCTGTAACGTGGGGCCACCACTTTGCTGTAACATAGGGCAACAACAGATCTGTATCATTGAGCAACCATAGGTCTGTAAGATGGGGGCAACCACAGAACTGTAACAAGGGGCAACCACAGGGCTGTATTATTGGGCAACCACAGAGCTGTAACATGGGGCAACCAAAGAGCTGTAACATGGGGCAAACGCAGAGCTGTATCATTGGGCAACTACAGAGCTGTAACATGGGGCAGCCACAGGGCTGTAACATGGGGCCACAGCAGGACTGTAACGGGGCTGTAGCATAGGGCGACCATGGGGGCTGTATCTTTGGGCAAACCTAAGAGCTATAACATGGGGCAGCTACAGGGTTGTAACATAGGGCAGTCACAGGGCTGTTAACATAGGGCAACCACAGGGCTGAAACATAGGGCAGCCACATGGCTGTAACATGGCAGCCACAAGGCTGTAACATGGGGCGACCAAAGGGCTGTAACATGGGGCAACAGTAGGGCTGTAACATGGAAAACAACAGGGCTGTAACATAGGGCATCCAGGGGGCTTATCTTTGGGCAACCTAGGAGCTATAACATGGGGCAACCACAGGGCTGTAACATGGGGACAACCACATGGCTGTAACATGGGGTAACCACAGGGCTGCAACATGGAGCAGCCAGAAGGCTGTAACATGGAGCAACCACAGGGTTGTAACATGGGCAACCACAGGGCTATAACATAGGGCAACTACAGGGCTGTAACATGGGGCAGACACAGGGCTGTAACATGGGGCAGACACAGGGCTGTAACATGGGGCAACCACAGGGCTGTAACATAGGGCAGCCACAGGGCTGTAACATGGGGCAACCACAGGGCTATAACATAGGGCAACCACAGGGCTATAACATAGGGCAACCACAGGGCTATAGCATAGGGTAACCACAGAGCTGTAGTATGGGCAACCACAAGGTTGTAACATGGGGAAGTCACAGGCTGTAACATAGGGCAGTCACAGTGCTGTAACATGGGGCAACCACAGTGCTGTAACATGGGGCAAACTACAGTGCTGTAACATAGGATGGGGCAACCACAGGGCTGTAACATAGGGCAACCACAGGGCTATAACATAGGGCAACCACAGGGCTATAGCATAGGGTAACCACAGAGCTGTAGTATGGGGCAACCATAGGGGCTATAACATAGGGCAACCACAGGGCTGTAACATAGGGCAACCACAGGGCTCTAACATGGGGCAGCCACAGGGCTGTAACATAGTGCAACCACAGGGCTGTAACATAGGATGGGGCAACAACAGGGCTGTAACATAGTGCAACCACAGGGTTGTGACATAGTGCAACCACAGGGCTGTAACATAGTGCAACCACAGGGCTGTAACATAGGATGGGGCAACCACAGGGCTGTAACATAGGGCAGCCATGGGGCTGTAACATGGGGCATCCACAGTGCTGTAGAAGTGTTGGAGTCTTGGTCCTCTGTCTTCTCGATATAGGCTATCTGTCAAATGTACACTAGGGAGAGGAGTTGGACAGGAGGTCATGCCCATCCAGGTGCTTGCACTAGTACAAGGGGAGGTCCCATGCTACGCAACTTCCAGTAGCATCTTGTCTTGCTTAATTCCAGTTACGATGACACTGCCACAAGCCATTTTTTTCCATGGATGACCCATGCCCTCCAGGAGGCAGAGGCGGGCACAAAGAGACAGTAGGTCTTTGAACCCAAGAGCACAGGAGATGAGGCCTGTATTCCCTTGACATCTTTGTATTTCCTTTGACATCTCTGTATTCCCTTGCAAACCTTTTGTGAAAAGGTTCCTTATGAGGCTGAACAATTAAGTAGTGGGGGAAAACAAGTGCAGGTTAACAATTCTTCCTTATGAGCTCACAGATATTGAGGACATGCACCGGGAGAAGGCGGAGATTCAGCGTGCTGATCAGCATTACCATCTGCACCTCTTGGTAAGAAAGTGGAAGTAACAGGACAGACAGTTGGAGAACTGTTATTTTAGTGGAGATCAAGAGTTGCATTTTGTGGGTGGCAGTTGGAGACTTTTTCATTCCGTCTTATGAGCTGGGATGAGAGCCTGTGAAGCATCACAGATAGTCATAGGAATGCACACAGTTAGGGCCTGTCCTTGTTTGGGACACACATTATTGTTATGTACTTTTTTGTGTGAGTGTGCACTTCCACTGATCCTCATATGCACATAGATAAACATATACAAGTATGCAAAATCAGCACAATTCTGATCATATATATTGACATGGGTATACAAATATTAGATACACTTCTGAATATTTCTGTACACAGTCACACATCTTAACACACTAAATCATGAGCATGTACATGAGTGAACCATTCATTACACATGCAGTTGCACACATGCTCACGCAGGCAGGCGTGCACATATGCAGTGTCTCAGGCACACACACATATACACAGAACTTTTTTGTAGTTCTGTCTTTTTCAGTGTGTCTTCTTTTATTTTTGCTCCTTGTACCGTGGTTTGTCTTTTTTGATATTCTCTTTGAATTGTGTTCTGTTGGATGTTTTCTATTAATGATGCTCTGTTGGACATTGTCTATAAGTGATGTTTGTTGGACATTGTCTCTAAGTGATGGCTGTTGGACATTGTCTATGCATGATGCTCTGCTGGACATGACCTGTCCAACATTTTCCATGAATGATGCTCTGTTGGCTTTTGCGCATGCATGATATGCTGTTGGACATTGTCTGTGGGTGATATTCTGTAGGGCATTGAGTGAGTGATGTTCTGTTGGATATTGTGAATGATGTTCTGTTGGACATTATGTTCTGTTGGACATTGTCAGTGAATGATGTTCTGTTGGACTTTTTGTCAGTGAATGATGTTCTGTTGGACATTGTCAGTAAATGATGTTCTGTTGGACATTATCAGTGAACAATGTTCTGTTCGACATTGTCTGTGAATGATGATCTGTTGGACATTGTCAGTGAATGATGTTCTGTTGGACATTGTCAGTGAGTGATGTTCTGTTGGATATTGTGAATGATGTTCTGTTGGACATTATGTTCTGTTGGACATTGTCAGTGAATGATGTTCTGTTGGACTTTGTCAGTGAATGATGTTCTGTTGGGCATTATCAGTGAACAATGTTCTGTTGGACATTGTCAGTGAATAATGTTCTGTTGGACATTGTCTGTGAATGATGTTCTGTTGGCCATTGTCAGTGAATGATGTTCTGTTGGACATTGTCAGTGAACAATGTTCTGTTGGCCATTGTCAGTGAATGATGTTCTGTTGGCCATTGTCAGTGAATGATGTTTCTGTTGGCCATTGTCAGTGAACGATGTTCTGTTGGACATTGTCAGTGAATGATGTTCTGTTGGACATTGTCAGTGAACGATGTTCTGTTGACATTGTCAGTGAATGATGATCTGTTGGACATTATCAGTGAACAATGTTCTGTTGGACATTGTCAGTGAATGATGTTCTGTTGGACATTGTCAGTGAATGATGATCTGTTGGACATTGTCAGTGAATGATGATCTGTTGGACATTGTCAGTGAATGATGATCTGTTGGACATTGTCAGTGAATGATGTTCTGTTGGACATTGTCTATGGGTGATGTTCTGTTGGACATTATCAGGATCCACCCCCCCCCCCCCCATCCCCCATGCCCACCCCCCCCTTCCCCAGCGAACCCTCCCCCCGGACGAGCAGAGGCACCTTGCCGGGAACTCGAAGAACTCCAGAAATGGATTTTCATTGGAGATCTTCCAACCCAGGGTTTTATTCCCACCTCCTTGTGGTCTCCAAACCCTCAGGAGGAGGGAGGCCATCCTCAACTTCTCTCCCCTCAACACTCCTATGGCCAGTCTTTGGTGGGAACACCCCCCCCCCACTGACCATAACTCTGGGTCTCGGCCACAGGCATCGCTTCAGTTGGATCTGTGCTGCCCAGACCCCCGACGGCTTAGAGGTCCCTCTGACCCACCAAATTCAGGATGGAGACTTTGACTCAGAGACTCCATCACCACCAGGATTGGGGCAGCCTCTATAGATCTGAAGGATGCTTACGTTCAGATCCCTATACACCCATCCCACAGATGATACCTACGGTTCGTCTGGCAGGGTGGGGTGCTCCCGGTCAAGGTGCACCCCTTCGGCCTCTCCCTGGCACCCTCCCTCTTCATCCTCTTCATGAAGGTGGTCAGGGAGAGGGCTTCCCTTGCCAGACAGGAGGACATTTGCCTCAAGGTGTACCTAGATGACTGGCTCGTCCTGCTCCCCCTCCCGGCCCAGTACCATCCCACACACAAATCATCTTCTGTGCCTCTGTTCCACACTAGGGTTGTGTTACCAACCCCATCAAGTGCAAACTCAACCCGGCCAGAACCCTTATCTCCCTCTTGGGGATGATGTTCCTCTCGTCCCTCTTTCGCCTGGGCCGGTTCCCAGCGCGCCAACCCCAAAGGGAGTTCCATCGTCGTTGGTCGCAGACCTCCGACCGCTGGGATCAAACCATTCTCCTCGGGCCTTGGTCCCAATGGGCTACGGTAAAGTGGCTCAACCCCAGGCTCCAATCTCCCTCCCAACCCAGCCCTGAACTCTACGCATACTCCTCCAACTTGGGCAGGAGCCCCCACTTGGAGAACAGTCAGACCTCGGGAGTGTGGGACGCACAGACTGCCCGTCTCCACATCAATGTCCTGGAATTGGTAACGGTCAGGCTTGCCCTCCTCCGCTTCCTATCCCAGGTCTCACACCGACTTGTTCTCCTGCTCAAGGACAACACTTCGGTGGCTTGCAAAGTCAACAAAAAAAAAAGGGGTGGGGGGGGGGGGGGGGGGGCTTGCTCCATCAGCCTCTCCCTCCGGACAGACGCTGTCCTCCGCTGGGGTCAGGCACGGGGAGTCACCCTCCATGCGAGACACATACCAGGGACCTGCAATATCCTGGCAGACTCCCTCAGCCGGGTCCAGGTCCTTCCTTCATACGGAATGGACCCTCAACAGGCTAGCCCTAACTTGGTGTGGGAACATTGGTTCGGCCCATGGTCTACCTCTTTGCCACCCGATTCAACCTCGTCCGCCAGGGTATGCCTCTCTCCCATCCCCATCCCCAAACGTATGCAATCGTCGATCTCTCCCTTCCCTGGTCGGGCCTCATAGCATACCTCTTTCCTCCCTTCCCAATCCTTCACAAGGTGATCTGGAGGGCGAGGCTGGGAAGACCCAGGCTCATCCTCATACCCCATGGTGGCCGACCTGGTCCTGATTTCCAGACTTAAAAGTCCCACACCCATGTTCCCCCCCTCCAGTTGACTCTCGGTGGGACATGCTCAGGTAACCCCACTTGGATCGCTCTCACTCCACCATCGCAGGACCTACTATTACCGATGGGAGATACGGGTCTTCTGTGATCAGGCAACTCTGTTCCCCTTGATCACTCCTTCTAATCTCCAGATAGGCAACTTCTATCTCACCTTTCCTCCTCTCTTAAGTTCTCTGCTAGCTCCATACGGGGCTAGAGATTGGCTATCTGCCCCTCTATTCGCCGACTCGGCGGACCCTCCTTGAGAAAGACTTCCTTCTCAGATAGATCTCTAGGGGGGCGGCTCTACATGAGCCCCGGTCCCCTAGGCGCATTCCCCTTGGGACCTCCTTTCCCTCGAGATCACATTTCTCCTTGCCCTGGCTTCGGCCAGAAGGCAAAGGGAGATCCATGCCCTCAGCGGGGACCCCAGAGTCATTGTTCTACTCTACTTGGCAAATTAAAGTCCACACCACTGCCCACCTCAATCCCTGCGACAGAACTCCCCCAGCGTTTCTCTGATTTCTTCTATAGTAAAATAGCCACTATTCGCCATAATCTGGACTTGCATGTTGCTCCTCCCCCTTCTGTTCCTGATCTTTCCTTCTCTGGTACTCAGTGGTCTAAATTCCACTCTGTGTCGGTAGAAGAGGTCCGCAAAATCTTGAAGCAAGTCACAGTCAAAACATGTGAACTTGACCCTCTCCCCATCATGCCTTCTTACCTGCTGTCTTGATCTTCTCCCATACTTTACATCCATTATCAATGACTCCTTACAATCAGGTTGTTTTTTCCCACTCTGTTCAAATCTGCAGTTGTCAGACCTCTCCTGAAGAAGCAAAACTTAGATTCTGAAAATCTCAAGAACTACAGACCTGTCTCTAATCTACCATTTCTTTTCAAACTGATTGAAAAATCTTAAATAAATGTCAGCGAACCGCCCAGAGAAATGTGGACAAACGAGTCACAAGACAACACACAACGCGTTTCGACCTCTTAGGTCTTCCTCAGGTCAAACAAAGACGGACAAAATAACGAAAATGCACTTAGCTTTGATCGCTTCAGATTGCTTCTGAGTTCAGCGCAAGGAAGGCGTTGAATGATTCAACGCCTTCCTTGCGCTGAACTCAGAAGCAATCTGAAGCGATCAAAGCTAAGTGCATTTTCGTTATTTTGTCCGTCTTTGTTTCACCTGAGGAAGACCTAAGAGGTCGAAACGCGTTGTGTGTTGTCTTGTGACTCGTTTGTCCATGTTTCTCTGGGCGTTTCACTGACATTTATTTAAGATTTGTTTAGATTTCCGCCTGCAGTCGTTTCACTTTGCAACTAGATCTGATTGCAAAAGTTGTTCTCGCCCAACTGTCTGAACATCTTTCTGTAAACAATCTCTTGTACTCAAACCAGTCGGCCTACCGGGCTGGCCATAGCACCGAGACAGCACTTCTCAAGATAGCAAACGATCTCCTCACAGCTGTTGATGGAAACAAAGTTTCTCTTCTCTCTCTCCTAGATTTGTCTGCTACCTTTGATACAGTAGATCACTCCATTCTTATCTCTAGACTCAACACTTCTTTTGGTCTTTCTGGTTCTGTCCTTTCCTGGTTTTCTTCATATCTCTCTGATCGCATGCAAACTGCTTCAGTGAAAGGTGTTAAGTCCCCACCAAGAGCACTTCAGTTTGGTGTCCCTCAGGGATCTGTCTTGGGACCGGTTTTTGTTTGTGCTATACACCCAGCCTCTCTCAGCCATTATCAGCCAACACTCTCTCCTTCACCATAGCTTTTCAGATGACAACCAGGTGTATATCTCTTCCCATCTCAGTCAGCTTCATGAAATAATCTCCTCTTCTCAAGTATGCATTACCGATGTTAAATCATGGATGCACAATAACAAACTACAACTTAACGCAGACAACACTGAAATAATCCTCGTTGCTTCAAAACACACCATTAGAACTCATTCTCTCCTTATTTCCATAAATGTTGATGGAAATGAGATAAAGCTATCAGTGTCTGTTCGTAACCTCGGCGTTACAATCGACCAAACTCTCTCTTTCAAACAACATATCTCTAATGTGTGCAAGTTCTGCTACCTTGAACTTCGTAGAATTAGCTCAGTTCGCCGCTTCCTCACTTAAAATGCCCTGAAGACTCTAATCTGTGCTTTTGTCCTGTCTCGGCCTGACTATTGTAACTCCCTCCTTGCCGGTTGTCCCTAAACACTCATCTCTAAACTTCAAAGTCCTCCTCTCGCATAGAAATGGGACTGGATAAATTAAAGGTAGTCTGAAATGAGTGCGAAGGTCGCAGAGGAGGGGAGCTGGTACGCTGAATGCAAGTCACATGAAACGCAGAAGCGTGCTGGACGTGAGCGTACCCGGCCTCACCCTCTCTGATGACCTCAGCACGGCATACCATCTCTAGAGATGGAGGGTTAGTTCCAGAGAGTCTTGCAAGCGTAGCCATAACGTCTACATTCAGTGCAGGCACCGAGGGTAATCTCTAGCTGAAATCTTGTAACAGTTCGAATGACGAGGACTCCCGAAAATCCGAAGCCCTAGCTGTGCAGGCTATGACAAGACATTTCAGTGTGCCACTCTGGCGTGATCCTGATCTCTGTACAGTGCAGGAGCAGAAAGACAGTCAGACTGCCTTGGCTGAGCTCTTCTCTGAAGTCTGAGATGCATGACGTTGCTGCAGAAAGTAGGAACAACACACTGAACCAGCGCGACTGACGTTATAGAGACCTATTACTACACGTCGCCACAGCACACGGAACAACAGAAACTCGTTGTCCCTGCAGGCCGGATTCAAGTGTAATAATCCACTTACCTACTAGGTGCGCATGTTTGCTGGGACGTGAACGTGCAGCTCGACTGAGCTAATCTCGTAACAAACACGGAAGTGCGAGATGATTCATTTTTTGTAATTCTTACCCTTTGATGTGAGGTTTGTGTGGATGTTGTGTGTGGTGGAGAGATGGTGTGTGTGTGCTATTGTACTGCTGTCGTGTGTGGATGGTTTGTGATGTCGTGCGACACGCACGCTTTGATGCGAAATTGTATTTTATCATTTTATCACAAATGAACACTAGAATAGACTCTTATTTCTCAATTTTTCTAGAACAATCAACAGCATTTATACTATGTAAATACATCATAAGGACGTAAGCAATCGCGTGGTTTGCTAGGGTATATACATGAACCTGTTCGTTTACTGAATGTAACGAAGCATGTTCACATGGTGACCACTAGGAGGCCCAGTTCATTGTCAGCGAGTGGCTACGCTCATGTACGTTGCCTCGCATCATGATCCTGATTACCTCTGGTTTACATGCATATCACTTTCGACAGCACAACAGGTCAGCAGACACAACAGTCGGGCACTGGCACAGGGTGACGCATGTCACTGGTCAGCGGTTGACTGAGCGGGTTTAGGACGACTATATAGAAAGTTCTGGGCGGCTGAGAGAAGTACGTGCATAGCTCAATGGTTGGATAGGGTAGATCAAAGAGCCTGCTGTTCGGTGATTGGTGCGGGGCGGTCGGTGTGGTGGGCTGCGGGGATTAGCTGAATCCGGAGGAGAAGCCAACCGGCGAGGGACATCAGATATGATGAAATAATAAGTCTACGTTGATCTCCCAAGCAACCACAATAATACCAAGTTCGAGTGCCCATCAATGGACCATGGATCAATACAATGCCAGTCACCTGTTTGTCTGTCAGTTACGCGCTAGGAGATAGCCTGCTCTACATCTCATAATCTAGCTACTGCAAACTAAACAGAACATGTGGCATGCTTGTTGTCTCCGATTTCAGATCGCTTCCAGATGACTCTGACACGAAAACTTGCACTCCCTCCATGAAGTGACAGATCACCACGAATCACCCTCTAAAAGTCTGAGAGTGCTTCGATCTAGTCAAGGACATAGTCTTAGAAGCTATCGTGTTCAATGTTCTGGGAGGGTGAGAAGGGAAGGTCCCAATGAATTGTATTTTGTAATCCCAGGGGGGTCTTGTTTCTCTGATTTTCTGGCCCTTGCGAGGTCAGTGTGAGCAATTCTCCCCTCTCAACATCGGGCCTCGTCCTTTCATGCCTCTGTCAGCAGGCTCTATTACGTGATTGGGTGCTAAGTGCGTGCAGCTCGGCTCTCTTCAACCCCCTCCTCTCTCGTCGCTCTCCGTTCCTGGTTTCGTACAGAGCCTACTGCTGAGGAACCACTACCCTGCGATGCATGAATGGCCTAACCTCGTTATTTTCACGTCCTAAATCCGCTTCGGGGGGTCCGGGAGGGTCACATAGCTGGTTAAACTTATTCGGTAAAAAAATCCCGCCTGGTCAAAAGGGCGAGAGTACCATATGTAGTAAGCAAAACCTTTTGGCCACACCTTAATTGTGACCGAGTTAACCTCCCCTCTAAGTTTCATTGACATAAGCAAAATCGCAAAGGAAATCGTCCGAAACAAAAACTGCCTGGGAATCTTAGCTCGTGGCTGAGTGGATGGGTCACTGGGGGTTTGCATTGGATGATTAAATTGAAAGGGGCTTATTTGCGAAAGCCGGGGCCAAACACAGGAAAATAAAGAGGAACGACGGAGACTACCTACCGGGGGCACCTTTCCTACTGAAGAAGTATAAGCGCAAGGCGACGGGTATGACTATAGCAAACTGTTTGGTGCGGACAGTGTGTTGCTTTGTAAATTAGGCTGTGTATCAGTCCTGACCAGGGGGTAGGCGTGCGAAGTCCTTTAAGGCCAGACCTACTGAAAAGAAATTGGGTCAGGCCACTCAGGGGAAGGGGGGAAAGGGAGGAGGGGGGGGGAAAAAAAGGAGGGGGGGTCTGTCCCATCAGTAACTGTTGCCGGGGTCACCGTGTTCCGGGACTAAGAAGAGAAAAGGGGGTAGCCTCCTTCGCGTTCCTAGAATTGGCATGGCGCGGAGACACCGTGAATGTCGATGGCGGGCCTGTGAAACACAAATTAAATGTGGGGTGAGATAACGAATGGGGAGGGGGTAGGTTTGGCACAAATTGGAACTGGCACACAGGGAATAGACGGCATAGTTTTTTAGTCCCATTTGGGTCACTGTTCCGCGCCAATGGTGTCTGGTAATGGGGAAGCAGTGGATGTGGTGAGAATGGATGAGATACATATGTTGGACATTGTAGGGAGTGAGTGAAATCTGTTGGGACAGTTGGAATGTACGAGTTGAAAATGAGGGGTAATCATGTGGGGGGAAATAAGTGACATTAAGAATGAGGAGATGAAGTGTTAACGTGGTGTGAGACGATTGTGCAGATCAAAAAGGGGTGGAATGAGATTTGAGGATGGGCGCGTGGATTGGGGGAGAAAAAGGCGGGGGGAATGTGTCAGTGACTAGGTATGGCTATTGTGGAGGTAGAGTTGGCCGTAAATCGATGGAGGAACGGGGTATGTGGACAGAAATTGTAACCAGTTGAGCATGATGAAGAGATAGCTGTGGGGGGGCAAAATGGAGTAAGTGAAGGATGAGAAACATGTGGGACAGGGGGCATGGGGGGCTTGCAAAAATGTTAAGATTTGGTGTAGGAAAAAAGCAAATCATCGGTTGAAAAATTCACTTAACTGAGGTTGTGCAATTGTGTCTGGGATATTAAATGAATCAAATCACACCATCAGTTTAAGTGCCTGCCCCAATGCCTAGACTGTGGCTAAGGGTGACATTGAAAAGGGTGTGTTCAGGGGTGGAACTTTCAATCATAAGTGTGATGTAGACAGTGGCATCTGGTGCGGAAACTGCTGAATGGTAATCGCGCGACTAATGTTGGGGAATCATCGTTAGTCAGAAGGCACGGACAAGCAATGTCATTAGAGGAGAGCATTGCCCATCATCTCCTGAAAACAGAGACAGTTGCTATCGCAAAATGCAGGCTGGTGCATGTGCAGGGATATTTGTCTGATTGTGTGGGTGTGTGTGGGGTTTGTGTTAGTGAGGTGTGGTGTGTTGTGGTGGTGGTGGGGTGTGGCAATCACGCCATGTGTGCATTGTAGCACATAAAGCATGCAAACCTGCAAGTGAAAATGATAAAGAAATCAAGGGTGAGTGGAAGAAGTAATGAAAGGGGATGAGTTGATCGGGGTGTGATCTTGCACAAATGCGTGTGAGCTGGAGTAAGCGCCGGGGACACCAAACAGCTGAATGGAAAAAAGGCGCCATCTGGCAACAAATACAGTTCAGTACAGTAAACAGTACCGGCGGTAGGCGAAAAGCACCTGTAGTTAATTAAACGAGTGTTGAGTTGGGTAAACAAAGCTTCAAAAGGGTTAGGAGCGTTGGGTCCCAGGGGCTGGAGAATCGGCCGCTAGAGGTACATGAGTGGAGTTCCAGATTAAAATTATCGATTAATTATTATTAAAATTATTCTGGTTGATGCAGTGGTTCTAAAGGGTGTGTCCACAGGCGTGTGGGAGAGGGAAGAGAGGGGGGACCTAGGGAAAGGGGGGAAAATCAAGGTCGAGGGGGAAAGTGGGGCAAGTGAATGACATTCGTTTACAAAAAAATATGGATCCAGGGTAGAAGGCCAGTGGGTCCTCAGTGGGAAGCGAAGAGGCACGCTAAGGCGGAAAGGCAAATGCGTGGGGGGGGGGGCGCAAAGGCGGTGTGACGAGGTTGCTAAGTAAAGCTACAAAAAGCGAAGGGGGGCGAATAGACGGGCGTGAGGTGATGGAAGGCGCGAACGGAACAACAGAGGGGGACGGCAGAGGGGAGACACATATTCCTTCACAGGAGTAGGAGTACGGGGGAACGGTAAAGTAAAAGATATCTCACAAGACTGTGTAAGCAATAAAAGGTGGGGTGCGGGGGTTGGGAGGGGGGGTGATTGAAAAGGTAGCTTGGTGTGAAAGGGAAGGATTGGGAAAAAACATGGGCAATGTGGAGAGCAGGGGAGTGGGTAAAGTTCCGGTGGGGGGAAAGAAGACAAGGTCAAAGTATCAGTGACTGGCGGGAAAAGGAGTATGCGGAGTCCCACACACCCGAGGTCTGACTGGCATTAATCATGAAAGTAGGGGCTCCTATAAGCTTCCAATCTTGTGAGTGAGTATGCGTAAATTGCAGGGTCTGGGTTGGTTTTTGGAGATTGTGTGACTCTCGTGGTTGAGCTTCACTTGGACCAGTAGACCCATGTTGGTACCATAGGCTTCCGAGGAGAATGATATGTTATGCGCATCCCAGCTCAGGTCCCCATGCTGCGCTTAGGTTATTTTTATGTGTTTTTTGTAAGCCATTGACAAGGTCTGATGTTCGTTGCTCCATAAGTTCCAGGACTCCGACTATTGGTATACTCGTATCACGTGCAGTGGGCCGAGGTCCGCTGTATTCGGTAGAGCAGGCTCCAGTGCGTAAAGACGGGCGACTCGAGTGGGAGGACACTATCTACGTCTCGCCCATTACCAGGCGAGATAAGGGTTATTATGCCTTCGTCGTCTCTCGGTCGAAGCAACCGGTCTCTTCGTCTCTCATCTCTCTACTCTCTCTCTCTCTCTGGCGCTTGCTCTTTTGTGTGTGTGTGTGCGTGTGTGGTGTGGTGTGTGTGTTTGTGGTGTGTGTGTGTGTGTGGGTGTGCGTGCGCCTGTGTGTGTGTGTGTATGTGTGTGGGTTTTTGTTGTTGTTGTTGCCTGTTGTGGTTGTTGTTGTTGCATCTCTCTTCTCTCTCTCTCTCTCTCTCTATACTTTCCCTTTTTTATCTTCTCTTCTTCTATCTTCTCTCTTTTTCCTCCTCTGTTTGCCCCTACCGCAATCCAGCAGAACACGTCAGTTGGATTGACAATTTCACTCTGTTGTTAGAAGATATTCCTTGCTTTCGGATGAGCTGATATTGTTAGGCGATTTAACATTGATTTGTTCAAATATAACAACACATGGGTTCATTGTTATGAATCTTTTCAACTTGTTCAGTTAATCGACAAACCTACAAGGGTAACATCCACATCGAAAACTCTTATTGATCACATTTACACCACGACAAAAAGCAATATAACTGAAGTGTGTTCACCGCTGTATGGTTGTAGTGATCATTTCCCAGTATGCTTCACTTGGTCGAAAAAAGGAGTTAAAATTCCGAAGAATGGTCACACGTTTATATAAGATACAGGTGCTTACGGAATTTTGATAAAAAATGAAATTTTGTTTGATTTGAGTAATTCACATCTTTTCCTAGTCTACAGTTTACAAATCCAGATGAAGCCTGGAAAGTTTGGTACCACAATTTTTTAAAATATTTATGATAAACATGCACCTTTCAAAACCAAGCGTGTTAGAAGCAGCCCTCTGTTACCATGGCTATCAAAAGATGTACAGGACGCTATGAACCAAAGAGATCACCTTTTGTCTGCGGGAACGGGAACGGAAGAAAGAATTTGTTAACCAAAGAAATCATGTTAATTATGTAAAATGAGCAGCTAGAAAAAGTACTTTCAAGAACTTGTTTCTTCTAATACCAATAGCAGAACAATTTGGAATGCTATCAATCAGCTGACAAACAAAACATCAGTAAAAATACATCTTATGAAGACCTGTGTCCCGAGAAACTTAATGACCATTTTTGTAATATTGCTAAGAACAACAATAAAATCAGATAGATCTGCCGAAAACACTCTTACATTATTAAAACGATTTCTGTGATTCAAAAGCCATATCCTCAGACTTAGACATCCCCTTAATGTCAGTCCATGATGTATATAATGCCCTGATCCATCTAAAAGAAACATGTGCTCGTGGCTTAGACGGTATTGATGGCAAAATCCTAAAACTTGCAGCTCCAATTTTTCTGAAACACTGACCTACATCTTCAATTTATGTATATCTAAAAAACAGTTTCCTAAATCTTTCAAAATTGCTAGAGTAAGACCCATCTATAAATCAGGTGACACCTCGGATCCTTGTAATTACAGACCAATTTCTATCCTGTCTGTGGTATCAAAACCTTTAGAGGATCATCTACGAAGATGCATTCTTAACCATTTGACAAATATAATTTATTTCACCCTAATCAGTCTGGTTTCAGGAAACATCACTCCTGCCACACTGCACTGACTAACCTAGTAGACAAATGGCTTACAAATAT
Organism: Conus betulinus; assembly: GCA_016801955.1. Lineage (NCBI taxonomy): Eukaryota > Metazoa > Mollusca > Gastropoda > Neogastropoda > Conidae > Conus > Conus betulinus. Next base: position 16,569 of record JADBJO010000786.1, on the reverse strand, counting down.
CAATGAAAACAAGGTGACCGGTGTCCTTTTTATTGACTTTGCAAAAGCTTTTGATGTAATTGACCACACACTGCTTTCTAAAAAAGTTAAAATTGTACCGTTTATCCAATAATGCTCTAGAACTCATCTCTTCGTTTTAAAGCGACAGAAAACAAACTGTCTCAATTCATGAACGCCAATCTTCTATTTTGCCTCTCAAACATGGTGTTCCTCAAGGCTCCGTCCTAGGACCCATACTTTTCTCAATATATATTAATGATCTCCCCCTGTTCCTCCCAGCGCTTTGTGATATGTTCGCCGATGACACTACTATTCATGCGTGTGATCGCAAGCAGAAAAAGTATCTATGCTATTACAGCAAGTATTAACCAGCTAATCGAATGGTCTGAATTAAACCATATGTGTCTAAACCCTGTCAAAACCAAACATATGATCATAACCACAAGACAAAAAACGCCAAAACCTTCTTATACGAGCGCACCCCTTTTCTATCAATGGTATAACTATCGAAGAAGCAATCTGTCATAAAGTCTTAGGAGTAGTTATAGACAACAATCTGTCATGGTCAGAACATGTACGGTCTTTATGCAAAATAGTTTCAAAAAAAGATATACCAGCTGTCCAAGATAAAGCATTTCCTAGACTGCCATTCACGTAAAATATTTTTTCACGCTTATATTGAATCCCATATAAATTATGCATCTACAGTTGGGATTCAGCTAGTAATCATATACTCAAACCTTTGTTTTAGTCTTTATAGACGTTCCCTGAAATTAGTTTTGTTAAAATCGGTTACATTATCATACTCTGACTATACAGATCTGGATATTTTACCATTAAACTTGAAGCTTAAATTCAATAAAGCTTTTTTCATGTTTAAGATTCTTTCGGGTCGTGCTCCCCCTTCAATTACAGAGAAATTTAGATTTAATGAAAATCGCCATTTTCATAAAATTGTAGTACCCCGTCCAAGAAGAATAGATATGTTTAAAACCAGTCTTCACTACTCTGGCGGCTTCTTATGGAACCGCATTTCACCCCCTCTTGATGTTCATGCCAGCATATATAGCTTTAAAAGGCACACTTCATACCCAACTAATGACTGAATTTTCCAATTCATGTTCTTAAACTCTCTCTCTCTCTCTCTCTCTGTCTCTGTCTGTCTGTCTCTCTCTCTCTCTCTCTCTCTCTCTCTCTCTCTCTCTCTCTCTCTCTCTCTCTCTCTGTCTGTACTGGTCTCTCTCATCTATTGTCTCAAAGGTGCTGCTTGTCAAGTGTAAATTTTTTGTCTTTGCCTACAGGATGGGGTGCTCTGTTCAATGATTTTATTTCTTTTTTTTCCAGGGTATATATTTATCTATCTCCATAATTTTATTTTCCAATAACCTTTTTTTCATGAACTTTATATGATGACCCCTCCCTCCCACCCCCCACCTTTTTCTCTCTCTGTCTCTGTCTCTCTGTCTCCCTCTCTCTCCTCTCTGTCTTCTCCCTCTCTCTCTCTCTTCTCACTCACTCTCTCTCTCCCTCCCTCTCTCTTCCAGCATTGATTGTCTCTGTTCTTTTGTGTTAACCATTTCCTCTTTCTATTTATAGCGTTTATGCATGTTTACTTCTATTCTAGATTAGTTTTTGCTGATGTTGTCTCTCTCGTCTGTATACATAAGAGTAAGAGTGTGCAAGTGAGAGGTAGACCTAGCGTGTTATTAATGATAGAGTGTGTAAGCTGAATGATATATAGTATAATCTCGGGTGTCTATCTAGTTCTCTCTCTTCTCTCTCTATCTCTCGCTCTGTGTGTGTGTGTGTGTGTGTTGTGTGTGTGTGGGGTTATCCTCCATCAGTTATATACCCGCTGTTGTTGTGGTGTGTGCGTTCCCTTGTTAAATATGCGCGCGCGCCATGTGTATGGTGTGGTGTGTGGTGTGTGTGTGTGTGTGGTGTGTGTGCTCGCTCTCTCTCTCCTCTCCCTCGCTCCCCTCTCCCCCCTCTCTTGCTCCCTCTCTCTATCTCTCCTCTCTCATCTCTCTCTCCCCCCTCTCCTCTCCATCTCCCGCCCATCACACTCCCCCCCCCCCCCCTCTCCCCCCGAGTTTTTCCGGCAAAAACTTGCATTTCATTGTTTATGACTGACATCTGCATGTGTGGCATGATAAAATCTTGCTTTACTAAAAGCATGGTGTGGCTGTGATAGAATCAGTTTCGGCATGCTTCACAAGCACGTAGAGCACGCAGATAAACAAGCAAAACATACCTAGGCTGTGGGGGGAAACCACCACAGTGTTCCCAGTGAAGCTGACCAGACCCGACGCTGTTTATTCAGGCCAAGTACTGGCTGTCAGGTAGAAGTCCTGCGCCTAATTTTCTGCCAGTTTAAAAGGAAAGACATGCATGTCCAATATGCTTGAGGTTGAGCATGATAGCTTCAGGAACGCATGCTCTCCACTGAAGTTGCGATTTCATTTCACTTTATGTGTGTTCGTTAGTCTGTTTCAGTTGTTTTTTGTTGACAGATCTTTGTGGTACTGTCAGCAATGCGTATGAAAGAAGACCCATTCATGTTTGGTGTCGTTCTTCAGTCAGAGACCCCACAATACAGTGACATCAATCAACCACAGTTCGTTGCATTCTGGCACAAAGTATTAATGAAGAAACATAGCATCCTGTTTTCAACACACACTATCAGCCAGACAGCTAGTATCACACTACACGTAGGGCGGAAAGCTTGTGGCAGGTAAGCGCGAGGAAGCTGGCAGCTGTCAGCAGAAGTGCGCTGTTTAAACAAACCGCCGCCATTCCATCCCTTCCCCTCCTGCGACTGAAGATACCTCTGCAGACAAACGTGGTGTGTGTGTGTGTGTGTGTATGTGCTTGTGTGTGTGTGTGTGTGTGTGTGTGTGTGTGTGTGTGCGTGCGTGTGCGTGTGCGCATGTGTATGCATGTGCGTCCATGTGTGTATGTGTGAATAAGAACATGTTTCATTGCCAGGTGAAAACCAGACAATTTGCAGGGCTCAGGTGATCGGATGAAGATATTCAATTAAACTGATTCCAACATTGTTAAACATTTCAACATAACAATAGTAGCAGAAGGAAAGAACACACTGTGTATCAGGGTGTTCTTGATTTTTTTTTTGGTCTCAAAATAGAGAAACATAAGAAGATAGATTTGGCAAGTACAGGTTGGAAGCAGTCCATTAACAAATTGTCTGGTTTTCATTTTCCTCGGTGAGACCCAGACTAGGCTCTCGTACAAATTGTGGCCCTGTTGTACATGTCTTGTATTATTTGGTAGCGTTTACGAGTTATTCCCGCTTTTATCATTTTCATCAGTAGGGCTTCGTGCCATATATTATTGAAGGCCTCGCTGGAGTAAAGAAAACAGCAGTAAAGTTGAAAGTTATCTGCTGTCTTTCAGCACTTATCAGAAAGTTTTGACAGTATGAATATTGGATTGGTGGTCCATGATCCATTTCTGAACCCTGCTTACTCTTTGTCGAGGTGGTTTATCTAATTCATAATATTTTTTTCTATTCTGTAGTGAAACACTTTTCCAAGTGTATTATTCAAAGTTATGCATGTAAGTATTGGGGTTAGATCGGCAACGTGACATAAATTGAGACACTGATTCCTATTTTCCAAAAGTTGAGGATTTTTCTGATTTTAAGAATAAATTAAACACATCTTTCAGACAAGGAGCATGTCTGTGTGGGTGCCGTTGTGTGTGTGTGTGTGTGTGTGTGTGTGTGTGTGTGTGTTTTCTTGGGGATGCTACATTTAAGTATTCTGTGTGCAGGTGGCATGATGTGGATTCTATTTATATGGAAGATGAGTGTTCCCAGTATACACCTGGATGAATCAGACAGGGTCTGTGTGCAGATGGAGCGATGGCCCTTTGCTGTGTGGCAGGAGCGGCTGGAGGAACAGGAGGAGAAGCAGCAACATCTTCAAACAGTGAAGGCCAGACAGCACCACAGGTTAGTCTGCTGTGTCGTCTTTGTACAGGTAAGACATGCATGATCTTAGGGGTTTTCAGGGTGAGGAAAAAACTGTAAGCAGCTTTATGTTGGCTTGAGATATACAGAAAATGATTTCAGGATTCAGCTGATGTTTTCTGTACGAGAAAAAATAACTTTCAGGTCTTGTAACTGGTTATTTTTTTTTTTTGAGTGCAGATAAAGACAAAAGTTCATCTTCACACAGCTGCTGAGGTTTTAAAAGCATGAAGTGTAGCTTTTTGATGTTTAAAAGGAAGCATTCTAAATTTAAGCTTAGCATTTGTATGCAATGCCACAAGTCCAACTCAAAATACACTTTCAGTCACATATTACTTTGCGCATGACATAATATTGAACTAAGAATGTTGAAATCTTGCTATATTGCATGGTTTTGAATAGACTCTGAAGAAAATCAAATTGACAGAAAGCAAAAACCGATCAATTAGGCACACATTCAGATTGTCTTTTGTGATTTTACTGCTAATTTTCATTCTTCACATATTGAACTTGACCATTTTTTGATGAAATAAGTCACAGTCTAAATACCATTGTCTGGGCTACGTTTAAGCCACCACTATGTCTGAGAAGGTATTTTTTGTTGTAATTCAATCAGTTTTGGTGTCGGGCAGAGCATTTTGTCACAAAGTTGGGAGCCTTGTCAACAAAAGTATGGTATGCCACGCTGAAAGCATAACACTTGACAGCTGTGTCATCATGAAAGTGATATACTGTCTCTGAATTCAGACAGAATGTTTTAACCGCAGGTTGACCAATCACTGAGCCAGGTTTTCCAGGCTGTGCTGCAAGAGAGCCTGTCGGATTTCTGGTGTGACAAGTGTGAGGTTGGAGAGCCTGCCACATGGTTCAGAATATACTTCAGAAATGCTCTTTTGTTGCATCGCAGTCTTATGAATGGCCGTGTATTATGTATGATTAGAATTGTAAAGAATATTTTGGTGAAATGACCCTTTCTTAAAAGTCAAGACTGGGCAGTAAAATCAACCATTTCATAAATAGTTACCATTTTCTAACGAAACGATTGATTAGTTTTTATGCAGGTGTCACACACGGACATTCAAGGGACATAATTGTGCTTGTCATATGGCAGAGTGGTTGCAGTGGTTAGTTTTCTTCCCCCCCCCCCCCCCCCCTTCCCCCATGTCGATATTTTGGAGTTATGATGTGTGTTTTATTTTATTTTATTTTTTTTTGTGTGTGTGTGTGTGTTTTTTGGTCGAGTTATTGTAGGTAGATTATCAACCAAAGAGGGTGCAGTTTGTGCTTATATTTGGCCGTATCTATTTTTGTGATTGTTGTGGTTTGTGGTTTTGATGTTTTATTGATGATTGGCTGATGAGTTATTGGAGATTGGCGTTTGGATATGGTTAGGTCCATATTTGGTCTTGGGTATAGGCTGCTAGTGATTATTGATTGATGATTGGAGGAATTGGTGGTTTGGAGTCTGTGCCGATACACAGTGTTCCTATGTTTAGAAGTGTGGTCTTGGTATTTTGGGTGACTGATTGTTGATTGGTCTTTTAGCAAGTTAGTGTTTTGAGTCTGCATACGATTGTCGATATTCATGTCCTTATCTGGAGTCGTGTCGTGTCGTTCCCTGGGCAACCTATAGATGATTGGTTGCAGTCAGGGTGTGGCCAGGGTGTGGGTCTAGGGTGTGGTCTAGTTCAGTTATTTGCGACTCCTGGCTCGAGACGGAGGTCTGATCCAGTGTCTGGTGAGGCAGTTTTCCCATTTGGTTTAGTGGGCTGACTGTAAGTCCATCGGCAGGTCCTAGTGACAGCTCCTTGGAGAAGTATTTGGTATTTCGGTGTCTGCCTACAGCTTCCACGCATTTCAAGGGAGCGCAGGTTCCCCGGCCTGGTGCTGCTTTGGCAGGTGTTTTTCTTGTGTCGTCTTCATCGTGGTCGTAACTCCAGGTATCGACATGGTTTAATATTTTTTGTTGCTGCATCCTCCGGTCTGGGGCATCGTACCAGATATTGCCTTGGCTTCTGTCTTCGGTATAGCTGACCTCTAGGTCATCATCACAGACGACCGGGAGGGGGGTCGAGAGCATCTTTCGAGCGTTGAAGCTTCCCTTCCTGTTGTTGAGATCTGCTGAGCTGCTGAGCCCTTGGTCATCTTCAGTTTGTGTTACGGTGTTTTGAAATAAGTGACTTTGTGTTGAACTTGGTGACATTATTGATTTGGCATTGTTTGGAGCTTCATCTACTGTGGCATCAAGACCTCAGTGACAGTGTGGTCACCAGTGCCCAAACTGTAAATGCCCGTGAGGGAAGGGAAAGAGTTGAGGTGTGAAAATTGATTGTGGAAAAAAAAAAAAAAAAAGAAAGATTGTTCGAGTGTGTGAAGGGTGAATGGTATTGGTACATGAGCTGTTGATGATCATATGTGTATATATATATATTTGGATATATATATATATGTTGTGTGGAGGGAGAATTGCAGTGAATTGTATTTTTCTGAGGGGGTGTTGTTGTGTCCCCTTAGTAGTTTGTATTGTGTGGGCACTTTGGGTTCTGTAGGCCATCCTTCCCCTCTGGATGACCCAGCCCCAAGTTACAACGCGATACCCCCTGTAGTATCCTTGGTCCAGTATTAACCCTGTGTGGCTTGGGGTCCTTTGAGGCTCCCGGGATCTGAAGGTGGGGTGTCGGGGCATTATTTTTTTTAAAATATTATTGATGATTGATGTGTTATTGTTTGAAGATCTGTGTTTTACTTGTTTTGCTGGTGGTGCATGTGTGAGTGCGAATCTGAATAAAATTTGTTAGTTTCTCACACCTATTATTTGGTGTTTTGTATTCTTTGTTCTGGTTTAGAGTGTGGGCGGGTGGATTTAAAGGGGGTACCCTTTCACATTTGGGTATTCATGTCACTAGGCGAAGTGACGACAGCAGGACAAATGCATTTAAAATGCCATTCAATCATTCTCCTTGCTTTAGAATTTCTTTCTTTCATCCTAACTCGGATATGAAATCAGACACAAAAAGTGCCATGTATGTTCTAGTTTGAGTCATGCAGTCTGCATGGTGATCATTTTGATGTCATTTCTTTCGCGGGCAGAGCCTTTTATCATTGTGATGTCCTTTCCTGTGCATGCAAGTTTTGCTAAGCTATGCCTTTCATCATTAAAATGGCCCCTTGTTTACAGGCGATTTTTGTTGAGTCGTACCTTTCATCATTGTAATGGCCTCTTCTTTATAGGCAAGTTTTGTTGAGTCGTGTTTTCATCATTGTAATGTCCTTTCCTTTACAGGCGAGTTCTGTTGAGTCATGCCTTCATCATTGTATTGTCCTTTCCTTTACAGGCGAGATTTGTTGAGTCGTGCCTTTCATCATTGTAATGTCCTTTTCTTTACAGGCAGTTTTGTTGAGCCATGGCAAGTTTTGTTCAGTCGTACCTTTCATCATTGTAATGTCCTTTCCTTTACAGGCAAGTTTTGTTGAGTCGTGCCTTTCATCATTGTAATGTCCTTTCCTTTACAGGGCAAGTTTTGTTGAGCCATGCCTTTCATCATTGTAATGTCCTTCCTTTACAGGCAAGTTTTGTTGAGTCGTGCTTTTCATCATTGTAATGTCCTTTCCTTAACAGGCAAGTTTTGTTGAGTCGTGCCTTTCATCATTGTAATGTCCTTTCCTTTACAGGCAAGTTTTGTTGAGCCGTGGCAAGTTTTGTTCAGTCGTACCTTTCATCATTGTAATGTCCTTTCCTTTACAGACAAGTTTTGTTGAACCATGTCTTTCATCATTGTAATGTCCTTTCCTTTACAGGCAAGTTTTGTTGAGCCGTGGCAAGTTTTGTTGAGTCGTACCTTTCATCATTGTAATGTCCTTTCCTTTACAGGCGAGTTTTGTTGAGTCGTGCCTTTCATCATTGTAATGTCCTTTCCTTTACAGGCAAGTTTTGTTCAGTCGTACCTTTCATCATTGTAATGTCCTTTCCTTTACAGGCAAGTTTTGTTGAGTCGTGCCTTTCATCATTGTAATGTCCTTTCCTTTACAGGCAAGTTTTGTTGAGCCATGCCTTTCATCAGATGCTGTTGTACAAGCAGTGGCGTGACAGACGCAAAGTAAGTGGCCTGCACATGGGAGAGGTTCAATTAATGGAAACGTGTCGCCTCAGCTCAAAGTTGGGGGGACATTTACAATATCTTAGAGTATGCTGATATCAGATGCATTGTTGGTCCTAAGCTTCTGAACTAATGGTTAAGAGAGCACACAAGTGCATAAGTAGACAACACAACACAGCAACAACACGGCACAACTAAAAAAAACACTCGACAAAATATAGAAGTAGTTCTAGTTGCAAAGTGAAACGACTGCAGGCGGAAATCTAAACAAATCTTAAATAAATGTCAGCGAAACCGCCCAGAGAAACGTGGACAAACGAGTCACAAGACAAACCACAACGCGTTTCGACCTCTCAGGTCTTCTTCAGGTGCAACAAACATGAAACAAATAACGAAAATGCACTTAGCTTTGATCGCTTCTGTGTTCAGCGCAAGAAAGAAGGCGTTCTTTCTTGCGCTGAACACAGAAGCGATCAAAGCTAAGTGCATTTTCGTTATTTGTTTCATGTTTGTTGCACCTGAAGAAGACCTGAGAGGTCGAAACGCGTTGTGGTTTGTCTTGTGACTCGTTTGTCCACGTTTCTCTGGGCGGTTCGCTGACATTTATTTAAGATTTGTTTTAAAATATAGAAGGTACAGAAATACTTACCACTCTGTCAAGCTGTGATCAGTTGCATTTTTTAATAATGGAAAGAAATGTTCAACTTTTGATAGATGTGGAAGCTGGAAACCGATGACCTTTTGGCCACAAGCAGTGCAGTTTCTGCAAGTACCACTCTGTACTTTACTACCATGCAGTCTGCCTTGAAACCACCATCTGCAATGCTTTTATTGATGAACATTCTGCTGTAGCTGTCTTTTATTGACAAACATCCTGCTGTAGCTGTCTTTTTTATAGACAAACATCCTGTTGTAGCTGTCTTTTGTTGACAAACATCCTGGTGTACCTGTCTTTTATTGATAAACATACTGTTGTAGCTGTCTTTTATAGACAAACATCCTACAGAAGCTGACTTTTGTTGACAAACATCCAGCTGTAGCTGTCTTTTATTGACAAACATACTGTTGTAGCTGTTTTTCGTTGACAAACATCCTGCTGTAGCTGTCTTTTATTGACAAGCATCCTGCTGTGGCTGTCATTTGTTGACAAACGCCTTGCTGTGGCTGTCTCTTGGTAACAAACATCCTGTTGTGGCTGTCTTTTGTTGACAACATCCTGCCGTAGCTGTCTTTTGTTGACAAACATCATCCAGCTGTCTTTTGTTGACAAACATCCAGCTGTGGCTGTCTTTTGTTGACAAACATCCAGCTGTGGCTGTCTTTTGTTGACAAACATTCTGCTGTAGCTGTCTTTTGTTGACAAACATCCAGTTGTAGCTGTCTTTTGTTGAAAAACATCCTGCTGTGGCTGTCGTTTGTTGACAAACATCCTGCTGTAGCTATCTTTTATTGACAAACATCCTGCTGTAGCTGTCTTTTGTTGACAAACATCCTGCTGTGCCTTTCATTGACAAACATCCTGCTCTAGATGTCTTTTATAGACAAACATCCAGCTGTAGCTGTCTTTTGTTTACAAACATCCAGCTGTAGCTGTTTTTTTATAGACAAAACTGCTGTAGCTGTCTTTTGTTGACAAACATCCTGCTGTAGCTGTCTTTTATTTGACAAACATACTGTTGTAGCTGTCTTTTATTGACAAACATCCTGTTTTTTTTGCCGTCTTTTATTGACAAACAACCTGCTGTGTGGCTGTTTTTTTGTTGACAAACGCCTTGCTGTGGCTGTCTCTTGTTAACAGACATCCTGCTGTGGCTTTTGTTGACAAACATCCAGCTGTAGCTGCCCTTTGTTGACGAACATCCAGCTGTGGCTGTCTTTTGTTGACAAACATACTGTCGTAGTTGTCTTTTATTGACAAACATCCAACTGTGGCTGTCTTTTGTTGAAAAACATCCTGCTGTGCCTGTCTCTTATTGACAAACATCCTGCTGTGGCTTTTTTTGTTGACAAACATCTTGTTATAGCTGTCTTTTTTTGATAAACATCCAGCTGTAGATGTCTTTTGTTGAAAACATAAAGCTGTAGCTGTCTTTCGTTGAAAAACATCCTGCTGTAGCTGTCTTTTGTTGAAAAACATAAAGCTGTAGCTGACTTTTGTTGAGAAACATCCAGCTGTAGCCGTCTTCTGTTGACAAACATCCTGTTGTAGCTGTTTTTTATTGACAAAGATCCAGCTGTAGCTGTCTTTTTTATTGACAAACATACTGTTGTAGCTGTCTTTTATTGACAACACATCCTGTTGTAGCTGTATTCTATTGACAAACATCCTGCAGTAGCTGTCATTTATTGACAAACATCCTGCTGTAGCTGTCTTTTATTGACAAACATCCTGCTGTAGCTGTCTTTTATTGACAAACTTCCTGCTGTAGCGGTCTTTTATTGATAAACATCCTGCTGTGGCTGTCATTTGTTGAGAAACATCCTGCTATGGCTGTCTGTTATTGACAAACATTCAGCTGTAGCTGTCTTTTACTGACAAACATCCGGCTATAGTTGTCTTTTATTGACAAACATCTTGCTGTAGCTATATTTTGTTGACAAACTTCCAGTTGTAGCTGTCTTTTGTTGACAAACATCCTGCTGTAGCTGTCTTTTATTGACAAACTTCCTGCTGTAGCTGTCTTTTATTGACAAACGTCCTGCTGTAGCTATGTTTTGTTGACAAACATCCTGCTGTAGTTGTCATTTTGACAAACACATCCTGCTGTAGCTATGTTTCGTTTACAAACATCAAGCTGTAGCTGTCTTTTATTGACAAACGCCCTGCTGTAGCTGTCTTTTCTGACCTGGAGGAAGCTCACAGTACCACATGGACATCTGGTATTCTCATAGATTGTTAGGAACTTGATTTTCAAGGCCATCTATCTCTCTTTAATAAGCACTTTTGGCTCATTGGCGGTTAAAGTTCAGGTTAGGACCACACTGTCTTGCATCCATTAGCAGGAGTTGAATGTATGATAGGGGAACATCCTTTCTCCTACACTGTTGAACATTGGACATAGTCTGGACATAGTCAGCTATGTAAACCAGGGCTCCTGCAGTTGGCACCACCTATTCTGGCATACAACGTCAACGCCATGTTGCCAGGATAAGATTGTGACAACAGCAGTGGGGAAAAGATTAACCTTTTCAACAACCAGATTTCAGTGTATTTACTGTCACAGCTTTGGAAAGTGCTTTGCAGACTCAGAAATTCATCTGGATAAATCCAGTATTCCAGTGGTTAGTGGTAAAGGAAGCCAGATTTGTGGGAGTTGTCATTTGGTCAAAACTTCATCTTTACAAGTCATATTCAGCACTTAAAAAACGTGGCAGAAGCATAGATTGTATAGCCACCAAGAAAAGTCTTCTCTGTCTTTAAAGGGCTTGGATCTACTTCAGATTGGTCAGTGGCTGTGGGTCTTTGGTTCTTCAGAACTTCGTACCACAAAACTCTGGATCCCATACTGCATCAACTTATGCCCTGGGGGCTGCTCCATGTTCCGTCCCAGTGTACAGTCTATTTGCAAGGGAAAGATCAACAAAGTAAGTTCCTGATGACAGCTTAAACCTTTTTATTTGTTTTTTTTTTTTCCTCACTCCTACCTGTCCAGACAAATGGGTTATCCTCACTTGGCATGGAACAACTACATTATCAGGATCCCTCATGAAAAAAAACAACTTCCACACGGTCTACTTCTTGTCGTGGTGTGGGAGCTTGTGTACCTCTGTGACCCAGAGAGCTATGCCAGTGGGAGCTGTATGCTCCTGGTAGGGCCACCCAAGCTGGACAGGTCGAAGGGTAGAGGTCAGACTAATGTAGACCACCTCACCCGGAGGTTAAATGGGTTTGTGTGGGGCTAACACCCCCTCTTGGGCAGATGGGGCTCATTAGTCTGGGATGACAGCCCACCTAAGAGAAGGAAAACTCTGATCTCAAATCTCCACTGCCTGCACCTATACCCACTCTTAGGAAAGGCTTTGGGAGTCAACCCTAAGGAAAAATCGGGAGTCGGAGTCCCCAAGGCAGTCCGAGGCTGTATACAGCAACGTTCTGGCAACTCCTGCGACGGCACTGGAACCATGTGTATTGGCGTTTGCCTTTCCAATGGACCATTCCAGTGACGTGGAGAGGGGGGGCCTGCTGCATGGGTAACAGCTTGCCCTCCATGCTTACTACCCAGGCTTTGCGCTCTGGAGAGGTCACTCCAGCTTTGCTTTGCAGCGTCGACAAAACACGGGAAGCAGCAGTCTACTGGTTATAAGTCTGCATACTCAATTGGTGTAGAGTCAGATGTCAGGGGCTGCTTCCAACGTTGGGAGAGGCAACGTCACTTCCCTGCATACGCGTGCACCACTCGTGCTTACAACCGTTGCGGACGCGCGATTTTCGCACTTTTTGATTTTATTTTACGCCCTCTGATAGAAAGGTAACAAGCAATTGTTATATATCAACGGAAAGGGCAAAACGCGAACTTTGCAATGAGCATACACTGAGAAACATTTTAGCTAAAATAGCAACGCTACAGTTACGGAAACAACATAACTAAAACGTAAGTGAAAACAATCTTGTTTACGTTTGTTTGGTTAGTATGACAACAGCAAAAATGGGGGAAAAGGGCATAAAATTTCACTCTTACTTTGAACAGATGTAGAGAAAGCCTGAGGTATCCAATATGTGTAATCCCAGTGAAAAAAAAAAAGAGAAAAAAAAACCGTTTCACACTGTACACATTTTTCACTGATTGGGCTTCAAACAAGAGAACGTATAAAACTGTGAAATACACTGAGCAATCAAGAAACAGCTAAGCACAAAAGCAAAAAGAAAAAGAAGTCACTGTACACACGGTTCACTTTTTTTGATTTATGCCATTTGATACTTTCTCTTTTCGTGTGAAACTCCCGAAAACACGGAGCAGCACACAACACCTTTTGACACACCTGGCACCAGTAAGAACTGCGAGGCACCGACTTCAGTTGTTTTCTTGTCGCGCCTGATGCAACCATCTTTGCGTAACAAACGACACAGTTTTTTTTCATTTTCCTTTCACTCCCTGGAACTTGAGGCAACAGATCAGGGAAATGGCGTCCGGAGAGGCGACTGACTGGCAGCTGAGGTCCTTCCGGCGCGTTGTCTGGTACCTCGACGCCAGTGGTGGGCAGATCAATCAAGATGGACCGGATTACTTCATCAAGGGGCAGTGATTTCAGGCGGCGTTGCCTGCGATGGTGATTCAGAATGACCATGGTTTGAATTGTACAGAGAGTGAGCAAATGGAAGAATGGCTTTTTCCACCATTTCAGTGTTTTCCGATGCATAGGAAAATAGGCAACCATTTGGTCACTCTGGTCAACTCCAGCCATGTTCTTGATGTAGTGAATGATGGACGTTGGTTTTTCGTTTCTCCTCGTACCTGCACCGAGCCAGTTCCATTTCTGGTCTGTGCATGGTGGACAGGGTGAAGACGTCCTTTTTGTCTTTCCACCTGCAGGCGATCACTTTCCCCTGTCTTCTGAAGTCCGCCTGCCCTCGTTGCATTGGCTGCTCAACAAGATCCCGGGGCATCCCAATGCGGTTCTTTCGTACTGTCCACACACCATCGTCCCAGCATTAGCCAAGGCTGCGCAGATCTTTGGCTCACAATAATAATTATCAATATACAAGTGATAACCCTTGTTGAGAAGGGGAGACATCAGGCGCATCACAAACATCGTAGGGCTTGTTGCTGTAGCGCTTGTCACCACAGAACATCTCAAAGCGAAAGACATATCCAGTTTTGCTCTCGCACAGCTCATAAAACTTAAATCCCCACTTTGTAGGTTATCTTTCATGTAAACTTTGAACCTTGAGCGGCCCTTGAAGGGACACATGGCTTCATCCACACAGATCTCTCTTGACGGTACATACACCTCTTCAAACTTTCTTCTGAAGATGATCCACAAGGGGCCGTATCTTGTGGATGGGGTCATGATTTTCTTGACCCAAGGGGATGAAGGTAGCGTTGTCCCCAATGTGAAGGAAGGCCAGAATGGATTTGAATCTGTCTCTACTCATAATCTGGGCAGCATAAGAGCTGTGGATGCCGGGATCTTTTGACCAATAATTGGAAATCTGGGGCTTTTTTGACAATCCCAATATGTAGGCAGATTGCCAGAAAGTTCTGCATGTCAGCCATGGTGACTTTTTCCCACGTGGCAAACATACTTCTTGCTGTCGGCGGGCCCTCTATTAGTTTCTCGGCAATGCAAGAGTCTGCATACTTGTTTGTTTCGTCCACTAACTTGCGGAGAAGGACGTCATCAATGAATAGTCGATACACATCAATCGGCTGTGGGTCATCTCCTAGGTCCACTTGTATTCCCGTAGCAACTGCAAGGAAATAATCTTTATTGTCAAACTTAGTGTGCAATAATTATTACACGCACACACACACACACAACACACACACACACACACACACACGCGCGCGTGCGCGCGCCTGCACACACGCATGCACACACACACACACACACACACACACAAGTGCGCGCGCGCTCGCGGGAGAGAATGAGAGAGACAGAGAGAAAGAGAGACAGTCAGACAGACAGAGGGGGGAGGGGGAGAGAGGTGTGCCTTGAACTCACGCTCGCACACACACACACACACGCACGCACGCACGCACGCACGCACACACGCGCGCGCGCGCGCGTGCACACGCACACACACGCGCGCGCGCTCACTCACACATACCGATACAACACTTCCACCCTCCCTTCTTTTCCCACTCCTCCCTCCACTTAGAAAGTAACACAAACATTCAGACACGTCGTAAAATATATTACCCCTCAAATTCGGGGACACTGGGAAAATCTCGTGGTACGTTTCGAACCCATCCAGCGTTTTGCTCCACTCCATCTTCATCCACGTCTGTATCCATGTGATACTCTGGGTCTTCAGCATCCTCATTATTAAATTCGTAGTCGACAGTGTCACCACCATCAGACCCCGAATCATTCATTTCTAATTCCACGGAAGGAGCGGAGGTTTCAACACCCAGTGTGTCTGAATCTGAGTCAGACAACACCGTGTTTGAAACCACGTGCACCGCTCCTTCGTTGGATTGAGCATCTTCCTCGTCGCTACTGTCGACAAAATCATCAAATAAATCAAGCTCAGATTCTTTTCGATGAACTTGTACATCTTCTTCACCCCCTTCATTATCTGAACCACTTTGTTGAACTAATTCTAACACCTCTCGTAATGCCACGTTTTTTCCGTCTGCCCGACATTTTGGCGAAGCAGGAAATCTCTCACGTGACTTTTGCGGAAATTTCCAGTGCCAGACAGGTCTCTTTGTTTGGACTTCTCTGGGGTCCCAAATATCATCGCTAGGTGCATGTAAACTTGCCCTCCCACTGGCTAGGACCCTGTTCTAAATATTTATGGCAGCTGCTTCCGTTGGGCTGTAGACCAGATAACAGGGATTTTTTTATAGTTGTGCCGTCACGGAGGCACGGCACGTCCAGGCAGTACTGCAGCACTGCCGTCACCAGTGCACGGCTCGTCGTGAACGGTCGAGTTCTGGCAGGGCAAACCATCAGACAAGGTCAGAGAACACGGCGTGGGATTCGCAGTTAGAAACAGATTATTGGAGTCTATAACCCCTGCCAGTAGAAGGAACAGAACGAATCCCTATCTCTCCGTCTCCAAACATCATCGGGACCAGTCACTCTAATTAGTGCCTATGCACCAACTTTGGCATCCACAGCAGAAGCAAAAGACAAGTTTTATGACAACCTCAGTGCTGCTATAAGGAGAATTCCCGACAGAGAATTACTGTTCATTGCAGGCGATTTCAATGCCAGAGTAGGTGTCAATCAGAACTCCTGGCCCACCTGCTTGGGTCCGTTCGGCACTGGGAAAATGAACGAGAATGGCCAGCGCCTGTTAGAGTTCTGCTGTCATCATGGGAAAACTTCAGAGATGCTGTCTACAACGCCGCCATGTCCACCTTTGGAAAAAAGACCAGCAGGTCAGCTGATTGGTTCAAAGCCCATTTAGAAGAAATGACACCAGTCATCGAGGCCAAGTGCCAGGCAATGCACCAACGATTGTTGGCTTCAGCTCTGCTCCCAGATCCAGATCGCAGCTGGCACAGGCAACATTAAGGCGATGTATGACGGCATCAAGCAGGCACTGGGCCCAACACAGAAGAAACTGCCCCTTTGAAATCAGCTACAGGGGAGGTGATTCAGGACAGAGAACAACAGATGGAGCGCTGGGTAGAACACTACACTGAGCTATATGCAAGGGAAAATGTGGTCACAGAAGATGCCCTGAATGCCATAGAGTGCCTACCAGAACTGGAAGAGCTTGACAGAGAACCAACCATAGACGACCTCAACGAAGCCCTGGACTCTCTTGCCTCTGGCAAGGCACCAGGGGAAAGACGGTATTCC
>JADBJO010000785.1:562500-563856 GCA_016801955.1 Conus betulinus | reverse complement strand
CCGCCCTGCGCCCCCCCTCTCTCGCTCTCTTCCGTTCTTTAGCTATAAGTTCCAAGCAGTATATGCCCCGTGTATTTCTTGCTTTCAAATTGTGGCCAAGAAAGTGGTGCCAAAGAGACCATTAAAACACTCAATCACACACACACACACAACACACAACCACACACACACACACCACACACACACAGATTCACTCTCTCTCTCTCTCTCTCTCTCTCCGTCTCTCCTCTCTCTCTCTCTCTCTGCCCTGGCACAAGGAACAAAATGTGAAACAAACCAGAGACATAATGTCGGCTCCCATTCGTCAGTGCTTGAAAATCGCACTCAGCACGTGACACATTATCTACAAGTCAGGGACGATTCGATGGTGAAAAAATGGCTCCACATGACAACCACAAACATCAGCAGCATACATATGTGTCATGCCACAGTTTTCCATGACTGGCTCTCGAAGATAGTGGGGGGCACGCTTTGCGCCAGTCAGAAGTAAGCGTGACAAACAACAGAAACAGCAGCAACAACAAAGCAAGACAAAAATGAACACAACAAAATCCAAAAAAGTAAAGCTTACTTACCACGCCATAGGAAACAAATAACCATTCTACACACACTGCGCGCGCGCGCGCGCGCGCACGCACACCACACACACACACACACACACACACACACACACGACAGCGCGCGCTGCGCGCGCGCGCGCACGCGAACGCGCACGCACGCACGCACGCACGCACGCACACACTCACACACACCACATACGCACCCACCACACACCTACATACGCACGCATGTACCACACGCACAAACACACACACGCGCGTGCGGGCACACACACACAACAACACACACCACACACACACACACACAACACACACACACCACCAACACAAGACACGCGCGCGCCAATTATTATAAACCCTCTCCGGAGGTGGGTGGGGGGTATCATCTCTACTATCTTTTCATTTCCTGTGCTTTCTTTCTCTGTTTACTTTCTTTATTGCTGTTCTATCTTTCTTACTTTCTTTTTTTTAATTTTTTCAATCATCGCACCCAGCGGTTAGCAGTAGCGGATGGTAGCAGATAGCAGCAGAAGCAGTAGCAGCAGCAGCAGCAGCAGCAGGACTTCATGGTTATAGGAACTGTGAAACTGATCAGACCTTCTACACGTATTTAAGGCATCACCACTATGGAGGCACTCTCACTCTCACACACACGTGCATGCCTCTGCGCGCGCGCGCGCGCACACACACACACACACACACACACCAGCACACACACACACACACACACACACAAACGCGCGCGCAAGCCACACACACACACACACACACACACCACACACACACACACACACAC
>JADBJO010000785.1:550000-557500 GCA_016801955.1 Conus betulinus | reverse complement strand
ATTCCTGGACCCATGTCCCAAATCGCCAATCGGAGAGTGGTTTTGGAACTGGAAGTTGGAGGGGGGGGGGGGGGGGGAGTTCTGGTTCAAGTTCAGAATCTCCCCTCTCCCTCCCTCCTCTCAAATTCAGGTACAATGTGTTTTAATTGATATGTTATATCGTTTAGCACACTTTGATAATTTTTGGGGGGAGAGCAGCGTTTTGGGGGGGGACAAGAGGGGAGTTCAGAATGAATTCACGACCCGTGGGGTGAATTTGGACACGTGCCCTCTCTCACCCACCGGGGAGTGATTTTGGGTGAGGAATAATGACAAAACGTGACACCGGGTAGGAGGTTTGCTGAAGCACAGTTAAACATTTCCTGACACAGTCTCTTCATTTGTGATTCTGCGCTGTGCGGGGCTCTCTGGAGACCTGGCGAACGACCAGATTGTCCACTCCCTTATGGGAACTATCCCTCCCATCCTCTTTGTTTTTTCTTGTCTGCCTCTTCTTCTTCATCGTCCTCAAATCACCGCGCTCAGAAGACTGGCTGTCTAGTCATGGCCAGTCTGCTGCCCGTTGGCATGGATGACACGTGCACTCATAACATGAATCCTCTGTGCAGAAATGGAAACCATGAGATGAGAGGGGAAACTGACTGAATCACACAGGAAACCACACGGGAAACGTAGCAAGCAGCCAGCAGGCAGCTCTTCAATCGGATCTATCCTGGTATGCAGCAGCCCCTTGCGTAAACGAGAGTGTGGGAAGTGAAACGTTTTTTAAATCTTGCTCTCTAACCTAGGATAGGCGCTACATGAGTACTCTCAGTAATAATTATAATGATGATGATAATAGCAATGATATTGATGTTGACGATGATGACGATCATGATGATGATGATGATAATAATAAAGATAATAATAATGATGATAATAACGGTAATAATAATAATGATAATGACAGTAACGATAATAGTAATAATCATGATAATAAATAAAAAGCAATAATTATTATCATTATAATAATAACATAACGACATCAATGATGATGATGATGATGATAAAAATGATAAACAATACTAATAATGATAATGAAAATAACAAATAACAAACAACGGCAACAGCAGTAGCAACAACAATGAGTCAGCACATCGTGAAACGCGTGGCCGTTCCGTTCATCTTTTTCATCTGAAGAAGGGATCAAAGGCTGACTGCATTTCTACTGCCTACGCCAATGGATTAGCAACAGTTTCAACAGCAAGCTCATTGCTTGATGACAATTTAAGCATGCGTGCGGGCGCCTATTGCTTGACGACACTAACAACAACACGCACATTAGTTGATAACAATTTCAAACCACGCATGCGAGCGCCTATTGGTTGACGACACTGGTCACACGCCACAGTTAAGATTTTCTCGAAAGATCGCGATATCATCCGTATAAACCGTTTTGAGGTGTAGCACAATCTGAGCCCAAAAATTGATATTAAACTGATAATAAATCAAATTAACAATTCCCAACAATCATTCCACTTCCTTTTAAGGATTTCTGACGATGAAATCATCTGCAACCTAGAAATACAACCTAGAAATACAACCTAGAAATACATGAGCTATTCCTTGCCTGAGGTCACATTTCAGGTCTACGTATTCACACGTGACCTTATTTTTGCTCCAGGTGGTCTCCCCGAAATATTGCCATTCGTTTCATTTTAATCACTTTGATTGGAACCACCTGTCATGGCCTTCATGGCATATGAAAGAAAAAGAATGTATATCAATTTTCAGACACAGTAAAATTAAAAAAAAAAAAACAATGTAACTGTGCCTAAAATAAACTTCCAGACACAATAACATTTTAATAAAAAAACATAACTGTGCCTGTCTATAAATACTCATCTCCTTAAGCAAGGCCTTGGCGCATTAATTTCTTATGTGCAGCCACTATCAACAGCTCGCTCATTAGTTGATGAGAATTTTTGAACACGCACTTTCGGCGTCTAACGTCACACGGAACAGACATGTTCATTGGTTGAGACTTTTTTTTTTCTTTTCGCATGCGTTGACGAGCTGGTAGGTGATGGACTTTCAATGCGCATGCTCTTTGATGGCCATTGTTTGTAGCAACACGCACGGCGATTGGCTAATGAGTCGCTGTTTGTGACAAGTGCATATTGCATGAGATGAGAGCTAGCATTTAGCGCGCATGGTCAGCAGGGACAGGACTCTGCCTAATCGAATACTGTTCATGTCTGCCGATGCCTTAAGCCGTCAACCAAATTAGCTGCTTTTTCCATTTTTGTTCTATCCTTTGGGAGCAATGAGCTTGTTCTGAGAACAGGTGGCTGCAATTGACAACGTTCTTCTATCCAAAAGCATTAAGCTTGATGGGGGGTTTTGTAAGATCACCGTAACACAAACCTGTCTCTGTCTCTCTTTGTCTCTCTCTCTCTTTCTCTCTCTCTCAATTATGTTTATTCATAATATGTATATAAAATGTATACGTATATTCTGCGGACAGATAGACATACGGAAGAGAGAGAGAGAGAGAGAGAGAGAGAGGAGAGAGGGGAGAGAGAGATGGGGAGAGGAGAGAGACGAGAGAAAGAGGAGCCAGGGAATAATAAAATAGGGATAAAACGAGCAGACTCAGAGACAGACAGAATGATATACAAAACGGCCAGATAGACGGACGGACGGCCCAAAGAGACAGACAGGCCGGGACCGATCAACCAATCAATCGGAACGATAGCACCTTAGACATGGACAGACAGATAGTAATACATGGATGGGAGATGGATTCTCCTATCAGCGAATACGACCACCCAAACGACAAGAGAGTTCAACTAGGACAACATAGGTGTCAACCTATACGGTTTTCCCGTTATTGCAGTACGGGAAAAACCTACGATTTCGGGTCTGGACGGCCGTATAAGTTTCATTAAGGGTACAAACTGATTTAGAAACTTCGGGTGATCACAGTAAGTAATGATGTACTCCTGACTTCAATGGACTAATGATGCTGGTAGAGAGAGGAAAGTGATAGAACAAATGGTTTGTGACTTTGATGGACTCATGATGTTGGTAAAGTGGAAGACTGGGTAAACTATAGGTTTTTAAACAGTTTTAAATTCTGCATCATTGGTCAGTGTTTTTTACTATAGCGTGTGTGATTTGATCTACAAACTGTCTCAAGTGATGCATTCTGCTGGAATGGAAGAGGAGGTTTGTTGGATTGGGTAAGCGTTATGTTATTCATAAAACTGTCTAAACTGCCATTTGTTTCAAGTTCTGCCTGATACTGAGTATTACATTGTATTCACAGCAATTTTTTTTTTTTAAATGTTTTGCGTTTTCCGTAATGTATAAGGTTTTTTGGGGCTCGGAATAAGGGAAAAAGTACTTTTCAATATGAGAAGTTGTAAAATGAGGAAAACTGGGTTGACCTTCTATGACACAATGACAACTGTCCGAACTCCATCACAAACGGCCACCTTCATACAAGAACTCTGAAAAGGGTTGACTCAAGACCTGTCAACCCCTCTGTCTCGTCCCCTTTCTTTGCTGTACCCAGCCATGCCGACAGTTTTCCAAAAGCAAACAGGCCCAACGGGTTCTCCACCGGTTTCGGTTTCAGTTTCATTGTGGAGGCTTTTACTGCCTGCGGACCGGTCCATATACGCTACAACCTCATCTGCTTGATCATGAGACTATAGTGCGCCGCGGTTAACAGCCAGAGGAATTAATGAATGAATGAATAAAGTGAGAAAGAATCACACGATCGGGTAGTGTTGTGTGTGTGTGTGGTGTGTGTGTGTATGTGTTTGAGTGTTGTGTTGTGTGTGCTTGGTGTGTGTGTGGTGTGTGTTGTGGTGTTGTGTGTGTGTGTTGTATCGTGTGCGCATGGTGTTGTGTAGTGAGTGTGGTTTGAGAGAGATAGAGATGAGAGCGAGAGAGGGAAAAAAGAAGAAGGGAAAAGAAAGAGAGGAGTAAACCAGTGGAAAGATGTGAGAGGGAACCTATGGTGGGTGAGTGGTGCGTTTATTTGATTTTAGGTGCGTGGTCTGTACAGACAAAGAGGGACGTTCAAAAAACGATCGAATATGAAAAAAGTGACGCGGGGGGGATCAGAGAGGGGGAGTGAGAGAGAGACGAGACGAGAGCGAGGACGAGAAAGACAAGGAGGAGAATTAGAAGAGAAGTGAGAGACGGAGAGAGAGGAGAAGAGAGCGGATCGTAGAGAGGAGAGAGGAGAGAGGGGCGAACCCAGAGGGGAGACCAGCAGTGAAGGATTGAGGAGGGAGGAGAGGGAAATGAGGCTAGAGAACAGACCAGACAAAAAGACAGAGAACAGGAGAGATCCAGAGGAAACGAGTGACGGGATAGATGAGCAAGAGGTCAGACAGAGCAGTAGCAGAGGAGAGCGATGAGAGAGAGAATTGTAGACCCGCTCGGATAGGCGGAGGACGAGAAGTGAGGCAGAGGACAGAGAAGGAGAGAGAACGAAACAACAAGGTAACACAGCAGAGGAAGGGAAAGAGCGAGAGAAAGAGAGAGAAAGAGGAGACAGTAGAAAGCGGAAAAGGGTGCAGAGAATGAGGACAGGGGAGGTGGAGACATCGAGGGGGAGGAGAAGGAGAGACAAAAGAGGGAAAAGGGGTAAGGACACCAGAAGAGGAACTTAAGAAAGATTTTAGAGATCGGGGAACTAGAGAACAGAGCAGGAGAAAAGGAAAGTGACGCAGCAAGTCTAGGGGGGGGAAAGATAGAAAAAAGGGGGGGAATCAGCCACAGCAGAGAAGGAAGAGGGGGGGAGATGGTATGCGCTCTCAGGCAGAGAGGGCAGAGAAGTTGACAGCCAGAGGGTGAGGAAGAAAAGATAAAGAGAGAAGTTGGCAGGGAGAGAGGAGGAGAGTTGGGCACCAGAAGACTGCGAGACAGGGCGGAGGAGTGAACAAAGTGAAAGAAGGGATGGAGGTCGGAAGAGAGGGGGGAAAGAGATGGGAAAGGAAGAGAAACGAGAAAAGAAGGGGCAAGAGAAAGTGGAGGGGAAAGGGGAGGAAAAAGTAGGATAAAGGAGAAGTTTGAGGGAAAAATTGAGAAAAGGTAGTGAGAGGCGCAGAAAAGGTCAGATAACGGAACGAGGAGACTTTAAGAAAGGTGAGCAGAGAAAAAGAGGAGGATTTTAGAAAAGGAGAAGGGAACAGGGCAAGATGGAACCCAAGAGGGAAAAAGGAAGGAAAAGAGAAGGAAGAAAGGAAAGGAAAGAAAAGTAGAAAATGGATCATCAATAAAGATGAAGAGGAGAAAATCGGGAGTAACCATTTGTGGGCTGTGAGAGGACCGTAGGGTTTGTGGGGTGGGGGTCCCTCTGGGTGGTGGGTAGTCCGTACGGTACAGGACCAAAAGACGTAAAAACGATTCGATGAAAAAATAAGGGGGAGGAGAGGAGGAGCTGGAGAGAACGAGGACTGTGGGAGGAGGAGGAGAGAGAGAAGGCGGGTAGGGGAGAGTAGAGGAGGAAGGAGGCGAGAGACGGAGGAGACTCGAGCGGTGAGAGCCAACTTGCGGACGGAGGGTGAAGAAGAAGCGGAGCGTGCGTAGTAGGCGGGGCCGCCAGAACACCCAGAGAGACCGAAGTAGCACCAGAGGAACAGGTAAAGAACAGAAAAGAAACAGGCACGCGGTCCGCTGAGAGACTAGAGCGAGAGACGAGTTAGTCAGACTGCGAGAGGATGACGAGAGAAGAGAGATGTGGGTTTGAGAGATGGGAGGTGTGACGTGGGAGAGAGGACGAGAGGAGATGAGGTGAAGAATGTGTGTGGGTGGCCCAAAAGGGGGGTGACGTCCGTGGGTGTGGGGGAATGATGGAAGGGATGAGATTGAGACTGGAAAGAAATCGCATCTGCGTCCTGAATCGTTTTTGAAACTGGTTCTGGTATCTCTACCGGCTTTGATCACACCCGCCACTATCTTAGTCGTGCACTCCATCTCTCTCTCTCTCTCTCTCTCTCTCTCTCTCTGTCTCGCTCTGACGAGTACACCTGCTTGTATCACTGTCTGGGCCTGTGGGCGAACAACTTAACAGGCACAGTGGTGGCAATCACTGGATGCGTGAACTGTACAGCTGTCTTTTTCTTTTTCCTTCACCCTCCATGGAAAGTGGGTGGGTTTCAATGGGTTTAAACATTATAGTTTATGACTGATGTTACCTGGATGAGAAAAAAAAAAAAATAAATAAATAAACTTCCTTTTTATGGTTCCTGTTAAAAGTTTCATTTTTTCACGAAAATCATCAACCCATTTTGTTTGCAAAAAAAAAAAAAAAAAAAAGAAGAAAAAGATCCTCATCTCATCATCATCATCTCTCTCTCTCTCTCTCTCTCTCTACTCCTCTCTCCTCCTCCAAATCTCTACTCTCTCTCTCTCTCTTAACCAGATACGAAGAGGGCTTATGTATCATAAGAGTTGACTTGTTTACTGTGTCTTGCTTGTTCATCACTCTCCCAGCCCCCGCCTCTTCTCTCACTCTCTCATTTACTACCACCCCACCCCCACCCCCTTTCCACCACCACACCCTCCGCTGTCCGTCTGTCTATGTCTCTGTCTGTCTGCGTCTCTGTCTCTGTCTGTGTGTTTGTGTGTGTGTGTGTGTGTGGTGTGTGGTGTGTGTGTGTGTGTGTGTGTGTGTGTGTGTCCGTATGTGTGGCTTGTGTATGTCTCTGTCTGTCTGTCTGTCTGTCTGCCTGCCTGTCTGTCTGTCTGTCTGTCTCTCTCTCTCTCTCTCTCTCTCTCTCTCTCTCTCACACACACACCCATACACACACACACACACGCACGCACGCACGCACGCACGCTCACACCACACACACACACACCACACACACACACACACACACACACACAACAAAGGATTTTCGTGGGACATCATGATAACGAAATCAGATACATTTCACAGACCACCCCACGTGTGCATGCACATGTGTGAGGTTTCTACCATCTTCCTACCACCCACATCTCAAGCCTGAAATCCTCTGTCTGTGTAATACACGCACATACACACGCGCGCGCGCGCGCGCGCTCGCGTGCACTCCACACTCGCACGCACACATTAAGACACCCATATACACAAACGCATGCACCCACATAAAACCGACCCCATACGCGCACGCACTCTCACACACACACACACACACACACACACACACACACACACACACACACACACACACACACACACACACAAGCGCGCGCGCATTGTCATAAGCCCTCTTCTCACCTCTTTCATATTTCATGAAGAAAACGTATTTGGAATCGATTCTTCAGTGAAGATGCCAAGAATAACAATGACATAACAGGGTGTGGAGAGAAGGGACGGATGGAGAGAGAGACGGGAGGGGTGGGGATGGTGGAGGGGGGTGTGTGTGGGCGGGGAGAGGGGGGAGTGTGGTGGGTGGGCGACAAAGGGCCTTGTCTAGTCTAGACTCTTTCAGTTTATCTTTCGCTGAACACGAA
>JADBJO010000785.1:512500-527500 GCA_016801955.1 Conus betulinus | reverse complement strand
CACCTCGGCGTTAGAGGCCGAAAATCTCTTGAATTGCGGGAGAAAGTGGTGTTTTTGATCAAAACCGTCTTACGTCACACTATAGGTATGGAAAACTCCATGTTTCTGCGATCAAACTAGGCTGAGCAGACCTGCTTCCCAGGCTATGGGGCCTTCCTTCAACAGCAGCCTGTCAGTCACACAGCCCCACCTCCACCCCTCCCATCCACTTTTCTGTGTGCTCTTAGGCGAAAATGTTCTTGGCAAAATTGAAAGCGTCAGAGCCCGGATGCATCGTCCTCTCTCTCTCTCTCTCTCTCTCTGTGTGTGTGTGTGTGTGTGTGTGTGTGTGTGTGTGTTTGTCAGTACAACCTTGAGAGTTAATCTGAAAATAAATTGGTTTCAGTCAGTCAGTCAGTGTGTGTGTGTGTGTGTGTATCTATTTATATATCTTTAAACCAATCTATCAAAAAATCTATCTATCTATCAGTCTATCTATGTATCTATCTTACGTAACCGTTTTTTGACGATGTGATAATGAGATAGCCCTAACAGACCCCCTTCGCACTCCCACGCCCCCCCCCCCCCCAGCCCTCCCCCCTTCCCTTGGTCAGTTGGGCTATAAACAAGATTATCAGATTCTCTCTCTCTCTCTCTCTCTCTCTCTGTCTGGTGTGTGTGTGTGTGTGTGTGTGTGTGTGTGTGTGTGTGTGTGTGTGTGTGTGTGTGTGCTCCATCTCTCTGACTGCCAAGTAACAAATATATCGTTTCTTCTCATGCTTCAACTGCCACCACCAACAGTCACTAATCTGCAACACCACTGTATCACTCCCAACGAATCGGACGCTTGTCGATCGCAGAGATTGACTTCCAAAATACAAAAGCTGCGCTCAGGTGACCGCTGATTTGTCGTCATCGACACGCCATCGGACCGATGACGATGAGCGGTCAACAGACCGCCGCCGAATTGCCGACAGTCGGCGACAAATCCGCGGTTTGAACGACGACTCAGCGTGTCAGTGAATCGGACAACACGCCAGTGAATCGGAGACATTGTACGTGGAATTGTTGCTGGCGACAGTTCATTACTACGACGTCATGTCAGCGTTTACTTTTATTACCGCTGAAATTAATTGTCTTCACTGGCAGTCATGACGTGGACAGTTTGTATTGTGTTGTTTGAAAAAGAACGAGAGGTCAGAGCTTTGCGTCTTTCTTCTTACTTTCATTCATTCATTTCTTCCTTTTGTATTTCCCTTTACACTTTTATTTAATTCCGTTTCTTTTCTTTCCCTTTTCCTCCTTTTTTCTTCTTTAGGTTCGAAATCTCTCCACTTCTTTTTGTGTGCGAGTGTTTGTTTGTTTCATTCCTTTCTTTATCTCATATTTCTTGCCTTCCTTATTTGCTGTTTTCTTCCATGTCTTGTTTCTTTCTTCCCTTCTTTTCTTTTCTTTTTTTAAAAACCTCTTTCTTTTTTCTTTCTTCAATTCACTCTATCTTTCTGTCTTGTTCTTGTTTCCTTTCTTCTTTCCCCTTTTTCTTTGATGTCATGTTTCTTTCTGTCTTTTTTTTTCTTACTTCTTTTCATTTTTTTTTTTTTTCAATTCTCCCTTTCTCTCTTTATTTCTTTGTTTTCGTGCGTAGTGAACTGTTGAAGACGAAGCTGTTTTAGTCGGATAACTTTGAGTTCAAGAGCGAAAAAACAAAAATCAGGAATGGAACTAAGCAGAAAGTGAATAACGACCATTACAGTCATTTTGTTGTTAAGTCATAAAGGTCCAGTCATGCGAAGTGTTAACTCAAAGTGGAGGCCCAAATGGAAGGAACAAACTTGTTCCGAAAAATGAAAATGAGAGGAGGATAACGCCTGTCTTTCCAACGCAAACAGACTCATCTTTTCTCCGTTTATGGGTCGAGCCAATAGATCTAGAGAGTTAACTATGTGATTGGAAGCACACGCCAGGATGACGATCGGGGATATTGACGGCCTTCACTCCAGGCCCACCGTTTCCCACCCATGTTTTGGCATTTTCTCTCTCTCTCTCTGATTCAGCTGTTGAGCGGACTGATGGGGCAAGCGGCTTTGGGCGTGCCCACCAGCGGCTTCTGTCCCACGAACTCAGCTGGGTGGCTCTCTTGCTGAACGCGAGTTCGAACACAAATTACCTCCCCTGCAGACTTCCGAAAATGTCCGTTGAGTATCGTCGGAGGGAAAGGCGACACGTCTACTGAGTGGACGGTTGGGAGAGCAAATTTGGAAATGCACGAATGTATTGTCAAAAAGGAGGAAGACAAATTAAGTCACGTGAAAACCCACTTGGTGTGATTCTACACGACTGTTTTCACCGTCATCATTACCATCATCGTCATCATTAGCCTATAATCATCATAATCATCATCATCATCGTCATCATCACCGTCGTCGTCGTCGTCGTAGTAGTTGTCATCTAAATGAGCATCGTCGTTCTCATTGTCTTCAACGTCGTCAACGCTGAGCAATATACACAGTGACAATTTGGCGTTGACTGCAATAACCGCTGATTTGCTGTCGGAACGCTGACTTACTGTCGGTCAACGGCAATTAGGCAGAGCTCTGTAAATTAGCTGCTGCATTGTCGCCGACGACAATTCAGCGGGGGCGACGACTCAGCGTCTAACGGCATCAGTGAAGGAGGAAGACGAGTGTTCGCTGAAATGAAAAGGTGAAAAGGTCAGTCGCCTACAGCGACCCACCAAGGCCTGATCCCGAGGAAGGTTGCTACCTCCCCCATCCTCACTCCACCACTCCCGACCATCGCCTCTCTCCCACCTCCTCCAAGCATGTAAGAGTGCGGAGATGCGACCAACGTGAGAGAGAGAGAGAGAGAGAGAGAGAGAGAGAGAGAGAGAAAAAAATCGTCGTTATGAAGCAGATCCCAAAAGTTATAATTTTATAGTCTCCATTAGTCTCTATTACACTCAAAGCTGCATGTAACTTCTCTAAGAACATCAGCTGCCAGTAAAACAAAATTCACTACACAGTTTAGCCTTTAAGACATACTGTGCATTACTCTGAGACAGCTCCAACGTTTTATTTACTTTGTGTGTAATCACAATCGACATGACGCCCTTATTTCCTGTCGTCCGTTCGGCTTTTCACTCCCCAAATCCCTGTGCCCCAATACCGTGAAAACAAGGGGTCCACAAGTCATACACTCATTTCATCTATCTTTATTGACATCTAGCACTGACTTGAATTGTTTTTAATCTATCAAACCCAAATACATGGTCAAAGTCTTGTCTTTTTGACATTAAAAATTTTTTCGCAGAAGCAAGGCCATTTTCATCTCCTCAAATCGTTACTTCTTGACCGTATTTCCGAACTCTGACCTACACATGTTTGCGCTTGGACTACGCCCTTCTGCGGGAAGTGTGGCGGAAGTTATCTCTCTTTGTATGAAAGTTTTGAGATTGCGTATATGCGGACTAGCAATCTCCCCCTCCCCCTCTCGCTCCCACCCGTGCCCCCTCCTGAATGTCATCCTCCATACCCCAAGAAACATTTCGCCCACGCCGCTCCTTAGGGCTCACCGATGTACAACTAAACCCATGGTTATGCCGTCGCAGCCTCCCAGCACAGGTTGGTGATTCGCAGAAAACAATGAATACCAACTTGACAAGAGGCAACCCACCAGATGAGGCACTGCGCAGCTGTCGGATGTAACAAAATGGAATTACAGCACTTGTGTTTTCTCATTTCGCAAATAGTTATGACTCCGCCATCACACTGCATTCATAATTACTGCCCTTTGTTCATCTGGGCTACAAATAGCCGCGCCTACATGGCCAGCCATTCGTCAGCAGTGGGTGTGGAAGAACACTGGCAGTTTCCACAGGAAAACAGGGGGGACAACAGAATACCAATGGCAGGCATAGATCGCACACACAATTGTAGCTAATTACACGGAAGATGTATTCTTGGATCTATTGTCAATAGCGTGGGCGAAAAAACCTGTGGGGCTTTGTATTGTCTTGTACGAGTCGGAAAAGAAGTAAGACAGGAGGAAAGTGCCGTGTGTGTGTGTGTGTGTGTGTGTGTGTGTGTGTGTGTGTGAGAGAGAGAGAGAGAGAGAGAGAGAGGAGTTAGATCTAACTCACAGAGACTTTGTCCTCTCGATTGTGCGGTTTTGTCTGTTTCTTTCTTTTTTTTTTTTCATCAAAAAAAAAAAAAAAACAGAAAAAAAGAAAGAAGGAAAAGAAATGAAAAAAACGAAACAAAACAAAAGCAAGAACGAAAAAAAAAAAAAAAAAAAAGAAAGACGGGACAGACGGACCCAAAGAAACAAAACGTTTGAAAAGAAAAAATAAACAGACAGAAAGAAGGAAAGATGAAGAGAGAGAGAAACGTCAGTCACTCATCACGACACGGTTCGTTTGTTATTGACCTGGATTACAACAAGTTTCCTGATGTCTGTTTTTACCATCGTCGACAGTTTTCTCGGTGATCTGAAGGGCTTTCAACTGTCTGGGGGGGGGGGGGGGGGGGGGGGGGGGGGGGGGAGGGGGGGGGGGGCCTCACGATCGAAACAGCTGTGAAGTCAGCACACACCACGGGCTGACTGATGAAGATAGATGAACAGCGTTGGTGGCGGTGTAACCGACGGAAATGACCCCACTCGTTTGGATTCACAGGAGGCAAATTTCACCACATCCAAAATGCGGGTTATGTTTTCAATCGCCATTTCTTTTTCTCTCCCCTTTTGTTGTTGTTGTTGTTGTTGTTGTTGTCGTTGTTTGCGCTGTTTTTTTTTTTTCTTTTTTTTTTACTGGGGGGTGATTGTCGAACTATTCTTTTTTCGTTTCGTTTTCTTTTTTTCTTTTTTTTTTTTCTTTTTTTTTTTTTTTTAATAATTTTTTTTTCATCTTCCGTGCTACTTCAGTGACATCACGATCCACACCACTTACTCCGGCTCCCTGTCTATAGTGACTTACACACCCTCATTTGCCTCGCCACAGATCTCGCCACCGGCAGCGCACAAAGAGCAGTTAATGTCAAGTCTTCAGGATTCACTTCAGTTCAGTTCATGTTGCAAATGTCAGGGCTGCTTCCTCGTAACACTCTGTACATTGATGATAAAAAAAAAAAAAAAAAAAAAAATCATTAGGCAACCCACCGACGCAGACACTGCTCTGTTGCCGAATCATTTTGGGTGAAGTTCAGTGGTGCCTGTTCTGATCCACTGTATGCAGGACGCCACCTCCTAAGCCCCCTTCTGACAACAATAATCGCTTACTCGCGGCCAACCGTGAGGGGAAGCACACACACACACACACACACACACACACACACACACACACACTCCTTTCTCTCCCAGAGGGTGCTACCAGGTCCGTGGACCGACGGTCCCCATGAACTCGCCGATACTGGTGACCTTGTTGAATAAAACTGAATGGAAAATGGAACAAGGTTTGAAGAGGAACCATTCATTTTTGGAACGATTTCGGATCAGAGACAGGATCCAGGAAGGTCTGGAGGTAACGGGATGGAATGTGAGTAAGAGTTTTGATGGAAGATAAAGCGGCTGTTTGACCCATGGCGGAAGTCTGCGCTCACCCCGAGCGCCATTCTAGTTTCCAAGATAAAACCATACATTGTGTGTGTGTGTGTGTGTGTGTGTGTGTGTGTGTGTGTGTGTGTGTGTGTGTTTTGTTTTCTTTCTTTTCTCTCTTTTTTCTCATAGCCCCCCCCCCCCCCCCCCCCCCCCCCCCCCCCCCCCTTTTTTTTTTTATTTATGTATGTTTGGTAAAAAAAAAAAAAAAAAAAAAAAGAAAACGATTACTATTTATGTGCAAAGGTTATATTTTTGTACGTTGATTAAAACGGATTAAAAAAAACAAAAAAAAACAAACAAAAAAAAAAAAAAAAAACATACATTGTCTGATTTCAACGTCAAAACACGTTTCTCTTGGTGAAATCCGAGCTGCTGTTTCATAGCATCAGATTTTCTGTAGGGGGACTTCTCCCTTTGCTCAAGACTAAAAGGTACCCTGTGGGCACAGGGACATGGTTTGTTCACTGCCCCCCCTGCAGAAACTTCGATCCAACTTGTCGAAGACGGAGCGTGCCAGCTACAGCACAGGTTTCAGGGATAAATCAGGACACACGCATTAACGATTATGATCGACTGCAGCAGAAGAAGAAGAAGAAGAGGAAAAGAGGGAAAGGGGGAAGATGTCATTTGCAAACAGAGGCAGTGTGGAGGCTGAAGGGAGAAATTCTGGGATTTTGGACCACGTCCAGAAATTTAAACTTGTCAATTCATGTCATGCTGTTGATAGCTCAGACTTTTATCAGGGATGTCGCCTCGTCGAAGTCAATTTTCTCTTCTCCTTGACCACTCTCACCCATACTCTCCGCATTTAGTATGTTTATTCCCCCATCCCCTCCCCCACTCCCCCGCCTTCCGCTTTCCCTTTCTTAGGTCTGTAAGTATAAAAATACGATCCCCCTCCCCCTCCCTCCCCCCCCAAAAAAAAAAAGGGGGGGGGGGGGGGGGGACGATTGTCCGTAGGTATGAATCTTGTGGTGGGAGCAGCATCTCTGAAATGTTTCACTCCGATGACAAAGGGATGGGGTCAGACTGTCCCCGAACCAAACGCTCTCATCATTATTCCTCATTATTCATAGGCCACACCGAGACAATCAGCCCGGCAATGGTCATGTCAAATGTCAGAGACTGCACACACACGCGCGCGCGCGCGCGCACGTTCACGTATGCGCACACACAAACACACACACGCACGCACGCACGCACACACGCGCGCGCGCGCGCGGGCACACACACACACACACACACACACACACACACACACACACACACACACACACACACACACACATACTCACTCACACACGCATGATCCCATAGCAGTCATCAGACACAGTTACCAGTTTCGTCTGCTATGGCTCTCCAAATAATAATATCCCACGGCTGAAGTAATTTGAGTATGGTACAACAGGAGTGGGGAATGCCTACATGCACTCACTCATACGGGGCTTTTTAAGAAGAATTCTATGTTTTGGTCGTGTATCTGTTTGTTTTTTAAATAGATGAATATTAGCTTCATTTCATTTTGTTTTCTTTTTCTTTTTCATTTCATTTTTTTTTTTTTTTTTTTTTTTGGGGGGGGGGGGGGGGGGGGGGGGGTAAATTGACATAGAGTACTTCAAAACAAACCAAGAATTTTGTGACTCACATGTGTAAGTAAATAAAGTAAGGCTTTGTCATTACTCTTTTTGGTTGTCCGTGTGAATCTCTCTCTCTCTCTCTCTCTCTCTCTCTCTCTCTCTCTCTCTCTCTCTCTCGGTCTCTCTCTCTCTCTCTGTGTGTGTGTGTGTGTGTGTGTGTGTGTGTGTGTGTGTGTGTGAGTTCTTTAATTTAGAGTCTGTTCACACTTGGTGATATTAGACTAAAAAAAAAAAAAAAAGGGGGGGGGGGTGCAAGAGGAAGGGGACTGTTTATAAAAAAAACCTGTTAATTTGTTGCATGCAAAGCACTTTTGCATTTACCACAATTTCCGGTTTGTGGGTTATTGTTTTGATAGAATCGTGTACAGTCACATCCGCGTTCGATTCTTCAAACAAATGAGGTTTATATTCAACAATGAAAAAGAGAATATGGTCCACTGATAGAAGATTTGAACAATCGCATGCTACACTTTGGGGAAACTTGGTTTTCCACGAATTCAGTCGAAGCTTGTATATTAAAGATGACAGATATCGTGGGACATGATAAGATTTCATACTTCTCAGGAAGGTGTTCACTGTTCACGCATTTTTCTAATAGCGAATTAATTTCTTGAACATCGAATATCAGGTGTTTTTTCTTAAAGCACCATCTCGTGTGTGTGTGTGTGTGTGTGTGTGTGTGTGTGTGTGTGTGTGTGTGTGTGTGTGTGTGTGTGTGTGTGTGTTTGCACGTAGGCGCGGACGCAGTATGGGGTGGCGTATCATGATATAAACTTTAGCATTGGCATTTTCTTAGCATTTTTCTGCCAGCATATCCAAACTAGGCATGATGATAAATATGATAATACCTATCCAGCCATTCCATGCAAGATGTCACAACAGGTAAGAGCCGTTAATATATGATTAACGTTTTAGAGCAACATTTTCAATATGGCAAAACTGACATTTTAAGATTCTGATCACTTACACATACTGCTTTATATACTGGTAAAAGACATATTACGTTACACCTAACGCAAAAACTCTGTAACTCAGTTTTGACCCTTTATAGAGATTTCTACTTAGCAGAAGAACAGATAAATATAGAACTATGGTAGATTACATATAGATCCAGTTTGCCAAGTATAACTAAGTTAAGTTACTATTTTTCAATACGTAGTGACTGAGGGCGGAAAATGAAGCGAAATTTGGAAAGAGAGGGGGTTAGTTACCGCCAAGGACACAGACAAACAGAGTACAGGACTAGACACAATGCATTTCGACCTCGTGGGTCTTCTTCAGGCGAAAAAACAAATAACATTTAGGACAGTGACAACGAAGAACAAAGTTATTAGTTTTACACTTATGGTGAATCAATCAAGTGAAACAGCATTAACGCAGTAAATAGCACAGACTTTCTTGCTGAAACAGTAACTAATCCTTACATAACAGGAACGCATTACACACTGTCTCTTGGTGTCAAAATAATAACACACACACACACACACACACACACACACACACACACACACACACACACACACACACACGCACGCACGCACACAAAAAAATGTGCTAATATAGGTGAAATCCAAAATGCATGCATCAAACACAATAAAATGGCACGGATCTGATGTTGAAAATGACTTTTGCATGACGCCAGGGTTTTTTAATGATGCGCAGTTAGAGTATTTCAGTGAAGCGTCTGTCAAGAAAAAGCGATCAGACATTAAAGGGTTATTGAAGAGAGACTCTTCCTCCACCCCTTCTGTGGCTCACAGTGTGGTAAAGGCTTCAAGCTACGTCAAGGGAGCTGGAAAGCAGCCTCCAGCAGAGAAAAACATTTTCTCTCATCAATTTCCCTTCTGCTACACAACAGGCACCTGTCTAGACCTCATTCCTGAAACTCTTCTTATCTGCATGAAAAGGTCGCACCAGTTAGTCTTGTTCAATCAGACACTTTTCATTTGCTCTAAGCACAGGTCAGCTAGATTTACAAATGAATTAGCTGTCCAAAGACTTGCAAGCTAGATTTACCGAGCTGTTTTCTGTTATCTCCCTCTCCCCCTCCTCTATTTCGCAACCTCATTTATAGTCAAGAGACGATGAGGGTAGATTTATGAATCCACTTGCAGGCAAAACACAGACAATGCACTTGCAGGCAAAACAGACAATGCACTTGCAGGCAAAACAGACAATCCACTTGCAGGCAAAAACAGACAATCCACTGCAGGCAAAATAGGCAATCAGCAAATGTGTCAGGCCATTTGCAGTCAAGAGACGACGAGGTACATTTGCAAATACATGTTTATTAAAATAACACATCCAGTACTCTCACGCATGGAGTTCCAGACTACAGTATGTCACCATTGCAGCAAGTTCACAACACTGTTGTTAGACTTTTCTGAAAGAACAAAAAAGTGATCCCTGTAAATCCCTCCACTGGCTTTCCATCAATGAAAGAATCCAATACATTTCTGATTAACGTCACCACTTTTTTTCCTCCTCCTCCTCTCTTCCTTCTTCTCTTCTTCTTCTTCTTCTTCTTCTTCTTCTTCTTCTCTCTCTTCTCTCTCTCTCTCTCTCTCTCTCTCTCTCTCTCTCTCTCTCTCTCTCTCTCTCTCTCTCACACACACACACACACACACTGGAGTCAAACTGATTATCTTCAAACAACACTCCGAAGTAAGTTTAATCAATTCATCAGAGACAAATGGAAAGCGACAAAAGAGCAGATCAATAACATATGCTGGATGACACATTGATTGAAGAAGAAGAAGAGAAAGAAGAAGAAGAAGAAGAGAAGAAGAAGACCGCCACCACCACCACCACCACCACCACAACATTAACAACAAGTAAAAAAAGAAAGGAAAAAAAAAAAAAAAAAAATCAACGCCGATTAAAGGACACGTGATATCAAACCAGTCAAAGCAACGTTGACCGAAAGACATATGTTGTTAAAAGCCGACAAAAGCAACGTTGACCGAACGACATATGTTGTTAAAAGCCGACAAAAGCAACGTTGACCGAACGACATATGTTGTTAAAAGCCGACAAAAGCAACGTTGACGAACGACATATGTTGTTAAAAGCCTACAAAAGTAACGTTGACTGAGCAACATATTCTTGCCAAAGTGATCAAAACAACGTTGGCCGAACGAATATGTTGTGAAAAGTTGTCCAAAGTAACTTTGGCTGAACGACATACATCGTGAAAGGTAACGCTACATAGCGTTGGCTGGTCGATATCTGTTGTGAAAAGTAATCAAAAGTAGCGCTGGCTAAACGACACATGTAAGATATTGTCAAACGCAGCGTTGACCAAAAAACAAATGCAGAAAGTAATCAAAGTTAAACTCTTTTTATGAGTCCATAACGATTTGTTTCTGCACGCCATTATGCTATATTGTCACACACTAATCACCTTGACTGCCATATTAGACAGAAAAGTAAGGAAAAAAGGTAATTATGAAGCAAGAACATCAGTGGTAATCAGGGTAATTACAATAACTGTTTTCTCACACACACACACACACACACACACACACACACACACACACACACACTCTGTCTCACACACACACACACACACACACACACACACACACACCAGTCATCAGGGAATAACGAAGTCACCAAGCCCCAGTAATGATTACAAGGGGTAGTAGTGGTATAGTTAGCACGTTGACAGCCTGATAAAGGTGACGTATTTCTCAGTTACCATGTCGCCTTCATATTCTGCGGCATGTATTTCCCTACGGTTTGTGCTGACGCGTTTGAAGCGGCAGTCGGAAACTGGGTTCCTCTATCTCCTTACGACCCAATCACCCACTTGCACTCCCTGCGCCTGCCACTCTGTCTCTCCACCGACACGACACGACGCTGAGGTAACAGAGCCGACCTGCAGTGAGTCAGTGTCTCATCAAGCCCCACACAACACCTAGCACCAGCACTGAATCCCTCTTCACCCCTAAGGCGACACGTTCTCTCTCTGTGTGTGGTCTGCTCTGTCTCTGCAGGGATTCCACTGATGTCTTCGTCTTCTCCGAAGAAACCCCAGGGGTGAGCGAGTGGACAGAAGGCTGGGGTTTCTCACTCAAGCTCTTCCAGGGAATGGATCATGTACTAATGGAGGAAGGGGTGGAGGTTTCCCAAACTGAGGTCAAGGAGGGATCAAGGACCTAGCAACAACGCATCAGTGGCGGAAATGTCAAAAAAAAAAAAAATGGGAGGAGGAGGGGGGAGGGGAGGGAGGCAAAGATTTTGTAAAAGCCAGGGGAGGAGGAGGAGGGAGAGGGGGGGGGACAAGGCACACCTTGTTTTAAAAGCAGGTGGATGGGGGAGAGGGCAGGAAGGAAGAGGGGGTGCAGAGTTTTGTGCATGGAAGGTCTCTCCAGGCATATAACAAGTATTGATTCACAACATATTTGTAAATCCTTTCTTTCTTTCATTCTTTCTACCTCCTTTCATAATTCTTATTTTTCTTTCTTTGAAGGGAAAGGGAAAGGGAAAGGAGCGGGGGGGGGGGGGGGGGGGGGGTCCTGAACAATGGATCCCATCAATTCGATGGCTGTTCTCTCTCTCTCTCTCTCTCTCTCTCTCTCTCTCTCTCTCTCTGGTCTCTGTTTTTGTGTTTTTCTCTCTCTTTTTTTTTGTCGCTTTTTTTGTCTCTTTTTTTTTTCCTTTTGCCCCAGGGCCGGGTGGAAAAAAGCATTTGTATTGCTTATCTCATTACCCTGGTAAAATAAAATTTCGTTCGTTCGTTCGTTCGTTCTCTCTCTGTCAAAATTCAGTCTGCAATTGTAAGTGTCGTCATTTCCGTGACTGCAAGTTGCGTGCGATGTTAAATGTTTTCTTCTATGGTGTTTTTCAAACATGATTTCATACTGTGCCTTCATAAGGGGCTAGCCTTCCAACATAATTTGACTTTGACTCTCTCTCCAACTCTATCTCTTCTCTCTCTCGACTCTCTCTCTCTCTCTCTCTCTCTCTCTCTCTCTCTCTAATACCCTTAACATCATCCAACAGCAAAGGAAAGGAAAACGTTCATCCGTTTTTGAAGCCCTATCCAAACCACTCACTCACTCGCTTTTTTTTTTCTTTAACGCTTTTTAAAAGAAAGTTAGTGCACCGCTGATTGGATGCCATGCCTGCTTGATGCTCTTATTACCCAATCACCCCTCACACTCCTGTTTCCTTTCCTGCCAACTCGTCCCCCTAAGGTCACGCACGACACGTAAGAACGCTGACTCGCAGAGTTGGTCCATAACCTGTCTGTAACTCATCAGACACACGGCGCCCCACACCCTCGTTCAATCCAACCAGCCAACACCTCTCCTCTATCTGGTCTGCTTTGTCTCATTAGGAGGTGCACAGACAGGCAGACAGACAGACAGACAGACTTCGTCTTCTGCCTGGAAACCCACGGAGATGGAGGGAAGGGAAGGGAAGGTGGTGGGAGGGGGGAGGGGGCGGGGGGGGGGGGGGGGGGATAGGACAGGAGACTGGTTTCCCCATCACCTTGGTCGAGTCGGGCCAGGGGAGGTAATCTGTCTCCAGACGATCACATTTCTTGCGTCTCATGCATGATTCTGTTTCGCTTGCTAGCGAATCATTTTGGTACTGAATTATCAACATTTTTTGTATCCATAAGACGGAGATCGATCTCCATATTGCTGCCTTTTTCTTCTGAGCAATACGAACAACAGAATCTTATATTTATATATTCTATGTTTGAAGCGTCAAGTTTAAAAGATTTTGTCTTGTTTAGGGCGATTCCATCTCCATCTCTCCAAGTTTTTTTCCATCCCCCTGCCCTTGCTTGCCCCCTCCCCCCCTCCTCCTCCTCCTCCATCCCCTCACCATAATCTCTCTTTGGCTGCCTTTGTCCTCGACTTCCCTGTAAAAGCCAAAAAGCCAAAATTTCTTATCTACAAAATGCAGATCACCCCAAAAGTTTGAAGTTAAAGCAATTGTAACAGCACAGACAAAAGTACACGCAAGACCGACTTCTCTCCTCCACCACCACCCACCATAAGAGAGAGAGAGAGAGAGTTTACATATATGTACAAAGCTATCACCTGTCTACACCTATTGCCCCGGAAATTTGACGGAAGTATGCCTGCCCTGGCGAGAAAAAAAAAAAAGGAAAAGAAAAAAAATACCAGCTTCAGACAGTTGGCTTTACTAGTTACAAACAAGTCCTCTCTACAAGTCGGCAGACTGGTCAACAACTAAACCTTTTGTCAGTGATTAATTTCTGACCAGTGCAGACTGCACAGAGACCAGACAACATTATCTCGTTACTTCAGGGCCGGGGGGGGGGGAGGAGGGGGGGATGGCAGCAATTAGTCCCTGGTCGGTGGTCTCTCAGCGGCACCTGAAGAAGTTATCCTGTTACGTCCGGCCTCGGGGCGTGTCTGCAGCAACGTCCACTCGGAGATGCCAGATCTCTTTCAGTGTAACTTGCATCCCCATCTTCTAGAAACCCCACACAAATCATTTCCTCTTTTCTTTTTTTTTTTCTGTCGCCCCCTTTTTTTCTGCTTTTATGGCCATTTCATACGGGTTTCTCTGGTAGCGTTATCTGGTGACAACGTCGTGAAAATGTCCATTCTACTGTCTACAACCTGTCCATTCTACAGTGTGTATTTGTCGATGTGTGTGTGTGTGTGTGTGCGTGCGCGCGCGCGTGTGTGTGTGTGTGTGTGTGGGGGGGGGGGGGGCGTGTGTGTGCGTGCGTGCGTGTGCGTGTGTGTTGTACTTCAGTTTTACGTCTGTTCACGTATGTGATATTAGACGGAGAGAGAGAGAGAGAGAGTGGGGGGGAGGGGGGGGGATGCATAAATGTCTGTGACTATGTAAGTGTATGCATAATGTGGTCATCTAAGTGCATGTAAATGTCCCTCTAAACAACCCCACACAACATACCTGCAAATAATCTTAAAGTAAATGCTTAACTCGACTACAAATTAAAGAAAAAAACAACATTGAAGGCAAACTTTAAATCTGAAAAGACATCACACAAAGACATGCCTGATAATGGTGGTAAATGAGCTTGAAGAGGTAACAACAGTCAAACAGCAGATGCTTGCTGGTTATTCTTCGTTCTCCACAAATACATTTTGCTTTGTTTGCATATTTAGTTTTTAAGGCATCGAGTTTTAATTCAAAATATTGAAATGAAACTTCTGTATTGGTACATATTTTTTACTTGTAAATGAGGAATGCTGTTTACATGTTCATAATTAATTAAATGAGTATTTCTATCAGCCACACCAAGCAACGTATTTTTGTAGTGTTTTCTGAATCGGCACCAATAATTGATTGACTTCAGATAAAGAAAAGGATATATTCAATACCATGGCGCGCTTTTCATTTCTGGCTCCTCTCTTTGCATCTATCAACTAGCTCATTACCCCAAATACCACAATGCGATGGAATCCAACAGAAGGTGGCATCAGTTCCTTTACAT
The DNA here is from genome assembly GCA_016801955.1 of Conus betulinus. NCBI lineage: Eukaryota > Metazoa > Mollusca > Gastropoda > Neogastropoda > Conidae > Conus > Conus betulinus. The sequence continues at coordinate 512,839 of JADBJO010000785.1, read as the reverse complement.
ATGAAAACATGAATAAGATGCCATATTTCATTTACAAGAAGGTTGTTCAAAACGGTATTTGGAAAATTTATGGTTTGCAGGACAGACTTTGAACACCCACACAGATAACAGCTACTTTTAATATTGATTGTGGCAAGTCAATTAAATGTGACGACGCCATAATAACAGCTATCATTTCGGCGACAAATATTGATCTGCCTTTTCCGATGGAATATATCTTTTCAACCTTTTGTGATGGTATAACAAAAACAGAACCTGACTGATTATTAGACAATACTGAACCATCTGTGTAAACTTTAAGATGTTGAGGATATTTCTCCTGTACATGCATCTCTACAG
>JADBJO010000785.1:495000-500000 GCA_016801955.1 Conus betulinus | reverse complement strand
ACGACCCCAGCCCCCCTACACACACACACACACACACACACACACACACACACACACACACACACACACTGACTGACTGAAACCAATTTATTGTCAGATTAACTCAAAGTTGTACTGACATTTAAGAAAACATTATGAACAGAATACCAACGTTTTTCATTCAAAGCAAAGAAGCACACACACACACACACACACACACACACACACACACACACACACACACACACACACACACACTCCACGCACGATAACGCACGCGCACACGCGCACCACACACATACACACACAGGCGCACGCACGTACGCACGCACGCACGCACACACACACACACAACTCTCTCTCTCTCTCTCTCTCTCTCTCTCTTCTCTCTCCTCTCTCTCTCTCCTCTCTCTCTCTCCACATACTTTTCCATAGATTTTTTTTCAGATCCTTTTCTTCTTTTTGAGATCACAGACAGTGACAGGGGGGAATCGGCTTAACCCCGTTGTAACTTTGCACGCCTTAAGTTAGCGCTCTGCCGATGGGAAACGTCGCTGTCATATGGGTTGGACTTAATGCTCTACTCTACTTCGATTGTCCTTTTTGAAGCCGCCCCCCCCCCCCCCCCTCTCTCTCTCTCTCTCTCTCTCCTCTCTCCTCTCTCTCTTCCCTCCCTCCCTCCTCTCTCTCTCGTCTCTCTCTGTCTGGCCTCTGTCTGTTGTCTGTCTCTACCTCCTCTCTCGCTCTCTCTCTCTCTCGCTCTCTCTCTCTCTCTCTCTCTCTCGTTCAAGATCAGAGAGAGAGAGAGAGAGACAGAGAGAGGGACCAGAGACAGAGACAGAAAGACACTGAGACACAGAGAGATGTTATGTATGGTGCGTGCGTGCTTGCATGCATGCATGTTGTGGTGTGTGGCTGTGTGTGTGTGTGTGTGTGTGTGTGTGTGTGTGTGTGTGTGTGTTGTGTGTGTGTGTGTGTGCACGTGGTGTGTTCAGAGAAAGAAAAGGAGGAGGAGAGAAAACAGGTAGATGGTAGATTACATCAATAGAAACTGCGAGAAGGTGTGTGTATGTGTGTGTACCCAGAGATATTCTCAATCTCTCTCTCTCTCCCCCTGTCTCCTCTCTCCTCTCTCTCTCTCTCTCGCTCTCTCTCTCTGTCTCTTCTGTCTGTCTGTCTGTCTGTTTGTCTGTCTGACTGTGTGACTCTCTCTATCTGTCTTTTGTCTTCTCTCTGTCTCCCTCTCTCTGTCTTTCTGTCTCTCTGTTTGCTCTCTCGTCTCTCTCTCTCTCTCTCTCTCTCTCTCTCTCTCTCTCTCTCTCTCCTCTCATCTCTCTCTCTCTCTCTCCTCTTCTCTCTCTCTCTTCCCCTAAAGGAATTCCCAGACGATCACCAAGCGCCAGAGCCATTGATCACAGAAGGGACCCCGAGGAATCGATGACTGATGAAGGCCCTAGCCCAAGGAGGAAAACACCCAGCCTTGCAATTCACGAATTGCTTTTATTCACCATCTCTCACCGCCGGCTCCACCGGAAGAAAGGCAAGTCCCACATCGGTATCGACATCATGCACGGCATTTAATGCACGCGTGACAGTTCGGGGTCAGCTCTCTCTCTCTCTCTCTCTCTCTCTCTCTCTCTCGTCTCTCCCTCTCTCTCTCTCTCTCAAGCGTCCAGACGTACTCTGACCTGTTAATGGATTTTCAAATCACTGAGTCAGATGGTCGTTCATGAACTGTCCATTAATCAAAACTGCTGATATTTTCAGTCCGGATTCATGAGGTTTGAACAGTGCAATGGTCGCTGTCGATGGGGCTAGCGAATATAGACACTCCTCTGAGTAAAGGCTTGATCCCAACTGATGGAGAATTCGTACAGAATCTCCGGGGACGTTCTTTTCATATGGTGGGATTCCTAAACACATACGAGCCATCAACGATAGCCGACAGATTGGCGTACGATCAGAATGAACTGATCGCATTCTGACGGAAATATGTGTATTCGGGGAGAAGGAGCGCCGGGTCGGGATGACGGTTGGGGTTGGCGGCGTGAAATTAGGGAAGTTCGAGAGGAAGAGACAGATGTAGGAGGCGAAAGAACAGTGAGGAGAAGAAGGAACGGGCAGCGGTGGTATGTATAAACACACACATATATTTGCATTCAAGCACGTGCACATATACAGAGTATGGGGTGGTAGAAGGCGTGAGAGAGAGACACACACACAAGAGAGAGAAATGAAAGAGAGACAGAGACAGGGACAAATACAGAGAGACAGACAGACAAACAAACACAAAAAGAACAGGCAAACAGGAAGAGACGAAGAGGCAGAAACAAAAAAACAGAAATAGAGGCTTACCGAACGAGAGAAGGGGGGAGGAAGGGAGGGGAAAAGGAGGGGAACGTGAAGGGAGAGAGAGAGAGAGAGAGAGAGAGAGACAGATAGACAGACAGATAGACAGACAGACAGATAGATGGACAGACAGATAGACGAACCGACAGACAGACAGTCAGACAGATGAGACAGACAAACAGTCAGACAGACAGGGAGTCAGGGAGGTAAACTTACTAGCAGACAGACATATACATACACACATACATACACAGCGGACAGACACAGGCACAGACTCGGGGAGACAGACACTGAGAGCGAAAGTAGCTTCTGCCAGCGTAATTATCTGATGGTCGGTCGGATGCCTCTAGATTCCCGATCAATATCTCCACCAAACGATCCACCAACCACGCGGCTATGTAGGAAGGAATCCGGCAGACAGACAAGGCAGGCAACTGCGATAACGACCTTGGCCGAGGAAGCCGGCAATTCAAGAGAGAGAGAGAGAGAGAGAGAGAGAGAGAGAGAGAGAGAGAGAGAAGAGAGAGAGAAGAAAACCTTATTCGATTAAGGATTGAGATTTTTAGTCAAAGAGAGAGAGAGAGAGAGAGACAGAGAGAGAGAGAGAGAGAGATTAGAGAAAACCTTATTCGATTAAGGATTGAGATTTTAGGCAAAGAGAGAGAGAGAGAGAGAGAGAGAGAGAGAGAGAGAAGAGAGAGAGAGAGAAGAAAACTTTATTCGATTAAGGATTGCGACCTTAGGCAAGTTCGAGAGAGAGAGAGATTGAGAGAGAGAGAGAAGAGAGAGAGAGAAGAAAACCTTACGATTAGATTTGAGATTTTAGAGAGAGAGAGAGAGAGAGAGAGAGAGAGAGAGAGAGAGATCAGAAAACCTTATTCGATTAAGATTGAGATTTTAGGCAAAGTGTGAGAGAGAGAGAGAGGAGAGAGAGAGAGAGAGAGAGAGAGAGAGAGAGAGAGAGAGAGAGATCAGGAGGAACCTTATTCGAGAGGAGATCATTTTAGAAAACTTCATTCGATAAAGGAGAGTGATTTCAGAGAGAGAGAGAAGAGAGAGAGAGAGAGAGAGAGAGAGAGAGAGAGAGAGAGAGAGATCAGGAAACCCTTATTCGATTAAGGATTGAGATTTTTAGGCAAAGTGAGAGAGAGCGAGAGAGAGAGAGAGAGAGAGCGGAGAGAGAAGAGAGAGAGAAGAGAGATGAGAGATCAGAAAACCTTCATTCGATTAAGGATTGATTGTGTTTCAGGAGGAGAGAGAGAGAGAGATCGAGAGGCCAGATGATAGAGAGAGGAGAGCGAGAGAAGAGAGAGAGAGAGAGAGAGAGAGAGAGAGAGAGAGAGAGAGAGATCAGTAAAACCTTCATTCGATTAAGGTTTGAGATTTTAGGCGGAAAGAGGAGAGACGTGGGGGAAGGGGGGGGGGTTTGCAGAGGAGGTAGGGAGAGAGAATGAGAATGATTTCCCACAAAGTCGGTCATGAAATTTTTAAGTGCACCTCTGTGGGTACGTTCTTTATACAGCAGCTTTGTTGCTGAGAACACAATCATGGGTTGATGGATGAGGAATTACATGTTGGGCTGGTACACCCATCTTGTTCAGGATTATTAGACGTTCTTGTGAGGTTTCGCCATACCAAACCCTATGATAAGCAGGGCATGGAGGCGCCTTTATGGCGGTGGGTTCTCCCCCCCCCCCCCCCCCCCGTGTGTGTATGAGTGTGGTGTGTGTGGTGTGTGTGTGTGTGTGTGTGTGTGTGTGTCTGTGTCTGTGTCTGTGTCTGTGTCTGTGTGTATGCATGCATGTGTGTGCGTGAGTGTGCATGTGTGTTGTGTGTGGTGTGTGTGTGTGTGTGTGTGTGTGTGTGTGTGTGTGTGTGTGTGAGTGTGTTTATTGCGACATCTCAGTGCACAATGTGGAATGCCTAGAGGTGTCCATCTGACAGATGAATTCCGACATCTCTTTTTACTAATTGCATGGAAGATGGCAGCATTCGGTGAATCACGTGTCCCCATATATATTGATATTCCTGGTTAAAAGAGACAGAGACAAAACAAATAATAATTAAACCATTTAGTTTCTAAGTCAGCTGCTTAAAATCCATCCCGTCGTCAATAACGAAAAAGAAATATTTCTGATTATGTTCAGCCATTAATTCTTTTCTAATGCACCAACAATGGTAACGTCTTATGATTGGTAGAAACAGCCATCCCCACTTCTCTCTCCCTCTCCGCTTCACGTTTTCTGATGCAAACCCAGGTATATTTGTCTTTCCATAACCACCCACCCACAGCTGATATGGTTTGCAGGATCTTTCATGTGTGTCAACTCATGAAGAACGTTGAACCATTGGCAGCTCCGTACTTGTATTGTTGACCTGTGAGATACCTAACTCCACACTTCAACCCACAGGCACAGTCGGGGCTCGAATTCGCGGCCCTTTACATAGGGACTTTTTAGTTCTAACCACTGGACTACTGATCGCCCTCATCATGTTGTACCACGGGCATACAACTGACGTGAACGATCAGGGTTGACGTTTAAAGTTTGATTGTGCGATCGATCAAGCCTCCTTCATAGCTGGCTTGCTTAGAGAAAAGGAAGGGAGAGACAGATGGGAGGTGGAAGAAGTAGGGGAAGGAGACGGCAGACAAACAGCTAGACAGACAGCCA
>JADBJO010000785.1:482500-492500 GCA_016801955.1 Conus betulinus | reverse complement strand
GGAGGGGGGAGGAGGAAAGAGAGAGAGAGAGAGACAGACAGAGTCTGATCAGAGTGAAGCGGCTGTATTCCGAAGGCTCTGTGTGTGTGTGTGTGTGTGTGTGTGTGTGTGTGTGTGTGTGTGTGTGTGTGTGTTATGGAGGAAGGGTGTGCGGGTCAAGGTGCGGGTAGAGGTGGCCGAGTGAAGGAGTGAAAGTTGCAGGGGAACGGACAGTGATGGAAGAGGGAAAAAAGAACAGTGAGGAGAAAGAAAGAGCGGCGCACACACACATATACACACACACGTATACACACTCACGCACACACGCAAATACGCTAGTATGCACACTGACATATACATAGAGACAGAGAGAAGAACAGAGACAGATAGGGTGACCGGTAGTGAGAGACACAGCGGCAGAGGGAGAAGGGGGGGGGGGGGGGAAGAGAGAGAGAGACGAACAGACAGAGAGCGAGACACAGACAGACTGATAGAGAGAGAGGGGAGAAAGAGAGACAGACAGAGAGCGAGACAGAGAGACAGTGACCGTGAGACAGACAGACAGACAGACCGACCGACAAGGTGTCAGGGACATAGACTGATTGACAGTCATAAGCATACATACATGCATAAACGACAGACAGACACTGGCACAGGCTCGGAGAAAGAGGCACTGAGGGCGAAAGTGTCTCCTGTCGGCGTTAATCATCTGATGGTCGGATGGATACCTCTAGATTCCCAATCAATACCTGCACGAAACGATCCACCCAACCACGCCATTATGTAGGAAGAAGGCGGGGATAGGCAGGCAAGGCAGGGTAGACACCTGCGATGACGGCCATGGTTGAGAAAAAAGAGCCTGGGAAATTATGCAAAGGACCTTTCCCACAAAATGGTTTAGCAGTCAACTTAGATCGTTATTACTAAAATAGATTCGACTACCGTGTAATATTATCAACCAAGAAGGTTCATTCGGAACGGACCAATAAATGTCTTCTGAACCCTAAATACCCTCTATCCTGCAGCCTCTATCTTAGAAGCTAGGGTGGGTTGGTTGGTTAGTGTCTTTTGCCTGGAGCATGATACCCTTGCCAATATAGATCTATCCTCTTCTTCACGAGGACTTTTTTTTTTTCCTCCGGAAAAATGTATCTCAGTGTCTGTACTAGATCTGTCTCATAATTAAAGACTTCTCCCTCTCTAAGACCTTTGTTTCTCCGACATTTCTCTCTTTGTCTATGTGAGACTGACATTCCAACAAAGACTACTTTTTTTTTTTTTAAGACGCATTCTGGAACATAAAGTTTTTGTGAGACTGGATTGAGCTACGAACAACAAGTCTTCTCCATCTTAAAACTAGCACACACACACACACACACACACACACACACGCGCGCGCGCGCGCGCGCGCGCGCGCGCACACACACACACACACACACGCACGCACGCACACACACACACACACACACACACACACACGCATATATGTGTACACACACACACACACACACACACATATATATATATAGAGAGAGAGAGAGAGAGAGAGAGAGAGAGAGAGAGAGAGAGAAGAGAGAGAGAGAGAGAGAGAAAACATATATGAGCGCGCGCGTGTGTGTGTGTGTGTGTGTGTGTGTGTGCGCGCGCGCGCGCGCGCGCGTACATATATGCGTGCGTGTGTGAGTGTGTGTGTGCGCGCGCACGTACAAATATGCGTGCGTGCGAGCGCGCGCGCGCGTGTGTGTGTATGTGTGTGTGTGTATGTGTTAACATGTGTGTGTGTGTGTGTGTGTGTGTGTGTGTGTGTGAGACGGAATTTTTTATTAAGTGCTATTTTCAGACAATATTCTTCTCCCCGTGCACCAAAAAAAACAAAAAAAAAAAAAAAATTCTTATTGGTAGGAAGACTGGTCGGCATTTTTACACTCCCTCTCCTCTTCAAGTCTCCCGGTGCATGCCAAGTACTTTTGTGCTTCCATGACAAGTCATCTAACGCTAAGATGGCTCTTTCATGCGAGTCAACACACGAGGAGCGTCCCGACCACAGGCAAATCTGCACTGGTGGTGTGTTGACCCAGGAGATGTCGGACTCGACACCATTACTCCACTTGGCATGGCCGGGGCTCGAATTCATGGTCTTCCTTAGATGGTGAGTCTGAAATTCTAACCACCTCGACTGCAGACCGCCCTTCATCGTGTTGTACCAGGGCATTTAACTGATGATGACCAGGGTTGAGGTCTGGATTTACATCCTGCAGTCATTTCTTCGTGACTTGCTGTGGAGAAGTTGAGTGCTAGAGAGAGGGGGGGGGGTGGGGGGGGGGGGGGGGGGGGGGGGGGGTGGTCGTTGTTGGGGTGTGGGGGGGGGGGGGGTGGGGGGGGGGGGGGGTGGGGGGGGGGGGGGGGGGGGGGGGGGGGGGCGGGGGGGGTGGCAAAGGAAGCGAAGGATGGTCCTCTGGCCTGATCACCACCCTTCCTTATGTTCATCCCGACCGGGGGGGGGGGGGGGGGGGGGGGGGGGGGCCCCAGGCCAGCCCCCTTATCTCCACCACCTGCTCACTCTTCGGGCGGGGGGGGGGGGGGGGGTGAGGGGGGGGGGGGGGGGGGGGGGGGGGGGTGGGGGGGGGGGGGGGGGGGGGGGGTGGGGCTGGGGGGGGGGGGGGGGGGGCGGGGGGGGGCGGGGAGGGGCGGGGGGGGGGGGGGGGGGGCGGGGGGGGGGGGGGGGGGGGGGGGCGGGGCGGGGGGGGGGGGGGGGGGGGGCGGGGGGGGGGGGGGGGGGGGCGGGGGGGGGGCGGGGGGGGGGGGGGGGGGGGGCGGGGGGGGGGGGGGGGGGGTGGGGGCGGGGGGGGGGGGGGGGCGGGGGGGCGGGGGGGGGGGGGGCGGGGGGGGAGCGGGGGGGGGGGGGGGGGGTGGGGGGGGGGGGCGGGGTGGGGGGGGGGGGGGGGGGTGGGGGGGGGGGGGGGGGGGGGATCGGGGGGGGGTGGGTGGCTTTGGGGCGGGGGGGGGGGGGGGGGGTGGGGGCGGGGGGGGAGGGGGGAGGGGGGGGGGTGGTCGGGGAGAGAGACAGAGACATATCGACGATCGAGAGTGGAGGATGAGGAGAGAGTAAGGAGGAGCAATAGGCCGATAAGCCGAGAGAAAGAAAAGAGGGGGTGACGTACCATCTCCGACACCTAAAAAAACTGACTGTCCCCCTCTGACATTGTCCTATAACAGAGAGGATAATGCGACACGCACCATTCTCCTGGTTGAAAAGCACATACGTGTTGCTGCCTGTTTCAGTGAGATCTCAACTCTGCCTTACGAAATTCGAGCTCCCCGGCTTTCCATTATCAATCACCGTCTTTAAACCGAAGATTCGAATCTCTCGTTTTGGAAATATTAAACATGTACCACAAACAATAAAAGTTACTATTAAAAAAATACTAAAAAACCTGTGAATTACACCAACCATCGGTTTTCGACCGAGTTGGGAAAATACTTTTGGTACTGACCACGTTTAAAGACAAGTCGTTCCTGGCCAAAAAAGACTGAAGGAGAAGGCCGACAGCAAAGCAGAGACTATGGGTACCACACCATCAACTAGACTGTAGGATTATTATTTTATTGCCCCGACCCTCGGCAGTTTCGCAGAAGGGTAAAGTCCAGCAACGAATAGGAAAATACGTGTTTGGTTAGAAGAGCTCAACAAAATCTTTCCCTCGTAACAAGGTTTTCTTCGCCCCCTCCATTCCTAAAATCCTAGGGGGAAAATTCCTTTCTTACCCCCCCCTTCTCCCCCCCTCACCCTTTTTCGCTCTCCACCCTCCGTTCCCAACCTTCTTCCACCTTCTCCATCTTCCCTCCCTTTCCTCCTCAGTGGCGAAGCCTGACAATCCTACTTCATTGCTGCGGGTTAGATTAAGAATGGAAGAAGCGAGAGGGAAAAAAACAATATAAATACAAGAAAAAAAAACGTCAACACAATAGCCCCACATTTAAAAATGTATACAGCCATGACAGAAAGTCCGAATTAGACACCAAAAGTTAAAACTTTTTTTTAGAATAAGAGAGGTGGGAATCAAAAATAAAGTCAAGGGCAGAAAATTAAAAAAAGATGAAAGTGAAAGAAGATAAGAGAACAGAATCAAGTGACTGAAAAGGGCAGAAAGTTTATTCTTTCCTAGCACAGGTGTTACAGACAGTGGGAGTCTATTTATACTATACAAACACCAGACTTATCTCAGGTGCTTTGTTTCAACCACCAACCCAAACCAAACCCCAAACCAGATTCTGAAATATTTTTTCATAAATGTGTGAAGTTTCACTAGAAGTCTACATACGGTCTCTACCCAGGCTTTAGCATGAATTCGCGCCAAAAGAGTGTTTATATGTTTCTTTTCCTTTCTTTCTCTTTTCGTTCCTACCAACCAAAACAACGTTTTAAACAAGTACTGTTTGGGTTTGTGTTCATATGTTGTATGTGAATAATTCTGGCTTGCAATTGTAAATTAATTGGCATTTATTGTAATTTCAAGATAGTTAGTGTAGCAACGAAGAATTCGGTTCGCCAGAAATTGTGGACTTCCACTGTGGTTGATAACATATTTACCAGACCTCTCAAAACAAACGCCTCCCCCCTTAACTCCATCCTCCCCAGGACCTGAAAGTGATGAAGATACGAGCTACTACCTTTCAGTGTCTGATCACCGGACGCCACCACCTGGTGCGCTCGTGTAACTACATAACCACCGTTTCTCGCGTCCCCTACCTTCCTTTAAAAAAACAAATATGTGGTTCATTGATCATCCCTTTAGCCTCCTTGGGGCTGAACAGACACAGCGGACATCTCCGAAGCGAGGAAAAGAGAGGACTGCCAAGAAGCTGGCCGCCCCGGAAGGCGAGAGCGCCAGCGCGGAAGGCGGGGGGGGGAGCGCGAGTAAGGGGTCGGGGAGGAGAGAGAGAGAGAGGAGCAAGAAGACGAGAGAGCGAGAAACAGAGACGACAGGACGACCAGAACAGACAGACAACAGAACAGAGAGGAGAGTACGCCTCAACTCTCCACATGTATTAAACACAAAGAAGGATGACGAAATAGAGAGATAGAGGACGGAGACAGCAGAGCTTGTACGTGGTGTATATCAGACATGCTGTGTGAGTATATGGCCTGTGCGCCTGTTGTGACATATGAATAGTGTAAATTGCCTTAATGTGGGTTGCAAACTCCCGCGAACCAGCCGGTTCGCCCTCTCCTCTCCCTGGTAAGAAAGACAAGACATCCAAGAAGTGCATAAACACTTCGAGAGACGACCTGCATCTCGCATACAACAACCTCACCAAACAAATCACTTATGATCTATAAAAAAACAAAAGTGTAACCCGAAAACGAACATACAAGAAACACCAGCACGCGCATAAAAAGCAGTTCCTTTTTGTTCTGTTACGTAAGTAAGTCTTTCTACAAAATGATCTTCAATCATCTTTATTCAAATCACACATAAACAACTCTACCCCCCCTCATCCGTCCCACTTTCACCACCCTCCAAGTCTCTGAATCTCAAGCACAGCATATTGGCATGTTAAACAAACAGCATCACTCATATTACACCCACCTACCCATCCATTATATACACTGTCATGGGCTCTAACGTAGGTGTCCAAAAAAAAAATCCTCCAATCAATGATACCCCGGTAGCGAACGCATCGCTCGAACCTTTATTATTTACACAGACGTTTACGGCTTTCTCATCTTGAAAAAAAAAAAAAAAGTTCACACACACCCACACACACATCACCCACCAAACCAACACACACACACAAACATCAGCTACACACACACACACCCACCACACCCCCCACACCGCACACACACAGCGGCACCAAAGTATAGTTCGCAGGCTGGCGTGCACAAACTTGTTTGTGTGTGTGTGGTCGTGTATGTGTGTGTTTGTGTCTGTGTGTGTTTGTGTGGTGTTTGTGTCATGCACGCCGCGCGTCCGTACCCAGGCGCGCGCGCCGCCGTTGTGTGGGTTGTGAGGGGGGAGGTAGGTCCATGTTACATCTGCCGGATCTGCCTGGAGAACTCCCCTTATCCTCCCCCTCCTCATCTACATACAATCCCCAATACCCCCTTCCCCCTCCTTTCTCTCTACACCTCCCACCCTTCCCTCCCTCCTTTTCAGTCAATACAATGGAACCCATCACATTTGCCCGTATCTTAGTGGTTGAAAAAAACTTCCGACACCCACACGCCTCTCCTCCTCTCTCTTGGACGAATAGAGTCCTAAACACAACGAACCTCCCGCCAACTTTGAGCCAAACCACTGGTAACAGAACAGACACATTTCAAAATATTCGAAAGAATCTGCCCTCTTAGCATGATGCCCCATCGTTTCTTTTTTCTTTTCCAAAAGCCCGTCGACCAACATAACAAGACTGTCTAGGCTTTTTTATACCACCTTTTTTTTTTTCGTACGTTGTATCTTATTATTGATCATTACAGAAGCCTCGGTTTTATACATACGTCATCGAAGGACAAACAATCTGTATCTGTCTCCGACTGGTAACTCAAACCTGTGAATAATTTTCGGGTGACACACTCCCCACCAAAACCCTGGCAGCATGGACCAAAACGCAGTCTGTGTTTCCCCCTGTAATCCGAGACTTATAGATTGAACTCTTTGCGTCCCCAATCACAGTGACTTTACTCAGTAAATCTTAACTGAAAGAACCCAAGTGAATGCGCACATTTCCTTTTGAACCCTTAGTAGAGCCCCTTACAGACGTTTTTTTTCTTTGGGTCGGGATTAGTCTAGGCTGCCTCAAACACATCTCCCCTCCCCATCCACCCCCACCCATACCTACCCAAAAGCAGGAAAAAAAAAACAAGAAAAAGAAAGAAAGACAGCTAAGAGAGAGTGGTCAATAACCATAAAGCAGGATCCAAATCTTCTGTTTTCGTCTCGCGTTTCACAATTTGGAGGATCCCCCCCGCGTACACTCATTTTAATGCCTCGTAATGCCCAAAGACACCCCGGTCCAATCATCTTCCCCTTCCCGGCATCTCCGGGTCAGTCGACAAACTCCAAAAACCTTGAAAATAGTAATTAATAATAAATACTCATTAAAGCACTTGAATTGAACTCCTTTAAACAAAACACTTACAGAGCGAGTAAAACTGAGTAGATGACGGTATGCCCCGCGCGAACCACGAGCAAATCATCTGAAGTTTTTCCTAAGCTGTTTCTCCTCTGTGTCCCTCCCTCCCCGTGTCTCCCCCGCCGGTACATAATCGAAAGAGAATTTCCAATCTTCTGCACACAGGAAACATGACCTCCCAAACGCTGACAGCCACTCCACCAATGCAGGCCAACAACTGAAGGAGCAACGCCAATCGACTTCACTATATGTTCGAAGGCACATTGCGACGTGTACACAACGCGCAACGTACTGAGCGAGTCAGAGACCCAATGACCACCCCGCTGTTCCATGGGGTCAGTGACTGCTTCAAAAAAGATCCCTGAGAAAAGCCCTGGTCTAGCTACGTATTAAGATTCAATAAATTTTAAAAATAATTAATCATTCCTTTTATTTTAAAAACCAACCTCCTGGGATGTGGAGGACATAATACACGCTTACCTTACCTGTAACTGGTGTGTGGATGGAACTTCACCAAGTCCTCAAATATCACTGGAATGGCCATCACTGGGGTTTTCCCCCCTGGCCGGTATTATGGATCCTGACTGTATAGTCACGGGCTTATTGAAACTTTGTATCAGGGAACCGACTTTAGAAATTACCTCCTCTCTCCGCTCACCTCTCCCCCCCCCTCTGGTTGTCCTGCTGTGTGTGGTGGTGTGTGTGGTGTGGTGTGTGTGTGTGTTGTGTGTGTGTGTGTGTGGGTGTGTTGTGGTGCTGTGTGTCGTGTCGTGTGTCGTTGCGTGGGTGCCGCGCGCCCCAGTGTGTGTGCGTGTCTACCTTCACTACCTCCGTCCTTAACTAATAATGTTATCTTCATACCCCATCATCGGGTCGGAGAGCACTTTTAGGTGTAAAGCATCCCTGTGTGTGTGTCGGTGTTGTGTGCTGTGTGTGTGTGTGGGGGGCTGGGGGGGGGGGGGGGGTGTGTGGGGGGGTGTGGGGGGGGGGGGGGGGTTGGGGGGGGGGTGTTCGTGTGTTGTGTTGCGCTGGGTGTCTTGTCGTGTTCTGTTGCTGCTGCTCTTGCTGTGTGTGTGTGCTGCTTGTTGTTTCCCAGTGCCCGGTTGGTAAATTTGGGGGTTCGTGCGGCGGGGGGCGCGGGGGGTGCGGGGGGTGGCAGGATGGGCGGTCTCGGCGAGGCGGCGCACAGAGGCCGGGCGCCGGGGCGGGGTCGGTGTTGCCCGGCCGCATTTCGCGCAGGATTCGCGCGTAATGCGGCCGGCGCGGCCAGGGCGGCGCGTGGTCCTTTGGTCCCCCCCCCTTCCCCTTCCCCCACACGCCCGTCGAAGCCGCTGTGTCGGACGCTTGGGAGGTTCGCCTGCGTCGAGTCGTCGGGGGGAGGAGTGAGGAAAGGGGGAGGGGGGGAGTCGCTCGGATGTCAGGGCGGGTGGTAGCTCAGGTCTGCGGCGGCCAAGTCGGATGGCTCTCCTCCCAGGGCCGTAGGGGCCCGGTCCGGCCAGTGTGGAGGGGGTTAGCAGGCGGGGCCTGAGGTTGTCGCGGGGAGGTCGGGCTGCCCACGGCGTTCCGGTGATCATGGGGGGAGGACGGGGGGGGGTGGGGATTTGCAGTAAAATGGATAGCTCAAATACCATGACTTTTGTTACTGTACGACTGTTAAAAGGGGGTTTTGTTGAAACCGTAATCGTTCCCAGGTTCACAGAAGAAGTCATTAGCCACAAAAGCCTCTTGAAGATGCCATCATTGTGGCGTTTGTGTGCCCGTAACGGTATGGTATGTTTACAGTTCAATTTACATATTTTTTGCATGATTGTTCTGAATTCATCTCTTTTTCAGTGAGTAGCTATACGATGTTATGCCCCTTTGTTATTCTGCGTTTGTTATTCTCCGAGATCGTACATCACCATGTTTAAGACCATTATTTTTTCATATATCATATGATTGATGAAAAATATATAATATATATTATTTAATCTGGCAAAGGCCCCTAGAAAGCCGAAGAACTGTGTCATAAAAGTAGAGGAGGGTATTCGAAGAGAATACACTTTGGTTAAAAGATGAATTTTCACTGCTTTGTGTGTGCATGTTGGACACTATATAATGAACATCTAGGAAAGCCGAACATGCAGTTAGCACAGCTCCAGCAACTTTGGATGGACGTGTGCGTGTGTCTAGGTCCTATACAATGGACGGTGACTTAAACGTATACGATAAACATTACATTATTTCTTGCCCCTTTGCAGTGCATCAATCCCCATACGTGCATTAACATGTAAAGCCAGACTCGCATTCACTTTCCGTTCATCATCATCTCGATCTTCGATGTAAACGAGATCAACGATGTCTTTACGGGTAAGAAGCTAGAAAAGAAATCTCTTCTAATTGTGTACTATTCTAATGGTTTTGATCCAATACACCACAGACGTTGTGAAGTTAAGCAACGCTACAAGTTTGAATTCCGCAGCTACACAAGAGTCAACATCGCGCGTTATCCACTTCGAAAGGCTGTTCCGTTGATCCCGTGTAGTTTTAGACTACGCACGCTCGCATGGACACACACACACGCACACACACACACACACACACACACGCACGCGCACGCACGCACGCGCTTACACGCGCACACACACACACACACGCACACACACACACACACACACACAACACACACATCTCTCCAGGGAAGGTCATCTCCCGTCTGCCACATCATCTTTGGCCAGTGTGGACTTTAACCTACATTGAACAAAGCGTGCCGACATTGTACCGTGTACATCAAACTCGACCCTGTCTGTCTAACCGCAGTTTGACTCCATAACCCTCTGAAAGGTCATAAACCTTAACAGGTTGGATCAAGGTGAAAAAAAAAATCTTGACGTTGTAATTTGAA
>JADBJO010000785.1:467500-472500 GCA_016801955.1 Conus betulinus | reverse complement strand
CCAAGACTGATTCAAAGTTGTTGTTGTTTTTTTCTTGGCAAGCATCAGACAAAACTGAATTTTAAAACAAAAGTAAAATGAAAACAAAACAGGTCCAGTAACATTAATTCTGCTCTTGGAATGCGCTCACTGCTTGTATTTTTGTATTGCTGCTAGATGGGTCCGCACTTCTGTATTTCCAACGTTTTGATTTGTAATTCCCATAGTCCTCGCTATGAACAGTTTCCAGTCAAACACTGCCGTGACCAGATGCCGCCCCAATTGACCATCATGTTCTCATTAAAGAAAAGAGAAGATACCATCGGCGAATTCAGCATTTACGACTGCTACTGCTATCATATAGATTTGTTATAGTATGGGACACCGCGATCAGTTTGCAAACCACAGCTGCTGACTGAACTTGCAAAACCAAATTTGCATGCACTGACGCATGCACCAGGCACACACAGGCACACAGTAGGTTCAAGCACAACACAACATCAAGAGTCACTGTCACAAAACTCAAAGCATGCCAGTTTCTGTACTACGCACACCAGGTCATGATGATACACAACTGATTCTGTCTGATTAGGGTTCGTGGCTCTCGACGCTTTACAGAGGAATGTCACTGCCACGCCAATCTTTTTCATTTAAAAAAAAAAAGAACAAACAATTTGCATAAATACTTGCTCCGATTAAACTTAGCCCCTCTCTCTGCGCCCTTGAAGCAGTCCAAGTATAGATCACATTTTTGAATGGATGTATACATGATATTCGTTGACGTCCGATGTTGTGATTTACTAAGGGGGTGGGGAGGGGGGGGGAGGGGGATGGAATGGGAAGGGGAGGAGGGGAAAAAAACAAGGCTATACATGTGTACATAAAAACATCACTTTAAAAGTGGATGGCATGCTGAGGCACAATAGGATGCTATTTCAACTCCACGTGGAGAGTCCGACCCAATAGGGAAAGGAATGGAGAAATTGTATGAGGTAAGATCAAGGTGGACCACGTCTTCTTCATCTTACTGGTCAGTCATTTTGAGGGGAGGAACACCTCAAACAAAAACATTAACACCAAGCCTTGTCAAAAATAGGTTGATTTGTTTGAAAGTTATGTACGAAACGCTCCGCTACAAATGTATTCTCATCTCTTTTCTCTGTACATTTCACTTACATTGCGCTCTAGCATGCAGAAAAAAATTAGCGAAATATAATTTGGAGAGGCTTTAAATGGACCTGACCCTATTTCTACAGAAGGGTCTCAGACTCCACACGAGAGCCTAGATCTGTGCTAATGCTTTGTCTGCTTCTCATGGAATCAAGATCGTCCAAATCATCATCATCATCAAAATCAGTTTGTGCTGCACCATGACGCCTAACAACAGAGGGGCTGGGATACCTTTCCGACTTGGAAGCCAGCGAAGTGTTCTCATCCTCGTCCACAAACACCCCTGTCGACTCGGGTACCCTACCCGCTGCAGTCATCTCCGCCAGTTCTTTGGCGCTACAGTTGGGGGTATCCACTGGAATGGTGTTGTGGAAAACGGGAGAAATCTATCTGGTACTGGCCGTTCTCCTTCTGGAACGTCACCAGGCGTTCGAAGCGGTGTCCCCACAACACCTCGCCCGGCAGGTAAGAACTACGGGCCTGGGTGGTCATGCCCGTGCTCTCCACGATCCCCTCCAGCACCACAATCAGCTCGAACCTCCCGGTGGAGGTCCTCAGGCGTCAGCTCCCAGAAGGGGCTGGCCTCGTCGATCTTGTGAACGATGATGACGGGCCAGACCAGAAACAAGCGGTCTCTGCCTTCGTTGAAGCCCAGGTCCACGTCAAACTGATACAGGGGCAGCACGTCCCCTTCTTTCGTGTGATCTTCTTCTTAATCAGCACGGCTCGTATGTGAGCCTCCACAATCTGAGACTTGCGCATGTCTCCCACGCGAAGCAGCAAGCAGAGGTCCCCGTCCTGCTTGCAGATGCAGGCACTCTTGCTGAACATGAGTGTCTCTGCTCGCTTCTTGGGGTCGGGAGAGTTTAGCGAACACAATGCCAGTCATCAGGGCCTGGCAGATGACCCCGAAGCAGGACTGGAACATCATCAGCACGATGGCCTCTGGGCACTCCTCGGTGGTGTGGCGGGAGCCGTAGCCAATAGTGTGTTGAGTCTCTATGGAGAACAGCAGAGCGGAGATGAAGGAGTGAACTTCGATGACACAGGGCTTCCAATTGGGGTCGTCCAGATTGTCCAAGTCACCGTGGGAGAAGCAGACGAGCCACCAGATGAGGGCAAAGATAAGCCAGCTGACGATGAAGGCCATAGCGAACAGCATGAGATTGTAGCGCCACTTGATGTCGACCAACGTCGTGAAAATGTCCGCCAGGTAGCGTCGCCGCCGTTTCCGAATGTTGGTCTGTGTGATGTTGACCTCCCCGTTCTTGTACACCAGCCGCCTCCGCATCCGTTTGGAGAAGTGTCTGTCGGCCCGCCTGTTGTAGGCCTGGGCCATGAGGCGAGTGGAGGCCCGGGCGGCGTACTCGGTGAAGGAGTCCTGCGACTGCCTCCTGCTGCCCTCGGGGTTGTTGCACTGGGTCTTGCCGTTCTCCAGCAGGTCGGGCTCCGCCATGGGCATGGTGCCCGCCGGCCCGTTGATCGGCCCGTAGCTCGTCTCCATCAGCACCGTCTGCATCAGGACGTCAGGACCCCCGCTCGGCACGTCAGACCTCCCGTCTGACTCCTCATCCACTCGGCCTGAGCCTGGCACCTCACGACGCCGGCTGAGTGAGGACGTATCCAGCAGAATCACTGAGGGTGTGGGCAGTGGGAGATGAGGGACCTGGTGTAAGGCTAGCTCCCAAAACAAGCTGCTGCACTCGGTCTGTAAGTATGACGGCAAATCCAAATAGCCGTACGTAGGCGGAACCGATTCCTTCCACCTTCCTCCCGCACGTCACACCAGCAGACCTGAAAGTTCCACCATACAGAGCAGACAGTCAACGGATTACTTATCGATCGACTCTCTCCACACCAAGCGATCTCATACCGCCAGCGAGATTATATCTTTGATGGTGACCACAGGTCAAAGTTGGTCCAAGGTCAGTCAGTGATGGTCACAATTTTTCCCTGAAGATCTAGGCTCACTGACCGCGGTCAGGGAATCAGCAGTAACGGGTCAGCAAAGCCTGGGAGGCGGAGTGCGGACGGAGACCGACTGTCACAAACTGCAGAACCATTGCATTCTGTATGCCCCCAGGTCGACCTGAAACATTCCAGTTTGAAACACGATCGTCAGAAGCGGCTGAACAAAAAAAAAAAAGTAATAACAACAAATAGTAATGAATAAAAACAATGAAAGAAGACAAATGTACAAAAACGAGACGCTTTCACACATAACGCGCGCGTTTGGGGAGAAAAGAGAGAGAGAGAGAGAGAGAGAGAGAGAGAGAGAGAGAGAGAGAGAGAGACAGACAGACAGACAGACAGACAGACAGACATTCATGCCCTTGTTGTTGCAGCTGGAGGACCAAAAAAAAAAAATGTTCAACGAAACAACAAATATCAAAGCTGGGTCGCCGATCTATCACGTGACATATACGACGTCAAACACAGGTGATCGGACTTGGATGTGCAACCGCACCTTGAGCTGTTGGTATCTACTACGGATGCAGCACAGGGCTTTCCGACAGTTCTTGGTTTTGAGGCTTTGCATTCTTTGACTCATAATCTGAACAGGCAACGAAATTTCCAAGACGGAGAACAGAAGACACTGACGTGTGTGTGTGTGTGTGTGTGTGTGTGTGTGTGTGTGTGAATCACATGATTAGATCACCGGAAGACACGAACCGAGCCACAGAGTCTAGCGCATGGTGCTTACAACTCTTTGTATTCATACACTGACATCAAAATCGACCAAAGGCATTTACACAGATCTCGCGTCACGCGAGAGACAACAATTAATGGCGGCAACGTCGACTGGAAAGCTATATTCGATGGTTTCGGTCCTTGTCGATTTGTTTCGTTTTTTCGTTTGCTTGTGTGATGCCAAATGCTGTCGATGTAAAACAAACAAAACCTGCAGGTATTACATAAACGTTTCAAAACAAGAAGTTTCAAATTTTCTTTTCCTTCATTTAATTTTCTTTTCACAATCATCTAAAGTACAACGTCACAAACTTGTTTGCTTGTTTTGTTGTTGTTGTTCTTTTTCTTTTCATTTTCATTTTCATCTTTACTTAACAAAGAACTACATGTGTCTAATTATGCTAATGAAGGTTACTGCCCTTGGTCATAACAATCTGACAGCAGTTCGGCGGGAGGAAGACACCCGCACACACAACACAAACTGTTTGTCTTCCGCTCAGCAGCCGAAGCCTCTCCGGGCTGGCGAAAACAGGCCGAAAGTCGCCGGCAGACATTGATGGGACGTGAAGTAGGAGAGAAGAGCTCGTTGTTTAAAAGATATCGGAGATACATACGTCACTTGAAGAAAAGACGTGGCCTAAGAACCCTCGAGAGGGGGAAAAGAGATTAGGGGCGGTGAAGCGAGAGAATGGGGTGGGGGTGGGTGAGAGGGTGGGGGCTTCACACCGTCTATCGACGCCCGGTGATGGTGTTTGCTGGGTCTCTGGGCCACTGGGGCTTCGGTGGTGAATACCCCCATCCCCACTTCCCAGCCTCATTCCTCAGCCTTACCCTTTTCCAAGCCCATCCTTTTCGTTAGGTGCTGCAGCAGGTTAGTGGGAGTGGTGGTATGAGAGCTAGGTGGGAGGGAGGGAAGACGGAAAGACAGAGAGAGACATACATACATGTATACAGAAAAAGACCCGTCAGTCAGGGACTTACTGAGGGTCAGAGACAGACAGAAAGATGGTACAGTGAAAGAGAAAGAGAGACAGACACAGACAGACAAAGACAGAGACAGAGAGCGTGAGTTAAGTCATGAAGAAGGGAGAAATAAAAACCAAAAGAAAGTCCCCCCCCCCCCCCTTCTCTCTCTCTCCTCTTCCTCAGCTCCCCCTTCC
>JADBJO010000785.1:445000-450000 GCA_016801955.1 Conus betulinus | reverse complement strand
GCTTTGGATGGGTAGGGAGGGAGGGATACTACAGACTAGTTTCGATCGCGCGGAGAAAACAAAGAAAACGAAAAGGGTGTGTACAGGCATACATCACGCAGATGTTCAGCTGTGCGGGGTTGTCAGAGCTCTCTTTTGCTTGGAGCCACCCAAGCAAATTCGCGTCCAAAAACAAACAAAAATCATCGTTACCACAGAATGCATGAGAGAAGCAAGAGAGAAAAGGGGTGGAGTGTGGGAGATACGGAGAGGCACATTCGCGCGTGTGCGCGCGCATGTGTGTGGTGTGGTGTGTGTGTGTGTGTGTGTGTGTGTGTGAGAGAGAGAGAGAGAGAGAGAGAGAGAGAGAGAGAGAGAGAGAGAGAGAATTGGAGAGATTGGGGGGGGGGGGGGGGGGGATTGCAGAGACAGAGAGAGAGGATAGAAGTGGGTGAAAGGGGCTGGAGATATGAAACAGTGGGAGGAGAGGGGGGAAGGAGGAAAGAGGAGTTGGAACTAGTGGGAAGTGAGACAGGAAGGCTGAGATATTAAGAAAGAACAAAATCAGAGAGAGGGGGGGGGGGGGTGGAGAGAATAGGAGGAAGGAAAGGGGAAGGCAGACAAAAAAGAAGAATTAATAAAGAGTGACAAAAATGAAATTAGAAAGGGAAAGATCAGAGACACTGAGGGGAGAATGAAATCGTTTCTGAGAGCGTTTTTTCTTTTTTCTCTATTTCCCATTTCGGCTCCAGAGCAAAGAGTTGCCTCCCTAGACCTGCAACTCACTTCCAAATATCAATCAGTCTATTCAATTCCATGTATCTGTCTGTCCGTCTATCCGTCTGTCTGCGTATGTGTCTCAAACCTCTCTCTCTCTCTCTTCCTTCTGTCCCCCCTCTCCCCTGTCTAAAAACAACGTAAACAAATAAACAGAGGGAAGGTACAGCGAACGTACCTTTACATGTAAAAGAAGAGATGAAGGAAAACGTACACGAAAAAATAGGGGGGGAGGGGGGGGGGGGGGGATGACGGCAAGAAGAGAAACAAAGGTAGAATAGAAAAGACTGGGGCAGAGGCGACACAAAGAGATGGGGAAGATGGAGACATATGAGATAGAGAGGGGGGGCGGGAGAGACAGAGACAAAGATGGGAGACAATGAGGTGGCGGGTGGAGGTGGAAGGGTAGTAGAAAAAGTGCGAGGGAACAGAGGGGGGGGGGGGGGGGAGGAATCAGATGAGAAGAGAACGAAAAGAGGCAGGAGAAAGGAGGTAGGTGGATGGACGGAGACAGAAAGACAGGGAAAGGGGAGGGGGTACAGGGAAGGGAAGGCAAATGGACAGAAAGGGAGGAAAGAGGGCAAAATGGGGAAGAGAACGAAAAGGAGGCAAGACACAAAACAGAACAAGGAGAAAACAAAAAACTAAGGAGGAGGAGGAGGAGAAAGAGAAGAAGGAGGAGGAGGAGGAGGAGGAGGACGGCGACGAGGAGGAGGAGAAGAAGAGGAATAGGAAGCATGAAAGGGGAGGGAGAAAGACAGAGCGCGGGAGGGAGAGGGAGGGGTAAGGAGAGTGAGACAGACAGATAGACAGATAGACAGACAGACAGAGAAAGAATTAGACCGAGAGAGGGTTTGTATAAGGATAAATACGCACGACCTAACCAAATGACACACAACACACACACACATTTTCAACCCCATTTCATTGTCAACCGCAACGAACAACTAAACAAACAAACAGAAAAAAAAAAATACACATAACGACAAAACAAAAATTTAAGGACAATCGATGCGCCGTAGAAAACAAAAACATCCCATTTCATCGCTTCCCCGTGAAGTCGGTTAATTACATAATGCATTACCACCGCCGATATCAGTGTTGGCATTGCGAGAGCGCTTCAGAACGAAGTTAGATGCTCTCTCTCTCTCTCTCTCTCTCTCTCTCTCTCTCTCTCTCTCTCTCTCTCTGTATGCAAAACATCGCCACGCTATATTCATATTTTATGTACGCACAGAAGATATTGAGGGATATCGACTCGGCTTTCTAGCACGTCTAGATGTAACAGATGGGCCACTCAGGTGGTGGGGATGAGGGTTAAATCTAATTTTGCTGGCTGTGCACTGTTTCAGTCTGGAAAGCGCGTGGTGTGCTGCATTCCTACCTCGCACCTGCATTGATGGACAGAAGGTGGATGGATGGGTGAGAAGAGAGAGGAGTATTGAGCAAGTGCAGCGCGCGCATGGGGAAGGGGAGAGAGAGAGAGAGAGAGAGAGAGAGAGAGAGAGGAGAGAGAGAGTATGAGCGTGAGTGTGAGTGTGCGCGCGGTGTGTGTGTGTGTGTGTGTGTGTGTGTGTGTGTGTGTGTGTGTGTGTGTGTGTGTGTGTGTGTGTGCGCGTGCGCGCGCGCGTGCGTATGCGTGTGTGTATGAGTGTGTGTGTAGGTAAGGCAGTGAGTGTGTGAGGTAAGGCAATGTTGAGTGTGTGTAAGGTAAGGCAATGTTGAGTGTGTGTAAGGCAAGGCAATGTTGAGTGTGTGTGTGTGTGGTGTGGCAATGTTGAGTGTGTGTGTGTGTGTGTGTGTGTGTGTGTGTGTGTGTGTGAGGTAAGTGTTGAGTGTGTGGTAAGGCAATGTGTGTGTGTGTGGCAATGTTGGTGTGTATGAGGTAAGGCAATGTTGAGTGTGTGTGAGGTAAGGCAATGTTGAGTATGTGTAAGGCAAGGCAATGTTGAGTGTGTGCAAGGTAAGAATGTGTGTGTGTAAGGCAAGGCAATGTTGAGTGTGTGTAAGGCAAGGCAATGTTGAGTTGTGTGTAAGGTAAGGCAATGTGAGTGTGTGTGTGAGGTAAGGCAATGTTGAGTGTGTGTGTAAGGTAAGGCAATGTTGAGTGTGTGTAAGGTAAGGCAATGTTGCGTATAGCCCAGCCGACCGCAAAGGGCCATATCAGGGCTGTCACCGCGTGCGCGGTGGTGTGTGTGTGTGTGTGTGTGTGTGTGCGTGTGTGTGTGCGTGCGTGCGTGCGTGCGTGCGTGCGTGCGTGCGTGCGTGTGTGTGTGTGTGTGTGTGTGTGTGTGTGTGTGTGTGTGTGTGTGTGTGTGTGTGTGTGTGTGCGAATAAGAATGAGAGAGATAAAGTGAGAGAGAGACAGACAGAAGACAGACAGACAGACAGAGACAGACAGAGAGACAGAGAGGTAGAGAGAGAGTGCGTCTCAATGAACAAAGCGGACTGCATGTTCGCACGCATGTGTCCTTGCAGCACGCACAAGCGTAAATGTCTCATTGCCACTTCAGATACTGCGTCTATCACCAACGAACATGTATAATAGCTACTTCAGAAATTACGTCTATCCTTAACGTACAAGTATAACAGCTACTTGAGATACACTACCATTTGTAATACACTAATAACCATCGCGCGCATTTTGGAACAGCTTCAATTATCTATTTATGTATGTCCTAAGCTAGGAACGAGGGCAGGTAAACCATTAATTTGATCAAGAATACTGACTGTGTTGTGCTGCCTTCAGCCTCCTGGATGACTGTTCTATGGTATGTTGTGGTGTGACCTGGGTGTGGGGTGGTATCATCTGTAGATGTAATGGTGTCATCTGTGGTGTGGGGTGTGGTTTATCTGTGGCGTGGTGTGTTGTCATCTGTGATGTGGTCTGTGGTGTGGTGTCATCAGTGATGTGGTGTGGTGGTGTCATCTGTGGTGGGGATGGTGTCATCTATGTCGTTGGGTGGTGTCACCTGTGGTGTGGAGTGAGGTCATCTGTGGTGTGTGGTATGGTGTCATCTGTAGTGAGGGTGGTGTCGTCTGTCGTGTGGTGTGGTGTCATGTGTGGTATGGCGTCATCTGTGGTGTGGTTTTTTTTGTGTTTTCATCTGTGATGTGGTGTAATCTGTGGTGTGGTGTGATGTCATCTGTGGTGTGGTGTGATGTCATCTGTGGTGTGGTGTGACGTCATATGTGGTGTGGAGTATTGTCATCTGTGGTGTGGTGTGATATCATCTGTGGTGTGGTGTGATGTCATCTGCGGTGTGGTGTGATGTGATGTCATCTGCGGTGTGGTGTGATGTCATCTGCGGTGTGGTGTGATATCAATATGGTGTGGTGTGATGTCATCTCTGGTGGTGTGGTGTGATGTCATCTGCGGTGTGGTGTGATGTCATCTGTGTGTGTGGTGTGATGATCTGCGGTGTGGTGTGATATCATCTGCGGTGTGTGGTGTGATGTCATCTGCGGTGTGGTGTGATATCATCTGCGGTGTGGTGTGATATCATCTGCGGTGTGGTGTGATGTCATCTGTGGTGTGGTGTGTGATATCATCTGTGGTGTGGTGTGATGTCATCTGCGGTGTAGTGTGTGTCATCTGCGGTGTGGTGTGATATCATCTGCGGTGTGGTGTGATATCATCTGTGGTGTGGTGTGATGTCATCTGTGGTGTGGTGTGATGTCATCTGCGGTGTGGTGTGATGTCATGTGCGGTGTGGGGTGGTGTCATGTGTGGTGAAGGGTGGTGTCATCTGTGGTGAGAGGTGGTGTCATCTGTGGTGTGGTGTGGTTTCATTTGGTGTGTAATAGTGTCATCTATAGTATAGAATGATGTGATGTGGTGTTGCGTGGTAAAATCTCTGTAGTGTGGCATGATGTGGTGTGGAATCGTATGATGTGGTGTGCAATGGAATTAGTGACGTGGTGTGGAGCGGAGTGGTGCGACCTGTGACATGATGTGGTATGGTATGGAGATGTATGGTGTGTGGTGTGACATGGTATGGGGTTGTAAGATCTGTGGTATGGTACGGTGTGTTGTGGTGTGGTATGATGTGTGGCATGGTGTTGTGATGGGACGTATGATCTGCAGCATAGTGTGGTGCGGAAGAGGTATTATCTGCAGTGTGGTGTGGTGTGATGCGGTAAGGTTTGAATGTGCTATAATTTGTGATGTGATGTGGTGTGACGTGCTGTAGTGTGGTATATGGTTGGTGTGGTGTTATGTTTTGTGGTCTGGTGTCAGGTGT
>JADBJO010000785.1:420000-440000 GCA_016801955.1 Conus betulinus | reverse complement strand
CAAGACGAGGCAGTCGCCCCGGACGAAAGGTTGTGGTGGACCTGTTAACATCTGCTGCCGCTTCTCTTTCTGCAGCAGTCATTGAGGCTGACCTCTGGACCATTCACCATCGCATATCCTTCTGTTTCCCTCCATTCCTCCTCCCCCTCCCCCTCGCTCACCTCAAACCTCACCACCTCCTTCATCTTTCATCTTCCTTTCTGTTTCGTCTGTTCTCTAATGAACAGTGGTGGGGACGTCTACAGATCCTTTTAATCACCGTACGCCATTCCATCATTTCCGCCCTTTTATTTACCGGCTCAATACCACCGCAGTCTCTGTCCACTCTCCTGGGCTTTGATCAATCATTTCTCATCATACATAAGGTTCCTTCCTCGTTATAACAGTCTAGTCGACGTCTAAGCTCTGTCGGGACGGTAATGGACTAAAGACAGCGACAACACCCAACGGTAATTAACAGTGGTAAATAAATGATCTATCTCTGCGTGAGCTTTCGTAAATGTGGAGATTCTGTATCTGCCTTTCGTTTGTCGAGACGTGCTGCCAACGTCAATACTTTTTGTGACTCCACTATCCTGGTCTACCCTCCCCCCCTCCATCACCCCTCACCCCCCCCCCCCCCCCCCCCCACACACACACACACACACACACACACACACACACACACACACACACACACACACACACTTACCCCATGCCATCCTTCTCTCGGTGGAGGTGTACTTTCGTATTTCTTAAACTGACCATTGCTCAATCTCTCTTGATGGCAATACACGCAACTAATTTAAACACTGACCGCTAACCTCTTAAACAAAATCTTAAATTCAAAAGACTTAAAACTACTGCACAAAGGAAGAAAAACGTGACACGTTGGTCGTAGACAACTTACATTAGGGAGGTGAAAAATGTGAAGAAACGGAGATAACAGGATGATACGGTTTCAACTGTCTTTTAAACTAATCAGAAAGCGATATTCGAAACACAAGGGAGAGAGTACGTTTCGGTAAGAGATACAAGAAAAAAGTACAACAACAAAAACAAACAAACGAAACAAAACAAAAGCAGACACATTACGTTTCGGACATGGCGCTGAAGTATACTATGCTGGCTAGTTCCGGCTCTCTCTCTCTCTCTCTCTCTCCTCTCTCCGTCTCTCTCTCTCTCTCTCTCTCTCTCTCTCTCTCTCTCTCTCTCTCTCTCTCTCTCTCTCTCTCAACAAGTCTCTCTCTCAAGCAAAAGGAAAGACAGAAGAACGGAAAAAAAACGGAAAACCAAAACGACAAACAGAAGGAGACGCTATGAAATCCACGGTGGCTAAAGAAGCAACGACAACAACAAGGCGATCGAAAAAAAAAAAGTCCACTTAAAACGCAAGGACTTAAAAAAGTGTGATCGGGACAAATCATGACGGCTGGCTTTTGTTGACAACGGCATTACCATTCCGGGAAACCTCTTAAGATACTACACTTCGACATGGAAAAAAGGCCCAGACAAAGAAAGGAGAAGGGGGAAGAAGCTAGGTGAAGGAAAGGGAAGCTGGGGACGGGGGGGCGCATGTACGAAGGTAAAGTCCTGTAGTTTAAAAGTGGCAACAAAGCGGAAAAAAAACAAATGGTGACACAAGGTAGTCAGGGACCAAAAACAACAACAAAAAAACAAAAAAAAAAAAAAAAAACATAAAGAACAGAAAAAAAAAAACAAAAAAAAAAAAAACAAACGAAAAGAATTTTAAAACAGTTACATATGACACCGCGAGACTGATCAAATAAGGCGTGAACTCAAGGCGACAAACAAGAAACTTCACACTCGCACGCGCGTACGTACAGAGAGAGAGAGAGAGAGAGAGAGAGAGAGAGAGAGAGAGAGAGAGAGAGAGAGAGAGAGAGAGAGAGAGACAGAGAGACAGACAGACAGACAGACAGACAGACAGACAGACAGACAGACAGACAGAGACAGAGAGAGAGAGAGAGAGAGCCACGGAACCAAAGAGAGAAAGAGACTCACGTAAACGCGCACATAGGCACACATGCACATACATTCGGTTACTTAATAATCACAAAACACAGTTACACATTCTTCATGGATTATTCACAGAAAGAACAAGTATTAAGACTATGCTTGTCGGATTTGCAACAGAAAATACATACATACGTTGCATAATGGATAACCAAGAAGCAGGTGAAGTGGAAACAACAGGGAAGGCTGGATAGAAAAACAGAGGTTGGAGTAAGAAATGGGAGGAAACTAGGTGACCTACAAACAAGAGGGAAAAAAGTGTGTGTGTGTGTGTGTGTGTGTGTGTGTGTGTGTGTGTGTGTGTGTGTGTGTGTGTGTGTGTGTGTGTGTGTGTGTGTGTGTGTGTGTGTGTGTGTGTGTGTGTGTGTGTGGTGGGGGGCGGGGAGACAGAACTAAAGGAAATGAGAGGAAAAGTATGTAAAATAGACCTACAAAAAGGAAAGGTTAGATATATAGAAAAAAAAAAAAAAAAATGCAAGAAAAAAAAAACCCTGCAAATTAGCTGGTAAAACCAGGAAATAAGAAGCAAACGTAGCGTAGACTTCATACACCTCAGCGTTAGTGATTTCCGCAACAACTGGAGCACCACTAGGATGGCAATCAATACAAAGGAGATTACAGTAGCTGCTGTTGACATATGCACGTGAAAATGACCCCCCCCCCCCCCCCCCCCCTCCCCCAACGCCTTATTAGCGTCTTCTCTTTGAGCAGGAGCTGACGGGAGGGAAAACTGCCGGTAACTGGCAGAGCCTTTGATCTCTAACGGTAACTGCGCGGCTCCCTGCGACGCCCCTCATCTTTATTATCCTGTTTATGTCGTTTTCCAAAGGGTGATCATCGCCAACGTCTTTTAAAAAAAAAAAAAGTGTTTCCGACAAAGAGTGGATAAAGTGACGATACCACCAAACCATAATTGAACTTCATTGCGAGTCTGCAAACTCAGCGTCTTTGAGGAAAAAGAAACGAAAGAAAAAAAAAAAAAAAAGGGGGGGGGGGGGGGGGGGGGGGGGGAAAGTGGGAGGGGGTGAAAGACAGGAGGCAAAGATCCAGATGCGCAACGCACGTCTGTTATTGTTTTTGTTTGGGTTTTTTGTTTGTTGTTTTTTTTTAATGGATTTCAATGTTATGTACTTAACTCCAATTGTTCGTGATTCAGTCGACAGTACAGCACCACCCAATTTTTTCAAAATCACCGCTCATGCTCCACTCACTCACTCACACACACACACACACACACACACACACACACACACACACACACACACACACACACACACAAACACAGAATCGAGCATGTCTGCACGAAGCAAACGCAATCATTCAGAAAAGCGATTACATCATCTGATGGCCTGCACTCGAATGGTGCAGTGGAAGAAAGCTGAGGCGACTGCTATTGTCCACCTAAGTTCACCGAAGGGTCTGGGTCGGTCGGTCGGGCGGTCGGGCGGGCGGTCGGTCG
The DNA here is from genome assembly GCA_016801955.1 of Conus betulinus. Classification (NCBI taxonomy): domain Eukaryota; kingdom Metazoa; phylum Mollusca; class Gastropoda; order Neogastropoda; family Conidae; genus Conus; species Conus betulinus. The sequence goes on along the minus strand of JADBJO010000785.1, from coordinate 436,525 downwards.
GTCGGTCGGTCGGTCGGTCGGTCGGTCTCTCTCTCTCTGTCTCTCTCTCTCTCTCTCTCTCTCTTCCCGTCCATCCGTCCATCTGTCTCTCTGTCCGTCTGCTGCCTCTCTCTCTCTCTCTCTCTCTCTCTCTCTCTCTCTCTCTCTCTCTCTCTCTCTCTTCCCGTCCATCCGTCCTCTCTGTCTCTCTGTCCGTCTGCCTCTCTGTTCGTCTCTCTCTCTCTCTCTCTCTCTCTCTCTCTCTCTCTCTCTCTAACCAAGTTGTGGGCAGACCTTTAGCAACCTAGTTTTCATCGTATCGATAGACGCGAACAATCCATTACAAACACGCACGAGCTGGAAATGCCCTTGTCATACAGATTTTGACTGGTTGCAGCCTTCTGGACTCTCCAGCTGACGACCATCAGGGGAGAATCTTTCTGTCAGTTCGTTTTCATGTCCTTTCATTGACCACGTCGTAAACAAGCTTCTTTTTTTTAAATCGGCAATTCGTTTGTACTGAATAGAAAATCAGAGTTACACTGCATTCTGTTTGTATATACCTTTGTGTACGTTGGCTCGAATGAATTATTTATGGTTAACATCCACATCCATCACAGGTAAAACGTCAGTCGGGGACAGCCATCCTTCAGAACGAATTCATGGTGTGATAGTACAAAATAGATGAATGACTGAGAAATAAACCGCTGCGGAATTCGCACTCGCGTCTGCCTGCGAACTCGGTGTTCTAGCGCCTACTCTGGTTCCGAAAACACAGTAGTAAGTCCAACATGAACAGTCTCTGAAATTCAAAAACAGAGTATGGATGCAGAAGAGGCCATGTCGGAATACACAGAGAAAGCACAGAGAGAGAGAGAGAGAGAGAGAGAGAGAGAGAGAGAGAGAGAGAGAGAGAGGAGAAAGAGAGAGAGAGAGAGAGAGAGAGAGAGAGACACACACACACACACACACACACACACACACACACACACACACACACACACAGACACACACACACACACACACACACACACACACACACACACACAGAGCTAGACAGACAGAAAGACAGACCATCAAAAAGGCAGATAAAGACAGTAACAGAAACAGAGTGAGACAGTAACAGAGACAGACACAGAAAGACTTAGAGAGAGAGAGAGACAGAGAGAGAGAGAGAGAGAGAGAGAGAGAGAAAGAGAGAGAGAGAGACTGAGACAGACTGAGGCAGACAGACAGACTGACAAAGAAACAGAGAAAAACAGAGACAGAGAACGACTGAGAAAGCGAGAGACAGAGACACGGAAAGAGACACACAGACGGACAGAGAGAGAGAGAGAGAGAGAGAGACACAGACAGACAGACAGACAGACAGACAAGCTTGAAAACTCTTTGCCTGTAAAAGCACGAAGGTGCGTCCATCTTGTACGAGTTCCGTCACTGGTGAAAATCTATGTACACGTATGCTACTCATTGTGTTTTGTCTGTCTTCTGATCTTAGAGATGCGTGTCCGTTTGTCGATCCCTTTCGAAAGGCCGAGAGGCGCGTGCGTGGATGCGTGGGTGCGCACGTGCGTGTATGACAGAGAGTTTGTGAGAAATGTTTCCGGCTATACGTAATGTCTGTGATCAAGATTCGACCATACCGAAGGACGCGTGTCTTGGCGTGTGTTAGGTGGGATGAATAATCATGTCCACCGAGAAAGGATGATGAACAAGATGATATTTATCTTGTTTCTCATCTGACTGTCTCAGCCCGCCACCCCCTCCCTTTTCACAGGTTTCCCTTCCCATGTCTAACTGTCTCCACTCTCACCCCACCCCACCCCACCTTTCCTCCCCACTCTTTCTCTCCTCCCCACCCTCTCTTTGTTACGTACCACTCAAAGATGTCCTAAATGTTTTGACGTCACGATGCCCTCCGGAAAGTTAAAGCTGTGACGTCTGCAGGGGAACATATTCCAATTAATGTCGAGGTGTGAAGTCAAACACAGCCGCTGATGCGGGTTGTTGCGATTTCCGACAGCATGCGTATTCTTTGGCTCTGTATGAATGCGCGCACAAGTACTGTTCAAAGACACCATCTTTTACTGAAGATCATGCTGTGGTCAACGGCAGATATCCTCCATTCTTGCCAAATTTTATTGTCAAGGGATAGCTTTGGAAAGTTATGTTCCTACCTCCAGGAAGTGTTTTTTTTTTCTCTTCCGTCCATCTCGTCTGCACAAGTCATGTGGGTCGAATTGCGTTGCTTTTGTATTGTCGTTTGCCTGCCCACTCGTTTGGCGGTCAAGAAACACAGATGTAATGATGTTTTAGCCAAATCTACAACATAATAATTACGCTTTTGTTCGACTTCAAGCCACAAACTGTTTGATGCATTCAACTAGTCTTAAATAAATATTAGCGAACCGCTATGAGAAACGTGAACAAACGAGTCACACTTCTTCAGGCAAGAGACAAACAAATAGGACAATGAAAATGGACGAGTTTGTCACTTAGCTTTGATCTCGTCAGCGCAAGGTAGGCATTCAACTAGGTTGTCGCATAAAAGCAATGTGTGAATGTTCCAGAGCGTACTAGTAACAGTTCTGCACTACCAGAATTGCAGACTGATTAGCAGCTTTATCATGATCCCGCCGGTCCAGTCCAGTCCAGTCCTCAGCTGTCTCGTGCACGTTCTGGCTTCCTTCCAGCAGTACGGCCTTGGTGAATAGCTAGCCCCCTTTCACTCCTGCCCGTCACCCATTTCTCTCGTTGAACCAAAGTCGTTTGAATAACGTCTAATTAATGAGGCCTCCCTCCCTGCCTTCCCCCCCTCCACCCCCCCCCCCCCCCCCTACCCACCTCCCCTCGACAGGCTCTCACGCCAAACTGCCTTTTGTCATCGTGACAAGATTCGATTAAAGCTGGATTGTAGACCTTAGGTCGATACCATCGCCACACTGCGGAGACGCTAAAGATAACCAAAGACTGAGGACTCCCTAATTAACCAAGACAGCGTCATCAGCCACTACATCGGTACGTAGAACAAGTTTAAGAACAAAATCGCATCCTCTTCCCCCTCATCTCTCTTAAAGGACTTTGTCATTTTAGAAACAAGCCGTTATTTCACCTTTTTACCTCTATTGTATCGGCGTTCTACTTTGGGAAATATGCTTCTTTTCTACGTAACTTTTACAATGTTCTGCGATCTGCAGTAATCTCATTAGGACACACACTGAAAGGATTTAACTAGATCAGTCCAGTATCCTAATTACAAGTTTTAACAGCATCCGTTTATTCGCAAAAGGAGCGCACCACACACGCACACACACACACACACACACACACACACACACACACCTCATCATCATCATCATCATCATCACCATCCCATCATAAAAAGAAAACAAACCCTTTCTTGTTTTCATTTCCCCCCTCTGGTAATATTATTTTCTTTTCTTTTCATTCTATTTTTAAATTTTGTTTGTTATTGCCATGTTTACCGCGCCGCTCAATGACCAAAACTCGGTCCCTATTTATTTTCTGATCGGTGAGAATAATTCTAGTAGAGCACAAACTGGACACAATTTATGTGCACTTTAACTATGCCAACGACTCACATCACTCATAACAATCAAACTTGGAACTTATGAAAAGGGGAAGGTCTGGGGGGAGGAGGAGGAGCGGAGAGCCGGGTTCCTGACGTCAATACATCTGTGAGACTGTAGGCTAGCACGTGCATTCCGTACAGCTGAGCGCGCATCTTCACGCTTGTTGTGGGTATGCGGTCCGACACTGTCCGTGCTGATAAGTTGTGACAGCATCAAGGAGGCACCGCCAAGGGTATGCAGCAGACTGTGCTCTCTTCTCCACCCCTACCCCCCATCCTTCCTTCCCTCTTGCCTCCCCCACCCCCACCCATACCCGCCTCTTTTCTTCCTTCTACTCCTCTCCAGAAGCCGTTGTCGTGTCCTTGATACACCTTCCCCGAACCCACCACTTTCGCCATCGACCGGTCACTAATGGAAAGTTGCACGTTCCTTGTTTGACAAAGTAATTATGCCGAGAAAATTGTTTCATCCGTTCGCCGAACTTTCTTCCCCTCTACCTATGCATGCATGTATACATGTTCTTGGTGTGTATGAGTGTGCGTGCGTGCGTGCGTGTGTGTGTGTTGTGTGAGACAGACAGACAGACAGTATGGAGAGAGAGAGAGAGAGAGAGAGAGAGAGAGGAGAGACAGAGTGCGCGCGCGTGCAATGGTTTAAGCATTAGTTTAAGCTTTACAGAGGAAAAAAGCCGCGCGCAATGGTTATTGTATCAGTTTACGCATTACGAACCAAAAGTCTATCACAGTTTTTTAAGTATTGTTTAGCCTGTCTGTCTGTCTGTGTCTGTGTGTCTCTCTATCTCTCTCTCTCTCTCTCTCTGTGTGTGTGTGTGTGTGTGTGTGTGTGTGTGTGTGTGTGTGTGTGTGTGTGTGTGTGTGTGTGATGCTCACACAGATAGCTTTCGCCAATTGTCTGTGTTAGTATCTCCTTTGACCATCCCAGGGATGACTATATTTAAAGAGAAAGATGTTAAACTGGGCAAAAACAAGCTGCCACGGACAAGCCTCTACGCCTTCTTCCACTTCCACATCTCCCTCGCTCTCTCATCCTCACATATACACACATAAACACACACACATATGCACGCGCGCGCAAGCCCACACGCACTAACTTAAAACGTACATAAACACGCCAGCAGAGAGGCAGAGACAGACAGACAGACAGACATTAAGGCAGACAGATGAAGACAGAGACACGGGGAGAGAGAAAGAGAGAGTGGGAGAAGGCGACACAAAAAGACAGACATAAAGACAGAGATACCAAAACAGCACATTTCCAGAGAATCTCTCGATCTATCCCAAATCTCTCTCTCTCTCTCTCTCTCTCTCTCTCTCTCTCTCTCTCTCTCTCTCTCTCTCTCTCTCTCTCTCTCCATTGCAGCTGTGTTCTATTACTATCGGGGTTTCATTGTAAGTCGACCACTGTTCAAACAAATGTTAATTGTTAAGGAGTTGTTGGCCATTCACAAGAGCTCCCGCATTGGAACCTTCAAACGGCGCTTCAGCCTCCACCACACATGTCTTTCATCAGCGATTATATAATCGATTTTATTCAAAGCACACGCACACCAAATGCACATGGAACTCTCTCTCTCTCTCTCTCTCTCTCTCTCTCTCTCTCTCTCTCTCTCTCTCTCTCTCCATCCCCGTATCTCTTCCTATTGTTTATACTTCCCTTAACGGCTGGATGCACCACACCAATGTGCCAATGCGGCTTCATCACGATACGCCGTGTGTTTGTTGTTGTTCTCTCTCTCTCTCTCTCTCTCTCTCTCTCTCTCTCTCTATCTCACACACACACACACACACACACACACACACACACACACACACACACACACACACACACAGAGAGAGAGAGAGAGAGAGAGAGAGAGAGAGAGAGAGAGAGAGGGTGTCACTACCTCATCCTTTATCGTCCTGCGCATCAGTGCGAAAGAGCGTCAGCGAACAGAAACCAGATGCGTGACCATTGTTAATTACAGTACTGAGACTGACCGGCTTTCCTGGCATCATCGGTCAGACAACCCCCATCGCCCTCTCCATCGCCCTCCCCCATCCCCCAAACCCCACCCACCTACCCACGCGCACACACATTTAGACAGACTGACTTTTTCAGCATCTCCACCAAAGTCTTGATTCAAGTCGAGATCCCTCAAGTGACCAGTCTGTGTGCCTTATCTACGCAACGGTCGATCCTGACCGAGTGAAACGGAACAGGATTTCTGTCATTAATTAAAATCAAAGAAAAAAAACACTGAGTACAGCCAGCACTGAAAGGATTAAGCAACAACAACAAAAATCATTCAGTATAGCCGTCAGCAAACGGATTAATCAAAAAACACGTCACTCATTACAACAGCAGCGAACGGATTAATCCAAAACATGACTCAATACAGCTAGCAGCGAAAATGCTGAGCTGGCAGAAAAAAACAACATTAATTCATACAGAAGAAATCACTCAGGACAGCCGGTAGCGAAAGGGATTATCAAAGAATTCACTTGGTATAACCGCGATGAAAGGGTTAATCAATGAATCACTTGGTATAACCGGCGGTGAAAGGATTAATCAATGAATTCATTTGGTATAACCGGCGGTGAAAGGATTAATCAATGAATTCATTTGGTATAACCGGCGGTGATAGGATTAATCAATGAATTCACTTGGTATAACCGGCGGTGAAAGGATTAATTCACCGCTAGTTAAAGAGTTAACTCCATAGAGCCAACAGCGAAAGGATTATTCCAAGAATTAACTCGGTACAGCCAGCAGCGAAAGGATTAATTCTTTAAATGCCGTCTGACTGAGAGATTTTCGTTCATTAACCTTTTTCGCTGTCAACTGTACTGGGTGACTTTTTTGCTTATCAAACCTTTCGTTGCCGGCTTTACGGTGATTTCTTTGATGGTTCCTTTCAGAATCGGATGTGCTGAGATTCAGCACTTCTCAGCACCAGCTTTTGAAGCAACTTATTCGCGACTAAACTGGTTGTGGATCTGCATCTTACACCCTCTTCCAAGATGTCTCGGTCCTACCTACCGCAAACATCGAACATCAGCGACAACTCTTGCTGGGACCTTTTTTTCCTGCGTCGTCTTGTGTGCCACCGTAGTCAAACCCAAACTATGATTGTCGTTTCAAGGAAACGACATAAAATCCCAAGTAGCTCTTTTTTTTTCATTGACGTCCACTCATGTTTCCATATGTCAGGCGCCAGAAGGCTTCTGCTTTTTCCACGATGGTAAAAAAAAATGGCAGATGTCTATTCTCCGCCAATTCATTTCCTGCCAGTATGTCCACTACCATGTTGTGTTTATACTCGCAAGTTGCAATATACTTACTGGCACCAGTTGTAGCGACCGTTGGTTGCAAGTCAGACGTTTGACGTAAGGTTTAATGTAGCAAGGGAAAGGTTACATAAAAGGTTTTCTACGTTCCTTAATTCTGGTATGTGGAGATTGGAGAGAGACGGACAGACAGACAGACAGACAGGGGGAAAGAGACAGAGACAGACAGACAGACTGACTGCCAGTGTCATGAGGGGGCTGTTGAATAGGAATACAGAGAAAGAAGAAGAGGAACGGGAGGGGAAGCAGGAGGGAGGAAGGGGTAGGGGGAGTGATGGAGAGAGAGAGAGAACGAAAAACAAATCGTATGCAAGTGAGTGTGAGTGTGAGTGTGTGTGTGTGTGTGTGTGTGTGTGTGTGTGTGTGTGTGTGTGTGTGTGTGTGTGTGTGTGTGTGAGAGAGAGAGAGAGAGAGAGAGAGAGAGAGAGAGAGAGAGAGAGAGAGAGAGAGTCTACCAATTCAAAGAGATTCCCAGTATATGTAGCAATACATTTTGTTCTTCGCGCCTAGCTCCTTTCCGCAAAATTTGTGAGCCATTAGTTCTGTATGGTCAACTGAGGAGGAGATGGCTATGGATCAGGAATGTTTCTGTACAAGCAGAGCGAGAAGGCCTCACGCTTCGACAGTGCCTGCTGGATGTAGTTTTGAATACACTTCTTCAGTGATATGACAGAGTTTTCACTACAACCTCTTTGATTTGGGGCGTTTCCCTTCAACTTCCATTAGCATAGGAAATGTCGGGTCAATGCTAAACGACAGCGGCAGAAACGGTTGGTGTCGAAGTAAACGTGCAGAACAGGTATTTCCTGCGTTTTTCCTGCCCGTCTAACCTACTTTTTTTTCTTTTTTTTTAAATAAGTAGGATCTGAAACTATTTCGCTCGTGTTCTTAGTCTACAATGGGCCTAGTCTGGCAAAATTCGTTCCTTGGCTTTGGGATGAACCCCAGTGAACCCCGTTGCCGGTAGATACGTAGCTAGACCTTGCTTGAAAATCAAATGGCAGGTCAGATTGGGACAGGCCATTTCAAATTCCTAACATGGTCAAAGCTTCATTTGTGATGGGTTTATTCCAAGGACACGTAACCTGCAAGGCGACTCTAGCGGCGGAAAGAAAGAAGCAGGTTTTAAAAAAAAAAAAATAAGCTTAGTTGGATCTCGCGGACAATGTTTCGCTCTAGTAGAGCAGTCAGCGGCGCCACGCAGCTGCTCCAACCTATGGCGCCACGCAGCTGCTCCAACCTATGGCGCCACGCAGCTGCTCCAACCTATGGCGCCACGCAGCTGCTCCAACTTTGGCGCCACGCAGCTGCTCCAACCTTTGGCGCCACGCAGCTGCTCCAACCTATGGCGCCACACAGCTGTTCTAACCTATGGCATCTTGTTGTGGGCATTTCCTTGTCTGATATGAACAAAAAACCGACAAACGCTAATAGTTCTTAACTTATTTTCCGCCTGTTTGGAGCCTGTGTTTCATCTGGAAACATTCCTCGATGACACAGGCTCTAAGTGTCGGGAACATAATACCGAAACAAATGACTATCAATTGCAAGTACAAAAACTTTTTAAAAATAAAAAACGAAAAACGACAATGTAGCTGTTTATATTCTAAACACGTATCAATAAAGCGAACAGGTACGTTGCTGTTTATTAGTTTACGCCTTTCTGCAAAGCGAAGAAAAAGAAACAGGAGGGGGGGGGGGGGGGGGGGGGAGGGGGGGGGGAGGGTACGAGCTTGAAACATGAATTCTTGTCCTTTCCTTCAGGTTCAGGCCCCACGAATCAAAGATGTCCGCAACAGCGAGAAGAGAACAACACTGTGAGAGTCTGGAATGGAAACCAGGGACTGATGAAAATTCTGAAACCAATTGTGGAACCGGAAAACATTTTAGGAGATCAAAGTTTTCGTCTGTCGTGACTTATCTGGGCTTACAAAGTACGTTTCTTGTGAGCTTACGAAAGAATCGCTTTGTTGCAGACTGCGTGTGAAGTAAAACTTAGACATTATCCCTAACGTGGTTTTAAAAGTTTTCAAACCTACTTCACGTTGTTGATTCTTTTAACATTTTCAGAGAATTGTGATTTCGATGGTTAATTCAACATTTCTTTCAAAAACTATTGAAACCACAGGGTGCGTGGGGTACAAACTATGCATGCAGAACGACAGGGCTGTAATGTATGTAACAGGAATACAGACTTTCAGACAGACAGACACAGACAGACAGACAGACACATGTGGACAGTTACCTAGATCAGAACCAACAGACACTTGCCGACTGGAACAAACGAGATGGAAACCAAAAAAAGTCGTCATCGTCCCCCGTCTCACTCCCAGGCTTTCTTCCGGAAAGAAAACGTGATGACCGGCCAACAGCACTCAGCGACACTGCTTCACAGCAATCTGATCAGGCCAGCAGACCTACTACACTGCACACACTCACGTGGCCGGCCGGTGATGGCTAGCCAAGCCCTTAATCCTCTCAGACATCCACACGCAGCTCTCGAAGGTGTTCACAATCCTCTTAACCCAAAGAGCAGTTTTTTTTAAAGAGAAAGAAAGAAAGAAAGAAAAAAAAGGTAGGAAACGTTCTTACCAGTCACTGAACTGCAGCTGTCAACAAGCCATGCGACAAATGCAGTCGATGACATTCTATATATTCGGATGCATCACTTCACACATAAACACTCGAATGCTAGTGCGCATGCACTAACCATGTAAGTGCGTGCTACACACACACGCACGCACGAACGCACGCACGCATGCACACACACACACACACACACACACACACACGCGCGCACGCGCTCGATTTCAGACGATCGAAAAGCGGTATCATCCAAATATCCATAAAAGATGCGGAGATTCCTGTAGTTCCACACATTTTTTTTTCATTAAAGGTTGTTAAGGCGTGTATATTGCTAGGACAACACTCATTCTTTCTATCTGGTAGTTTATTTTTTGTAAGACTTGCAATCTGTTGGAGATATTGAGCCACAAAAGAACAAAGGTCTGCAACTTTAAATGAAACGAGGTGATTTACATAAATGGCGAGTCGCTTAGTTCGTACACGGATGAAAAGCAAAAAGCACCAGGTTCGGCTGCCATCATTTATAATTTCGCTAAAACGAGCCTTCTCATTGGCAGATACAGACAGAAGCTTAGCGACTGGTCAAGCTAAAACCAGCGATGATCTGTATGCCGACGCTGTGTATGAAATTCAGGCAATGAGCCAGTCAGAACAGCAACCGTGTGTATTGTACACGAGTGTGCGTGTGCGTGTGTGTGTGTGTGTGTGTGTGTGTGTGTGTGTGTGTGTGTGTGTGTGTGTGTGTGTGTGTATGCGCGCGCGCGCGCGCAGTTGCGATATGAGATATTGCGTCCATGACGTAAGAGATTTTTCTGGCGCCGAAAATACAGAGCGTCAAGATTTTGCCTCACTCGTGGCTGTTTTGTCAAAACGGTCACTTTACGTGTGCTATTACACACACACACACACACACACACACACACACACACACACACACACACACACACATGACGATGTGATTACTTGCACAGCATCGTCAGGGGGGAAAAAGATGAACACACACACACACACACACACACACACACACACACACACACACACACACACGCACACACACAACGACAATGTGATAACGTACGTAGCATCGTCAGGGGGGAAAAGATGAACACACACACACACACACACACACACACACACACACACACACACACACATGCACACACACACACACACACACACACACACACACACACACACACAATGACAATGTGATTACTTGCGCAGCATCGTCAGGGGGAAAAAGATGAATACACACACACACACACACACACACACACACACACACACACACACACACACACACACACACACACACACACACACACACACACACACACACACACACACACACACACACATGCACACAATGACAATGTGATTACTTGCACAGCATCGTCAGGGGGAAAAGATGAACACACACACACACACACACACACACACACACACACACACACACACACACACACACACACATGCACACGATGACAATGTGATAACTTGCGTAGCATCGTCAGGGGGGAAAAAAGATGAACACACACACACACACACACACACACACACACACACACACACACACACACACACATGCACACACATGACAATGTGATAACTTGCGCAGCATCGTCAGGGGGGAAAAGACACACACACACACACACACACACACACACACACACACACACACACACACACACACACACACACACACATGCGCACAATGACAATGTGATAACTTGCGCAGCATCGTCAGAGGGGAAAAGATGAAAACACACACACACACACACACACACACACACACACACACACACACACATGCACACAATGACAATGTGATAACTTGCGCAGCATCGTCAGGGGAAGGAAGATGGAATGGTGTGTGCACGTTGGTTTTGTCCTTATCGTAGCCATTATCTAAACGGAAAGAACGTACTTCGGGGGGAAAAGACAGCGAGTCACCTTGTTCTATCACAGACAGTGCGGAGCTAGCCGTGGCTTCTGAACACTCATCCCTGATCCCTCTCTCCCTTCCCCCACCCCCTCCCCCTTTTCTTCCCCCGCCAAATTTCTCTTTTTACCTTTCAGCACACGGAGACACTGTATCTTATATAATCTCTCGAACACTGTCAACACCACACTCCCCTCTCACCACGCTCCAACCTCCACTTAACCGTCTGAGGGGTCGCTAATGGGTACAACAATCTCTTATTGGTAGGAACTGTTTAACTGTAATGTCAAATCAGTTAGGAAGTAAAATTGGAAATGTGTGTGCGGTGTATGTGTGTGTGTGTGTCTGTGTGTGTGTGTCTGTCTGTCTGTTCGTGCGTGTGTCTGTGTCTGTGTGTCTGTCAGTGTGTCTGTCTGCATGCGTGTGTATCTGCGTGTGAGTGTGACATTACCCCCACGCCATTCCTTTCAGCTTCTCGTCACATCCTGCCCTGTCCCGCCGCAGCCCCAGCATCAGCAATCCACAGTGAGCAGTCAGTGTGGCATGTCCTTTTCTCTATCAGAATCGCTGGGAAACGCGACAAAACTGGACGAAAATAAACTTAACTATACAAACTAAAAATTCGATCGAGACTTCTGTTGTTTCTGTACGCGCATTTCGGTTTGCTTCCCGTTTGCGACGGAACGTCTTGAAAGTGAGAATTCAAACCGCCTCGTCTACAAATCAGGGTACAGGATATTATTGGACTGGTGCATCGGGACAAACAGTAATGGCTGAATATGATAACGAAAAATCTCCTTTTCGACTTCTAGCCTTTGAGACGACATTCATCTTGTTTGAAGATGAAGAGGGTTTTAAACAGAAAGGAGCTGAATCGGGTGCTAGGTTGTTTAAACTTCGGCTTTGTTTTTCATGTCTCTTTCTGCCATACGCGTTGGGCTAGCTGATTCGCCGCATTCTGTAAACGTTCTTGCGACTGGTTGCTGACAAAACCGCGGTTCATCTGCTGCTTAGCGACATTTTTACAGTCCCAGTTAGCGACATTACAGTCCCAGATGATTCCCGACACGCGTTAATGTGATGTATAAGCTTGGAGTTGGGGAAGGGATAATGAGTGGTGGGGTCCCGCATGTGCTAGTTCGATTCGCACTGTCCACACCACCTGAATCAATCGGAAGCTGTCCCACTCCCCACCCCCCCCACCCCCCCGCCCCCTCACCTCTAACTTTCCTTCACCTATCCTCCAAACATCAATGAACCAGCAAATTGCAGGCTGCGCCGGCGGCTGAAGAGTAGAAAGAGGAGGCAGACGCGTTTGTCTTCCACCACCACACCCCTCCCGGATGGTCGAAGCACAGACATCATCCCATGTACATTACTCTTTCTGTGTGGATGCTGAAGACTTCTCTTTGATGCAACCTGCTCGGCACCATGGCCTGCCTGGTTGGCTGGCTGACAGGCTGGCTGGCACCTGCTGCCCGTCTGTCTGTCTGTCTGTCTGCCTGCCTGCCTGCCTGCCTGGCTATCTCGGTGGTTTATGCCGACAGCCCGTAAACTGCACGCTTACTTCACCCCGGGCCTTTGATCTGGGCCCGCGTTAGCCGGTGGGGGGGATGTGGTTCTTCAGTCGTCTTTCCATACGCCTGTCTGTGTGCATGTGTGTGTGTGTGTGTGTGTGTGTGTGTGTGTGTGTGCGCGTGCGTGCGCGCGTGCGTGCGTGCGTGCGTGCGTGCGTGTGTGTGTGTGTGTGTGTGTGAGAGAGAGAGAGAGTGACAGAGTGTGAAAGAGAGAGAGAGGACAACTCTCTCTCTCTCTCTCTCTCTCTGTTATTTCATGGTCCACTCAAAAGACATATCAAATAGATAAAACAGAAACAAAAGAAAAATGTTTCACTACAAACCTCTTAACAGACGATGAAAAATAGTTTATCGTGGTGACCAGAAGTCCTGTCCAGCAGAGCCTACCCAGTGCATGCGAGTGTCCATGACCCGAGTGCCTGTCAATCTAATACGTCTACGTCTGTCTTTCTCTCCCAACTACACGTGTTTCTGACTTTAATGATTTACATAATCTGTGTTCCCAATACCTCCACGTGTGAGGGCTCATTTGCTTCTGTATCGGTGTGTTCATGGTTTCTTCAAACTCTGGAGACGAGACGCTACCGCAAGATTTCGAGTATCCCGTACAAAGATCGCATTACAGACGAAAAAGTCTGTAACAGAGAAAGACGAACTACAGTTCCAGTTTGACCATCTGCGCCATGGTCCAGAAAAGGAACAAAATAAAAATGGAACACGCCGACTTCAAGAGTATTTTGCCCCGTCACATAAAAAGTTGAGAATGACAAGCTTTACACTAAGAGAGCGAAACAAGAATGGCGTGTGGGCGAAACGGGACGAGTCAAACTCTCACGAGGCCAACATCCAAGAGTAGGGCGAATCGTGAACGGTCGAGAAGGACCTGTTCCGATCGATCAGTTGGGCTGGTTAAAAAAAAAAAAGATAATAACATGCTGCTGGGCAAGATGCCAGGGAGAAGAAGAGAGAGAGGGACCAAAAAAAAAAAGATTGGATGGACAAACTTGGCGAGTGAACCTGCTTGGCCGTTCCCAGCTGTAAGAAGGCGAAAGAGAAACCGCAACAGATGAAGACATAAATTATTGTCGCTAAGTCACCAGTGGTGCCGCAACTACTGCTACATGGCAAAAGCTACACGCAAGAGAAGGCAAGGAACTGGAATCACCCAAAGGCACAGTATGAAAAGATGTAAATCCACACAGGAGAAACAGTAAATCTTCAACGGGTATGAAAACGTAACGAGTAGCTGAATTGGGTTCGGTCCTGGGTAAATCAACATGTCCGTAGTAATATTGCCGTTGTCTTGACTTCACTCTGGCAAGCGGTAACAGGAAACAGCTTTCGCTAAGTGTTGCTTCTCTGATTTTCGATGGCTAGGAACGGCGTGTTTACAACGTCAGTTGCTAAGAACCTCATAAATAACCTTCCAAAGGCGAAACGCAGAACTCTGACTGTCGACATACTCAGCCTGTTACATCAAAAAAAATACTTTTGTTTCGTCCTCCGTGTCGATCTTTAACGAAAACTTGTTCGGGTATGAACCGCTCTCAATACGTTACAGGACGTGAAAGACTGTTTGTTTCATCGTGACAGCGAATCTGGTATGTCAAAACCCTCTGTCGAATACCTGTCCGTGCGAAATCCTAAAACTGTGTGTTCCATGTACATGTGTAACATCTGTATCTGTAAAACGGTGTGCAAGTGACCATCGTATTTTTATGAGATCTACTTCGTCTATGTGTGCAATACCCACGCAAGAGAGAGAGAGAGAGAGAGAGAGAGAGAGAGAGAGAGAGAGAGAGACAGAGACAGACAGACAGACACAGACAGACAGAGAGAGAGAGACGAGAAAAGCACGCATGCGCGCTCATTTTGTTTTTCTAACCTTTTCTTTTCTTTAAGGTACTGTGGAAGTAATAAACACGAAAATTATTCAGTCGCTGGCAATTTTTTTTAATGAAACTGGACAAACAATAACACAATACAAAAATTATGTTCATTTTTTTTTTTAACATTGCAAATACATATACATTATCATTCTCTCTCTCTCTCTCTCTCTCTCTCTCTCTCTCTCTCTCTCTCTCTCTCTCTCTCTCACCCCCTCCTCACCACTGCATCACACTGAGAAACACCGCTAATAACTGAAAAAAAAAAAAAAAAAACGAAGAGAGAGAGATTTTTCACCCCTCTTTATTAACAATTTAACTTTTATTAAGTATTGTCACAAGAAAGATCATCAAACTGATGTTGGCATTTTCTTAATATTAAGTTTATGTCAGTTCTGAGTAGGTCAACAGCTGCTAGTAAGTCCACAGCTGTAAATGAACAGCTGTCGGTAAAAATTCAAAGCCGCAGACAACAGCTGTTCCGAAGCCATGAAAAAGCCTTTCTCTTTAAACATTCCATCACCTTTTTTATCGCCTCTGTACCAATATGTGCGTATTTTTAAATCGGTCTAGTCATCGATCTGTTTCCAAAAATATACGATGCTAAGAATAACCATAATAAATCAGGAAAGTGTAATACGGCTACGAAAGCGTGTGTGTGTGTGTGTGTGTGTGTGTGTGTGTGTGTGTGTGTGTGTGTGTGTGTGTGTGTGTGTGTGTGTGTGTGTGTGTGTGTGTGTGTGTGTTCTCATAATAAATAATTGCTAAACTTGTGGTAATGTTCTTTCATTTAATGCTTATCATTGCTTACTTTCTTTTTTAACGTTTAAGTTATGAGCAGATGGTTGACAGAGGACATACGCATATATTTTGTGTGTGTGTGTGAATTTGTGCCAATGCTATAAGGCTCTGTTGATTTCTTGTCAACTTACGGTGTGTACGTGTCAGCGTGCGTGCGCCACTGCTAAACATCTGGGTTGATCAGTTCACGTGACTCGCTGGTATCCATTGTGCACCGGCAAGCCTTGTCAGTCAGTTATCTCGAAGTTTTTCGTCGTTTTTGACTGAAATAATGAGTAAAATCAGCGACCGAGTCGAGCAGGAGTTGCGTGGAAGTGGCACGAGTGAACAATCAGTTGCCGAAGGCTGTAGTAACGAAAGCGAAGCAGGTGAGTGGATAAACTTTGATTATTTTGTTTGTCGAGTGATGGAACACATGCTGCGTGCGTGCAGTCATTGGTTATTTTACATTTGTTGGTCCGCCACATGAAGGAAGGGGGGACGGAAGGGGGGCAGGGTACATGGTTACTTACAGGAGTGATAGGCTTTGGCCTGATCAAAACTAGAAGATCGTTTCTGGGTGATTGTAGGTGTTTTGAAAAGCACTTTAGAGATCAATAAAAGTGGTGATTTGAAGAGAAACAATTTATAACTTTTGTTTTTTATTTTTTTAGTTTGGAAACAGTGTGGGCGTGTCACGAGTGGGCGTGCCTCCAATGAAAGCTGTAGCCCTGCCCCCTCCTTATAAGCTAGTGATTCAGATTTTATTCTTATTTATGATTTTATGCATGACTTCATTTTTCATAGAATGAATAAGTAATGCTGGTCATTTTTT
>JADBJO010000785.1:405000-410000 GCA_016801955.1 Conus betulinus | reverse complement strand
ATGTTCATCGGTGCTGAAATAACAAAACCCCACCCGTCACCCACTACGTTACTCTTTGGCCTTGACTTCTTTCTGCGGTACACTACAGAACCAACTCCCTACTGGGCAAGACAGCAAGAGCTTTCGCTCGCACATCTGACTGGATGGCCCTTTAAACGTAATCTTAAAGTAACCCAATCACGCAGAGAGCTGGAGCAGTCATGGAACGGCCCGTGAACCTGCTTGGGAACAGGGTGTGCCGGCTAGGTTGAGTCCCTTGGTTGGACCACCAGTCAGAAGTTGGGAGTTCGAATCACGCAAAACACCAAACACAACTGCTATTTTCGCTTCCCCCCCCCCCCCCCCCCCCACCCCCCCCCCCCCCCCCCCCCCCCCCCCCCCCCCCCCCCCCCCCCCCCCCCCCACCCCCCCCACTCTTGACGTCTTGTCGTCCTGGTGGAATAGTGTAAGTGGGTGTTGACGTTAAACCTGAATGTGACTAACCTGGATACACACAAATTCTCGACAGAAATACCACAAGCGAGCACACAACCAAGTGAACAAAAGGTACAGGATATATTATCTGTAGCTCACCTAGACTCATGCCAGTCGCGATGTACTGGTGATGTAGAGCGTGACCATCTAGGGTCAGGAACAGTGCTTCAGAATTCAGCCGAGTTCTTCGGTGGTCTAAATGTCATCGTCAACATGTTCCTCCGGCATTCGGCATTTCCGTCACACGGGCTATCTTCGATCTCCCCCCAACGCGCGGTCTTTTTTGTTTTTAGGTTTTGGAAGTTGTTTACGTCGCTTGCTGATGGCGAGGATCATGATTAATAGGCCGTTTTTGTAGTTTTTGTTGTTGTTGTTGTTGCTGCTTTTGTTTATTATTGTTGCTATCGATAACCTTAAAGGTTTTTCTCAGTTTCTCCTCCTACTTCCTCTGCCCTCTCTTTCTTCTATATTTTCAATTCGTTATTTTTCTTTCTTTCTTTCTTCTTCCATCCCTCTTCAGGTTCTTTTTTTTTCCGATCTTCTTCAGCTTCGAGTTATTATTCCTTATGAAATTAGCCTTTCCCCGATGTGTGTAGTGTTCGCTCTGTGTGTGTGTGTGTGTGTGTGTGTGTGTGTGTGTGTGTGTGTGTGTGTGTGTGTGCGCGCGCGCGCGCGCGTTTATTATCATAAGTGCGTGTGTGCGTATGAGTGTACATGTATATGTGTGTGCTGATGAGGAGGAGAAGTAGGGGCGGGGGCTTTTTCTAGAATCTGAGCGTCTTTCCGATTCGGAATACGGCGTAACGGCGTGTGCCTATTCTGTATGAGAGCAAATACGTATGTAAGAGAGTACTCTCTCTGTGTGTGTGAGTGTGTGTGTGTGTGTGTGTGTGTGTGTGTGTTGGAGGGGGGGCGGGACGTACCAGAACATATACACACCACCGCTATCTCAGCCCTGCCGTCCTTCCAACCTCCCCCCCCCCCCCCCCCCCCCCCCCCCCCCCCCCCCCCCCCCTTCCACGCCTCATGCGAATGTACAGAAAAGAAAAGTGATCAAAGAAATCGACGACAAAGAATGAGCGAAAAACGAACCAAAAAAAAAAAATTTTTTTTTAAAATAGAGAGAGGAGTCCTCTCCCCTCCCCTCCCCTCCCCGCTCCACCTCCCTCCTATATCTATATTGGTCCAGTCTGGTTTTCTTCCTCTGTCATAGAGTTACACACTTAAAAAAATAAATAAATAAATAAATTTTTTAATCACTATAAGAAGATGGAAAATGCACGAAAATAAGTCGCCAGTCTATTTACAGAGTCCGGCTTATCATTGAACTCTCTAAGCCCATCATCTTGATGAAGACACGGACGAGACAAAAAAAAATGAGGGTTAATTACCAGCACACATCTCTGTGGGTGAATAACATTGGCGAAAGTCAGTATGACAAACTCGATCTGCACAGGAGTCTAGGCGCTGAGCATTCTCTCTCTCTCTCTCTCTCTCTCTCTCTCTCTCTCTCTCTCTCTCTCTCTCTCTCACTCTCTCTCTCTCTCTCTCTCTCTCTCTCTCTCTCTCTCTCTCACACACAGACACACAGACACACACACACACACACACACACACACTCACTTAACGGTCACATCGAACCCTTCACACATCCATGCACATGCTGAAGTACGGAGTCCACGACGCGTGCGCTACACTGGCGATCATTATTCTCAGTCAGTCTGCTCTTAATTCGTTCAACACAGTGTTCTCCACCATGACAACTCACGACAGGATTCGGAAACTGGTCCGACGTCCCTTCGAAGGGGGTCCAGTGGGGGAAGGGGTGGGCAGGGGAAGGTGGAGGGTCATGACCTCTCCACGCCCCAAGACTCCCTGGGGTCAGCAGCTCTCCAGTACAAAGAAACCTCTCACTGGAGACCTTCCGAATGCCCACGCCCTCTACAGACGATTTGATGGGGTGGGAGTGGTGATGTGGGAGTGGGAGAAGGAAGGGAAGAAAGGCTGGGGGTGCGGTTAGGTAAGGGGAAGGTTTCTTTACACACACACACACACACACACACACACAAATCGCTAACGGCGTGTACGTGAAAACGATCACAAAACTAGTCACTGACCGAAAAAAAAACTGTAACGTCTGTTTCAATTTGTTAGCTTTGTGGGTTCCCCCCCCCCCCCCCCCCCTCATCCCCCTTAGAAGATGGCTGCCTGCCAAAAATCTGATGCGTCTGTTTTAATTTGATTTATTTGTCATTAATGTTGAGGGCGGGGGGGGGGGGGGGGGGTGGAGGGGGCGAGGGGGGGGGGGGGAGGGCTGTGTCTGTTTTTTTCTCTGTCTTTTTTGTTGTTCACATTATACGCCTTTTTTGATGCTGTGACTAATATTTTGTATTGTTACGTTTTGGGGGCTAGCCACCAGCAAAAATAAAAAAGGACCTGGCCAGAAAAATATCTGAAACACCAACCAGTGACTTCAGGCTGCTCATCACAACAAGATCAAAAGTTGCTTCAGAACCTAATTATTGAAACACGAACCCGTCTCAGAGTGAACCACACGCCAAGCAAACTTAGAATCGCGTAAGAAATCTGCCACAAGTATTAATTGCGTTCTACTGTAAAACGTATAGCCGGTCACAGCGTATGAACATAAGCACTCTTGTTGTGGTTACTGTTCGTTTTTAAAGCTTTTTCCACCAACGTCAGCTTGGGTAAAGGACCGGACCATCAAGAGTGGGTAGTTTCTGTCTGTATTTAAAATTCCCTGTCTATTGTCATTTCTGGTCCCTAAGGCGGATAAATTTCAACAGGCGGTTTTTCAGTTCTCCAAGGTATTGATCGATATTCTGATGTGGTCGCATGCTCGTGCGCACGCACGCATGCACACACACGCGCGCGCGCGCACGCACGCACTCACGTGCGTGCGTGTGTGCGCGCACAAAGACAAGAGGGAGAGAGACACACTTACAGAGAGACAGACAGACAAAGTCAAAGAGAGACAGACAGACAGCTAGAAAGATAGACAGACACAGAGAGAGAGAGAGAGAGGAGAGAGAGAGAGAGAGAGAGAGAGAGAGAGAGAGAGAGACGTAATAACAGCTTCTCGATTAAACCTTTCCCAGTTCCAGAGACGTGAGAAAAAGGCAGAAAACCAATACACGTTGAGGCATAATGACTCATACACACCACCCACAAAACACACACCAGCCCCACCTCACAACCACTTTTCCCTTCCATCCACAACGCCTCCTGGCAAATCGATCCTTCCTCCCCCCCCCCCCCCCCCCCCCCCCCTGCCCCTACGCTCATTCCCCATCGGTTTCCCCCATCTTCACCCCTTCCTTTCACCCTCCTTCCCGCACAGACATCGTGAGGTTGTGTCACCACAAAATACAAGACGACATCCAGTAGGGCAAAAGAAAGGCAACGAAAGGCCTGACACTATCTCACTGTGTGTGTGTGTGTGTGTGTGTGTGTGTGTGTGTGTGTGTGTGTGTGTATGTGTGTGTGTGTGTGTGTGTGAGTGGGTATACGTGTGGGCCTGTGTGTACGCGAGTGCATGTTCCATTCAGCTCGAATGTTTCTGAGCGCAGAAAGGGGAATTTTACGAACTGTTCTGGTTGTTTATGCTTTCATGTTGGCGACAGCAAAACAAACTTCCTTTTTCTCTAATGAAAACAACGAACAAAGATAAGCTCTGATTTGAAGTGGGCGGGGATGGGTGAGAGAGAAGGGAGAGTAAGGTTGTATGACGGGGTCATTACTGTTCGTCATGTGCAACACCTACAGATTCAAAACTGAAAGAAAATATGCGTGCTGAACAAAGACAAACGTTTGGATCCAAACTGTACTAAATCTCCCCTGTGTCAGCTACGAAGTACTACAATGTACAAAATACTGGAAATTCTGACAGAAGTGTCCCCGCTCCAAATGGTAGCCGGTACAACCCGTCAAAAATCGGTAAGTATACAGCACGATGCACGAAAAGTGAACTGAAAGCACGCTCTTACCGAAGTAAAACGCGAGTCGACGAATAACGATTTACCAGAAAACAGGGAAGTATATTTTCAAACACTGTATACGACTTGAATATAACAAACAAAAACAAAAACAAAAAAGCAGTTCACGATAAAGCTGATGGTCTTCGCGTCGTCGTCGTCGTTGTTTGTTTTTTGTTGTTGTTGTTGTTGTTGTGTTGTGGTGTTGTTATCTAAGGTCAGGTCATTCTCCCTCGTGTGCACATGCGTGAGCGCGATCGTTTTCATGTGCGTTAATTCAATTTGTGCGTAAATGCGCGCGCGCGCGCGCGCGTGTGTGTGTGTGAGAGAGAGAGAGAGAGAGAGAGAGAGAGAGAGAGAGAGAGAGAGAGAGAGAGAGAGAGAGAGAGAGAGAGAGAGAGAGCATGCTTCTGTCTGTGTTCGAGTGTCTGCCTGGTCTGTGTGTGTGTGTGTGTGTGTGTGTGTGTGTGTGTGTGTGTGTGTGTGTGTGTGTGTGTGTGTGTGTGCGTGCGTGTGTGTGTGTGTGTGTGT
>JADBJO010000785.1:390000-400000 GCA_016801955.1 Conus betulinus | reverse complement strand
ACAATCCGCCACGTGAAGTCAGTCCACCATGCTCTCTGCCCTTGCGTCTAAGCATGCCACGCCGACATTATCCAGGCGATGAACACACTGCCCACACTGCAGGCCCTTGTGGCTCTTCCCTCAGGACACATACATCATCATCAACACTAGACTCGCGGAACTCCTTATCACTGACTCGGCACGACGACACACATGGCGCAGGCTAGCGCCACACTGAACTGATAGAAGATTGGCGCGCGAGATGTTCTTTAAAACGAGCGGGTTTGTGGTAGTGGCACAGCCAGCACGCACACGCACGCACGCACCGAGCACGCTAAGCACACACACACACAGACACACACACGAGCAGCCGTGTCGGTGTAGGGTCATAGAGGGCACTATTGTTGAGGCCACGCGAGGATTTTCTATTTTCCCTTCGCAATTACTGCAAAGCTCGCTGCAGCCCAGTGGATTACATTCACAGTACCGTCATCACTGTGGTAGTCCTGCCTCCTCTCGCCTGCACACTGTGGCGGGGAAATTTTGCAGACAGTTAGGCCTGTCTGTCACAGTCAGTCTGGAGAAACGTCGGACTGCTCACCGTGCTGCAGTCAGTCGACTCGCTGCTGGCAGCCTGCTGCTGTCTGACTGTCGGAGTTCCCTGTGCCGTGATAGGAACCCGTGTTTTTTCTGTCTGCCACTCGACATGCGTTGACTATAATTATCAGTTTTTTGCCCTGTCTGCGGTATCATGCCGGACTGACGCTAGTATTCTGTCAATCGGTCTGTGTGTGTGTGTGTGTGTGTGTATGTGTGCGAGTGTCGTCTCCTGGTGTCAGATTTTCCATCGCCTGCGTCGGAAATTTTCCGTTCACCCCTGACCCTCTGGTCTCGCCACAAAGGTCGCCATGTGGTGAATGGTGTAGTGTGCATGTGGGACCTTGAGAATCGTTTCCGGACTCTGCCCTCGGCAGCGGAACCGTTCCATGGTATGCCATGTGGCGATGGTGATTCAGCTGCACATGTGGACATAAGGAATGGTGTGCCACAAAGACACTTTGTTCGGAGCTGCTCAAGAATACTGCAATATATTAATCACACTTTCTATTGTCATCATTATTTGTAAGGGAATATGCGACGTCGTCGTTAACAAAAAGGGAAATATTTGCTCCACGGTGAACCAAAGTCACTTGTTCAGGCGTGGTTGCACCCACATTTCAGTGCAGCTGTAAAAACCTCAGAAATCAATGCGTGGAATATAAAACGTTAGTAAACGGGAAGACTGGAATTTGCGGACCCAAGAACTGACAATATCTCTTTTTTCTGCATTCATGAAAGAAATTTCGGTCTACGCTTCGCGCTGGCATGACCTGTCGTTTCATCCTTTCTCTTGATGTGAGAGATGAAATTTGGTTGTTGCTTTTTTTCGAGGAAAGGGGGGGGGGGGGGGGGGGGTGAGAGGGGGAGGAGCGTGAGGTAGGTGGGTAGGGGGGAGGATTGGGGGTCAATCGGAAACTAGACGTGTCGATGAAAATCTCTCTCTCATCTCTCTCTCTCTCTCTCTCTCTGTGGGTAGGAGGGGGAGGGATGGGGGTCACTCTGAAACTAAGACGTGTCGATTAAATCTCTCTCTCTCTCTCTCTCTCTCTCTCTCTCTCTCTCTCTCTCTCTGTGGGGGGGGGGGGGGGGGGGGTCCATGCCGCTCAAGCTATTTCTTGCTGTCGGCCGTCTGGAATCAGGTTCATTCAAATGAACTACTCACCGACTGGAATCTCACACTGCCAGGCCGACAGATGAATTGCTGGAAGAAGCCGGGTGTTCGTTTGAATAGTTCCCACGTGGAAAGTTCACACTGCACTTCCATCGGGAAAGCACTGAAAGCAAACTGCTTGCATTTCATTCATTCAAAGCGCAAGCGTGCGCGCTGTCTGCAAGACAAGTCTTTGCTGGTGTGTCGTCTGCTTGTCACGTCTTCATTCGGAGTACATTCCCCTGTCAGATAGCCAGCTGCTCACGCGTTCTGCAAGTTTTGGAATTATAGAAGACCCATCCATGAACACATAATTCTCCACAAGAACTCCCGTCCTGTCCACACGTTCCTCATCCGCACACCACCTTCCCCTCTCCCACACCCACCCAGCATCTCTCTCGCTCCAGCTTCGTTTCGTAAGCCGTGGGCGTGCATGGCCATGTGTTTTCAATCATACACATGCATGCATGTCATGTATTTGATGTTTTTGGAGCCAAGTCAAATTAGGGGTTACATCACTTGAGATATCAGATTCGTTTTTGATCTTCATCGAGGCGGAAACGTGTTATGCAAAAGAAAATAAACATGGATGACTCTCTCTCTCTCTCTCTCTCTCTCTCTCTCTCTCTCTCTCTCTCTCTCTCTCTCTCTCTCCCCCTCCCCCCCCCCCCCCTCACCCCCCCTCCCCCCCCCCCCCCCCCCCCCCCCCCCCCCCCCCCCCCCCCCCCCCCCCCCCCCCCCCCCCCCCCCCCTTCTTCTTCTTCTTCTTCTTCTCTTCTTTTTCTCCTCCTCCTCCTCCTCCTCCTCCTCCTCTTCTTCTTCTTCTTCTTCTTTCCAGCAGAACCCATGAAGACCCTGTATTAAGATGTTCCACTAGACCTCTGTGTGTGTCGTTCATTTAACGTCTTTCCACTACTTGTGATATTAGACGATTAAAAATTTTAAAAAAAAACAACAAAAAAACAGTGTGTGAGAATAAGACAAGTGCATGACTGAAAGTTATTGAGTTCCAAGAATGCGTGCATGTATGTGTGAATGTGTGTACACATATGGTGCTTAGGCGGTTATTTAAAATATATCTGATTAAAGAAATATTAATCAGATATATTTTAAATAACCGCCTAAGCGCCTCTGTTTGTGTGTGTGTGTGTGTGTGTGTGTGTGTGTGTGTGTGTGTGTGTGTGTGTGTGTGTGTGTGTGTTTAAGAGACAAGTATTTGTCATTTGATCCAAGATTTTAACTGGTCCAGCCATTTTTAAGATATGATTTACATACAATTGTTTTGTTTTTAGGGGTGGGGGCTGGTGTGGGTGTGGGTGCGGATTGCAGGGGCTTACGATGAGTTGGGTCTGCATCTCTGACGGTTCCAAGACCTAAATATGTCTTGTATGTATGATCGTCTTTCATTTGCGGTGTTTAGGCATCCACATACTGTTTTCCGAGTTTGGGTCAGAGACTACTTTCACCTCCATCCCACTTTTCTCGCTCAGCCCATCCCTAACCCATCCCACCGTGCTTTTCCCCCCCCCCCCCCCCCTACAACTACAACTCCCCCCCCCCCCCCCCCCCACTCCCCACACACACACCTTTTTCAGCCATCAAGAAATTAGCCGGAACTCAACAGTGACACTTTCTTAAGTGAGCGCGAAACAGCGTCAGTTTGATGCCTGCGCGCGCGAACATACACACACACACACACACACACACACACACACACACACATACGTAACATGGAGAGGTGATAGTTCTGACATTTGTACTGGGTAGACATCGCTTTATTAAAACAATTTCCGCGAAATCTCTTTGGAAACATCTTTTTATGAAAAATCTTTTTTGAAATTTGACTTTCAGTTTTCTAAACAGAATTTCATTACGAAGTTAGTTCCTTTAATGCACTGCAGATCTTTTCTAAAATTTGACCATCAGTTTTCTGAACAGAATTTTATGTCGAAGTAAGTTCCTTTAATGCACTGCACTCCGTTATCGCCCTTTGCTCTGAAAGCCGCGATTGGCATCGTTGACCAAGGGAGTTAATTTACTCTGAGGAGGAGTTAAAACCTGAAAATGACAATATAGTGACGTCAGAGTTATTCCAGGGGTCACAATTTTCATTGACTAATGAGGTCAAGAAAACGAAAGCGTCGACTAGATTGCTATAAGCTAGCTATATGTGTTTATTTTCTTCACGTCTTCCCGGCAGGCAGAGGGTGAGTTCAAATGCCCTCCCCCCCCCCCCCCCCCCCCCCCCCCCCCCCCCCCCCCCCCGCTCTCAGTTTACCTGGCTGTCTAGCCAGTGGGTAGGTCCAAATCTGCTCATTTGGTCACCCGTTAAAAATAGTCTAAACGCCCTGCCCTCCTTTTATGGACAGCCTTAAATCTGTTCTCTGTTGTCCCCCTTTTAGAAGCAGTCTAAAATCTAGCCAGGGAAGGTGTCCAGATCTCTTTAACCTGTCATAAAGCCTCCGGTGGGAAAATCCCAAACGTCATTACCACCATCTTCACTGTTAAAAGGAGAGTCTTAATATTACTCTTGCTAGGCCCCTTCCTCACGGTGAAATTGTCCAAATGACACCCACCTACCCCCTAATTTTTTTCCGCGTATGAACAGTCCTAGAGCCAGTTTTTGTTTGCTCTCGTTGGAAAGAATCTTATATCAAGTTGCTACTGCAGCACACTCCAATATGATCAGTCTGAAATCTGTTTATCGTTCTCTTGTAGAACAGTCCGAAGGCGATCCTCTCTTAGCTTTTCCTTCCTTCAGGTACAGTACAAATTCTGCTCTCTTTTGTTTAACCTGTCCTCTTCAAAGGAATATTCCCAATGTCATCCTCCGCGAATTTGCCTTGCACCTGTGAACAACCCAAATACCACACTCTCTACTAACCTATCCTCGCTTTGAGAACAGTTCAAATGTCCCTTTCATTGCTTTTTTTTTTTTCATCTTTGATTTTTGTTCTCGACTCACTTCCCTCATGTTCCCAGTTTGAAATGTGGGGAATCTACTTGCTTCGTTTGTTCTTGAACGCCTGCATGTTTTGACCAAGGTCTGCTGTCAGCGTCCGACTTTGGCACTCCTAGAAAAGAGTGGATGTCCGTTCTTCTTGAAAAAAAAAATATAGAGTGGTTTGACAGATGATGCCGAGTCTAGTCATAACTGACGTAGCCAGGGCCTGCCTCTCGTTGTCATCTCCTTCACTTAGCTGCCACCATTGCTCAGAATGGACTCAGGATAACCTGAAGTGATCCATGTCTGATGTCATCAAAGCAACGTAGGCTGGAAAATTGGATATGAAAACATCGAAATCTAGAAACGTTTTCTTCAATATCTTCTCCAGGTAGACGTTGAATGTAACGAGACAGAGACAGCCTTAGCGTGCGTAATCTTACAGTCGATTTGAAAGTTTTTTAGGTTGTTATTCAGTAGAACTGCGTTGTTTGCCATTTTGCAGAGTGTTACTGCGACTTGGATAATGTTGTCGCCAAAGCTACAGTTCTTCACATCCTTTCACAAACGTATAAGCCAGACACAACCAAAGGCTTTCTTGAGGTCGACGAAGCTGCCGCAGATGTCACGTTGGTGCTAAAGGTGCTTCCTCACCAGCAGTCTAATATCAAAGATCTTGGGCTTCCTCCTTGCCTGAATCCTACTAGTTTCTCAGCAGGGAACTGCCCCCGCCTACCCCCACCCTTCTAGACTTTCTTCCAATCAGGACTTCTTGCATCACCCCACCAGGGTAGCCGATCACACTGACGGTCCGGCTGTCCTGACAATATCGCAAACTTTTCGTCCTAGTCAGAGACACCAGGAGGATCTGTGTCCACTTCTTTAGCCACCGTTTTTTTTTTCTGTTGAGTGTTAGCTGTTGCATTCCAATGGGCAAATTTCAACTTAGAGTCGACATTGCACCCCAGCAGTCCCATTTATATTAAGAGATCACCTCGGGTACGTTGGTGTGCGCACGTGTGTTTGGTCTACGCTTGTTTTAACCCCTCACTGCACCTGATACACGTTAACATTTACTATGATTCTGACCCAAGTCCGAAAATCCCTTCATTCGCACTGTTTCATACTCAAAATGAATCCCCAGAGTGGATGAAATTAGAAGGAAACAGTCCATGCCTCTTCCACTAACCTGTCCTCCCCGCGGATAGAACAGGCCAAATACCGCTCTGTGTTGACCTGTCTTCCCCACTGAAGGAAGAGTCTACATGCCATTTTCCCCTTAATTTGTCTTCCCCGCTAGAGGGAGGGTCCGTCGACCTGTCTGTTCATGCTGTGGGCAGAATCCCACAGAGACAGATTGAGTGACACATATGATATCTCAGGCCATACATATGCAATTCAGTGAGTGTAGGTGGGAAGTGGAAGGCTGCGGGTGGGCTGTTGTTGCAAAAGGAGAGGAATTATGGTTGTTTTATACTCCGTCACAACAGAGTTCCCTTCCTCCATTCAACACGTTGTGTTTTTTCCAGTGAATTTCTCTCTTTCTCTTTTTTGTTGTTCTCTCTCTCTCTCTCTCTCTCTCTCTCTCTCTCTCTCTCTCTCTCTCTCTCTCTCTCTCCAGAAATTCTCCAACCACCGCCCCCGCCTCGTCCCCCCCACCCCAGCCCACACCCCCCCCCTCTCTCTCTCTCTCTCTCTCTCTCTCTCTCTCTCTCTCTCTCTCTCTCTCTCTCTCTCTCTCTCTCACACACACACACACACACACACACACACACACTTTTCTTTCTTTTACTCAGTTTACTGTTGTTGCCTCCACAAGCAAAATAACCATAGAAACAGGGCTTATTACTTCAGTTGTTCCCATGATTTTCTGATTTTCCCATAACCCACAAAGCGAAGGGAACTCGTGTCCTAACCGATCATATCGATTCCTCGCTGGCGATGTTTACCATGAGGGATCAAACCCACAGTCCCTGAACTCGGACGTGACGTCGTTTCAGTCACGTAATCCTCCTGCCTTGCTGTGGTGCCGGCCGGTTCCATAATCCCCTTCCTCGGATGTGACGTCGTTTAATTAACGTGACGTGTTTTTTGTCTGGAGTGAAATAGTTGTTTGTTCTAGTTTGGGGACTCTCTCTCTCTCTCTCTCTCTCTCTCTCTCTCAAAGTAAGACTGACATCATAGGTTTATTTTTCTACAATATTTGACTGCAAACAAGTACCACTCATACAGTAAAGCATGCGTGCCATGAATGTTAAGATTGAAGATGTGCGAAGAAGATGATCAAGGTTTTTTTGTTTCGTTCACATGAATGTAGAAAAGTAAAAGAACAGGCATCTACGACGTTATTGATGAACAGATCTTATTGTTCCCTGTTACTTTAGTCAAACTGTGATCTTGAGCCAAGGGTAAGACAAAGAAACAAAACAACAGTTTTCAAGAGGTTTTTTTTTTTTTTTAACTGAATATCCATCTGTGCAAAACTGGTGACTTCTACACCCATCATCATAATAAAACACTCGAATTCTTACCCACTGAAGGGAACTTGGGGAATTTTGTGTCTATTTGTAAACCGTTCGAAACCCACTTCTACGCAGTGTACGTTTGCTAATGTTTTGTCTGTGTGAGACACTTTCCTCTTGGCCAAGAGAATCATCTGACTTCGGGGAGCTTCTCATTTCCTCATGTGCATGTAACCAGGAGCAAATAGCAGGTAAGCCTGATGGATTCTGTACAGGGCGAAACAGCTGTCTGTTGCTGACCTGCTGGCCTCCGCTTTCCACAAACAATGCACTTATGTTCCACAAATTTCAGAAGGATCGTACGTTCCCTTCCGCCTTAAATCCTCGTCTGTTGTTTAGGATAATGCGTTGATTTATACCAGTGTGGATTTTTTTCTTTCGGAAAAGATTGAAGACATTAGGGTCCCGATAACTTATCGTTTTTACATATCTAATTTGCAATTCCCGTTTTTTAAGAGATCTTATTTGTTATTCCCGTTTTTGTTTTTTGTTTTGTTTTTTAATATCTAATTTGTAGTTCCAGTAAGCTCTTGGGGTGCTGTCAGGCTGGTGTCAAACTTTGAAATTTTATTTAATAAGTATGAATTTTCATCCCTATGTGGCCTCCCCATAGGCCGTGTCTTTGATATTTCCATCTTTTGGTTCCTTCTTTTTGTTCAAGATTCGTATTTGTATCCCCCATTTGTGCTCATGTTTGTCTTTCTGAGACACTCTACTCATGGTCCCAGGGATCTATCAAATTCCGTGGAGTTTCTTTGTCCGTCTATACGCAATGTCTTCCTTCAGCGGGTAATCGGAAGCCAGTAGCAAACCTGATAAACTCTTCATACAAAGCGAAACAGCTATCGCTTTCTGGTCAGCTGATTTCCATTTTCGGAGGAATACAAGAATCACGCTCTGGAGATGGATTTTTTTTCTAACTCTTTCCTATGTGCGCAGGGCTGTCATGTAAAGAACCAGGATGTTCGCTCCACTAACGTTCTGCGGATAGTAATACATCAGGCTTCGCACTTACTACGATTTCTGTATTGCAAGTCCAGCTTTATCCGAGGACCCCTTCCGACTTGTGTGTCTTTTGCACACGCGAGCACCTGTTTAATTAAACTATCGAGCATTGTTCTAATTTGATGATGTCCACGAATGATGATTTTGAAGACTTAAATGAACTAAATCGAGAACAAGACACAACACTAGCCAGAATACCCAGCGGGTGCCCGCGCGCGCGCGTACACACACACACACACACACACACACACACACACACACACACACACACACACACACACACCACACACACACCTAAGGCGACGGAAAGACCGCACATGAACTAAGCCAGTTTTTTTTTTTTAATCTATTTATTTATTTATTTTTCTTTCTTCTTCCTTCCTTCTTTCTTGTGTGCTTGTTTGTTTGTCTGCTCGCTGGACTGACCAGCGGCAGACAGGTCAAGAGGGGAACGTCGTGACTGCTGGTCGTTCACTCCATGCGCTGGTAGTCTATTTCCGACACACAACCCATTCTGACAGACACATTAGCATGACTAGGCACCGTTTAGCTTCCGACGGTGCCAGAGAAGAAATCCGCTCTTTGTTCAGCCGTTGGTTCCGAGTTCTTCACTTTCAGTTCAGAACATTCAGGTTGAATGTCCGCAGCCGCCACAAGGGGGAATGACGGACGGGTTGACTGACTTTCCAGAAGAGAGGAAGGAGGGGAGGGGACCTACTGGACATTACAACACAGACCCGCCACAATGACTAAACGGCTAAGGTGGACCAAAAAAAATAAATAAATGAATAAGAAAAAAGTAAATAAATGAATATAAATAAATATATCAACAAATAAATAATAAATGAATAGACAAGCAAATGTATATATATATATATATATATATATATATATATATATATATATGAATAAAGAAAGAAACAAACAAACAAACAAACAAAATACACAAATAAAATAGTGGGGGTGCAAGCGGGAGTTGAGTCAAACGGCTGACTTCGCCACAGTACCTAACACATCCTTCTTCCTTTTCATGTTCCCCGACTTTTATGTCCTGACTGCTATCCGGTTGAAACAAAGAACTTTGTTCGGAAAATTCAGGTCAGGGGAAGGAGAAGAGGGAGGGCTGTTAGAATGGGAAGTCGTAAATAGTGACAGATCCGATATCCATTTGCGCCGCTTACGATCAATATAACGAGCTACTGTACGTAATGCCATAGAGGGGGGACGGGGTTGTTTTGTTTTTTGTTTTTTTAACATTGTATTCAGAACTTTTCACCTGTAGTCATTTATACACCAGACTAATGCCATTCCACAAGAACAGGAGCTCCCCCCCACCCCCACCCCCCCCCCCCACCCCCAGCCGGGGTAGGGGGTATTAAAGAGACGCATGTACGTGAGATTATAATCACAGAATGCTGAAAATCAGAATGTGTGTGTGTGTGTGTGTGTGTGTGTGGTGTGTGTGTGTGTGTGTGTGTGTGTGTGTGTGTGTGCGCGCGCGCGCGCGCGCGCACATGTGTTTGTGAGTGTGTGTGTGTGTGTGTGTGTGTGTGTGGTGTGTGTGTGTGTGTGTGCGCGCACATGTGTGTGTATGTGCGCGCGCCCATGCTGTTGTGTCCATTGTAGTGCGACAGTGTGTGTGTGGGATCATGTGGTGTGGGTGGGTGGGTGGGTGTCAATATGCAGCCTTGTTTGTAGGTGCATGGTACTTATTGCAATATTCATCTTCTTATTGGTTTCATTTAACCTTTTATGCATTTGTAAGCGCTTAGGGCTTATGATGTAAGGCTGATCGCCATA
>JADBJO010000785.1:377500-382500 GCA_016801955.1 Conus betulinus | reverse complement strand
GTAAACAGCAATTGAAGAGCAGGAGTCTTGGGCTCGTTCAGATGGTATTGCCGTGGGGCACTGTGTTGGTTCTATTGTCAGGCTGGTTGAATGCGTGTGACGTTGTTGTAGCTCTCTCTAAGATAATTACCGTGTTAAGTGACTCCCGAAGTCGGCGGGAATTTTCGATGTCCATTTGTGCCAAGTGTGTGTTTGCTAACCAATTAGGTAGGGACGTGTGTAAATGCTGATGTGTAGAAGAATGTAGCGAATGGAGAATTCAGGGTACTTGTGAACAGGGGGGTTGAGAAGCAGCATGGACAAAGGCATGTCACGAAGGGGAATCCTTTGTTTGCATCCCTATATAAACTGAGGGAGGACAACGTGAGGGAGAACAACACCAGGAGAGAGAGAGAGAGAGAGAGAGAGAGGAAGCAGGGGAGAGAGAGAAGGAGAGGAGAGTGAGGAGAGAGGACGGACTAGGGTCAAGAGAAACGTGGTCTGGGAGATAGAAGAGACAGCAAAGTCTTAGGGTTAAAGACAAGCTGGAAGAGAAGAAACCTAAGTTTGAAACTCAGAGGTGGGTGAAGACAGACAAACTGAATTTGAACCCAGAGGTGGGTGAAAGAGATGAAGAAGAAGAGTTCTACGTCGAGATCCCAGAGACGGCCACGAGGACCCAGTCCTGATACCTGGAGCCAGTCAACCAAGGGCTTCACCATCAAGCAGTGCTGAAGAAGAAGACGTGAAGAGACTTTTTTCAAGAACTGTGGTGTGATGTGAAAGCGTGGTTGTGTGTGTGAAAACCTGGCCAGGTAAGAAGTCATTTTATTATAACCCGGGATTAGGAAGTATTGATCTTTTATGTGTTGATTTGTTCATTTTGTGTAATTGGATTTTCATGTTTGATTATAAGTAGCGTAGGAATTGTATTTCTTGTTCCCAGTCGTGTTAGGAGAGAAACGAATGCGTGACATCCCATTCCCAGAGAGAGGTGAATGTTTGGTGGGCGCGCATGAGTGTGCATATGCGTGTATGAGTGCAGAGATAACCTTGGTGTGTTACCTGACTAATAATACATCAACTTAGTGCACTTAAGCAATACCATCACGATTTCCCCCCCCGTCCTGGACAATCAATCATCGTCGTTTTTTTTTTGTTTGTTTGTTTGTTTGTTTTTTTTTGGCGTTTTTTTTCCAAACTGTCACAAACTCTTATAGCGTAAAAATCAATTTTTTTTAATTCCGGGGGCTCACTAGACAGCAAAAAAAGATAATCGCCGTCATGTGTAAAATGAACAAATCAAACAAAATGAAATAAAATGAAATAAATTTTTAAAATGAAATAAATATATATGAAAAAAATCAATGAATAAATCACCGTCAGGGGTCTTGGGCGCATCGGGAACAGTTCTGCGACTCAAAATAAACAGTGTTGAAATCAGTAATTTATTTTACAAACGACCATAGAGTGCATACTGCGCGTTAAGAGAGCTATTCGTTTCATAGAAAATACGTGAACATCGCGAATTTGCTACACAGTAGACATGAAATTAAATGTGTGTGTGCTTAGCGCCTCCAGGACAGATTGTACATTCGAAATGAATTTGGTGAATGAAGAAATACAATACAAAACAACCCCCCCCCCCCCCCCCCCCCCAAGAAAAAAAAAAAAAAAAAGTCAATCACTGACGGTGAAAAAAAATCTCTCATAATATGTGTGACGCGCCTTAAAAGCTGTTTGTGCAGTAGGAAAGAAATAATTTCTTTTTTAAGTGAACTTTTTTCCTTTTTTTTTTGTTTTTTGTTTTTTTTTTTTTTTTGTTGTTTTTTTTTTGTTTTGTTTTTTTTTTTGTTTTTTTGTTCAGTCTCATTCTCATACCAATATCATTCCCGTACCATTTATTCTTGCTCCCTCATAGCAAACCACACCCTGTTTCGTGCCTTCGACACCCCTGCCACGGCAATCCACATAGAGCAATCTATATTAAGTCAGCACGCGGCAGTCCACCAGAGGAGACGCTGCGCTACCACCGAGTTGTTTCGGTGGTGTTCAGTGGTGCCTGTTCTGATCAAATGTACGCAGGACTTCAGCTGTTCAGTTCCCTGCTGACGACAATAATCACTTCACCACACGGAGTCGGCGTGGGTGCGCGTCCCTCTCTGGAGGACGCTACTATATCCGTCCAACGACAGTCAATGGATTAACCGAAACTGATGACACGGACGACGACCTCACTATTGGACGTGAGGAGGAAGTCGAAAGTGTGTGATCACCACGAAACTGGGTATGAAAGGACACAGAATCTGAGTCTTCTTCTTCTTCCCCGCCACCACCCCTGCTTGTTGTTGTTGTTGCTGTTGTTGTTGTTGTTGTTGTTGTTGTTGTTGTTGTTGTTTGTTGGTTGGTTGGTTGGTTGGTTGGTTTTTTTTTTTTTTTTTTATGATGATCAGGAAGAAGGAGAAGGAGGAAGATGATGCTATGGAGTTCCACTGTGGAAAGAGACCGTATGACAGGGTTACACTCTCATCATCCTGTCAGCGTATGTCCCAGTATCGACAGATAAAGACATCTGCAGTGTTGTTCAGGAAATCTGAGCAATTCTCTCAGAGAAACTAGCAACCCATTTTCAGTCGATGAATCTCTTCTGTTGAAGGTCCACTCAGCTCGGGATGAGATCCGGCCGGAGCCGAACAACCTCCCTGAATAAATGCCTCTGAAGAGAATCAAACCACCCACAACCCCAAATGTGAAAGCCCGCGACCCAGTCACTGCACCACGGCGGCTGGTCAAATCGCGGACCTGACTTAATAGCAAAAATTACATCACCGTTGTTTGTGTAAATAGAGCTGGAAAAGAGCTGCCATGGCACTGGGACCACCACCACCACCACCACCACCACCACCACCCCCCCCCCCCCCCCCCCCAAACACACACACACACACACCCCCTCCCCTTTTTTTTTTTTTATATAGGAACTTAATTCACAGAAGAAGAAAAAAAATAACATCACATAGTCATGAGCGTCGGGAACTTTCGCCGAAGGAACTAAACTGAGTTAAAATCATCAGCATATTGTTTCACAGAAGAACAAAAAAAGGGCGGTCACCACAGCGTATGAAGAGACCGTCCAGAATAGTACAATTGGAACGAAATAGAAGTTTATTTTACCGCAAAAACTAAAACGACGACGTCGTGTGTGTGTGTGTGTGTGTGTGTGTGTGTGTGTGTGTGTGTGTGTGTGTGTGTGTGTGTGTGTAAGTGTGTGTGTGTGCATGCATGCGTGCGTGCGTGCGTTCGTGCGTGCATGCGTGCGTGTGTGTGTGTGTGTGGGGTCATTCTTTCATTCATTCATTCATTCATTCATTCATTCTTCTTCTTCTTCTTCTTCTTTCTGAGAGGGGGTGGGGGGGGAGGTTTTTTTCCGTTCTGCCTTTCCTCGTTTTGCAGTCTCTGTTGTTACTTTCGGGAAGACCTTGGGGGATGGGGGGGGGGGGGGGGTTAAAAACAGAAAAGAAATAGACAAAGAAGAGGGCTATACGGGCCAGGACAAACAGGATGTGCCCTACCACCCTCGTCCCCCCCTCGTCCCCCCCCCCCCACCGCCCCCACACACACACACACACACACACACACACACACACACACACTCTCTCTCTCACTCTCTCTCTCTCTCCCTCTCTCTCTCTCTCCTCTCTCTCTCTCTTCCCGTCCCCTCGTTTTCAATCAAAGTTCAAACTGACCTGTTTTCTTTCGAGTTTCACTCCTTACCATGACCTGGTTGATAAATTGGAGTTGACAGTTGGTGAAACATTTCTATGATAGATTTTTTTTGTAGTTGTGCTAACACATGCTAAATGAATGAGTCAGTACCTGATTGATTGATTATGTTCTTGACAGGTCCATCATAATTCATGTGAGTCTCATATGACGTGTACCTCAAAAAAAATTACTTTCTTACGGGAGTGACAAAAACTGCGGCTCAGCTACAATAATGGTGCGTCCTCGTGGCTAAAAAGGATGAATACAAATTGCTACTTTCCAAAGGACCGGTGCAATCGGCATTTGGTAGACCTCATCTGCGAATCAGCCCCAGCCAGTTTCTATGACTACACAAATCGTATTACAGTGTGTGAGATTGGCCCCCAAATCACTCCGGCCAATTTCTACGCCTACCCAAATCGTATCACAGCATGAGATTGCCCCCAAGTCGCCAATCACTGTATTCCAATGTGATCTGTGCAGGTGGACATTACGGCAGCGGACCAAAGGCGGTGGTAATACGTCTAGACTGGCAGAGAAGAGAAAGAAAGGGACATACTAAAAAACACAACACAACAGGTAGAGACAGGGATACATACCGGAAGACACAGACAGACACACAGACCGATGGAGACAGAAAACCAAACTGAAAGACAGAGGCAGACACACAACCGATAGAGACAGAGAGACAAAGTGAAAAACAGAGACAAACATACAGACAGGTAGAGAGAAAGAAAGGGAAGGCGTGAAAGAGGACAGGCCTTTACAAAAAAAAAATAATAAAATAAAAAAAATAAGACAGAGAAAGCCAGATCCTTGGAGGATACAAACACAGACAGAAAAACTGAAAAAGAGAGGTGAAGGAGGTGAGAGAGAACAGACAAACAGACAGGCAGACACAGGCAGACAGAATTGCAAAAAAAGAAAAAAAAAAAGATGGAGTGGGGATGTTGAACTAGGCAAAAAGGAGGAACAGACTGGGCGACGAAACAGAACAAACTAAAAGAGTGAGAGAGAAATGCCAAGACTAAAGGGATAAAGGAAGACAGATCGACAGACACACACAGTGAAAGAGGTCAAACTGGAGGACATATGTGTGTGTGAGTGTGTGTGTGTGTGTGTGTGTGTGTGTGTGTGTGTGTGTGTGTGTGTGTGTGTGTGTAAAAGAGAGAGAGAGAGAGAGAGAGAGAGAGAGAGAGAGGAGAGAGGGAAACTGAAGAAGTGAGGAACAGAGAATCCCAAGGACAGCGCAAAAAAGG
>JADBJO010000785.1:362500-365000 GCA_016801955.1 Conus betulinus | reverse complement strand
CCTGCACTATATTCCTCAGTCCCAGTGCACACCACACACACACACACACACACACACACACACACACACACACATACGTGCGCGCGCGCACTTTCCTTTTTCCACTATCTTTACCGGTTCCGAACCTTCTACCCTCCCCCAGATCTCTTGATTTTTTTTTTTTTTAATGGGTTTATTCTTTTGATGAGAAAAAAGGAAAACATCTTCGTCCTGTTTTCATCTCCCCAGCTCTTCTCTGTCTTTCTGTCTGTCTGTCTGCCTGTCTGTCTGTCTGTCTGTCTGTCTGTCTCCTCTCTCTCTCCTCTCTCTCTCTCTCTCTCTCTCCTCCTCTCTCTTCTCCCTCTCTCCTCTCTCTCTCTCGCTTTCCCATACTCTTTCATCATCATCTTTTTACATTTTTTAAAACTATTATTTATTTAATGTCAAGAAATCGCTCATGGATTTTTTTTTTTTTAAGAGTGGAGGTGGTGGGTAGGTTGGGTGGGGTAGGGTTTGAGGTTTGTTTGGAGATTGGAATCAGTTTGTTTTGGTGCCGATCTTTGAATTGACGTTACTTTTATTTTGTTGGTATCCATGTTCGTTTTGTTTTTTTTTTGCACGGATGTAAGACCTGCACGGTTTCAACGTTTTCGCTTCAAGGCTGGGTATTCAGAGCCCCCCCGTCGTTCGTATTCCTGTTTAATTTTTTCAAAACAAAGACGTGGTTTCATCGTTCTCTGTGACCGTCCTACACGATTACTCTCACAGCTGCTATTCCTCTGCTGTTTTCCCCCCTCTCCTCCTCCTCCTCCTCTCCTCTTCCTCCGTCTTCTTCTTCCTTTTTTCTTCTTCTGCCCACACCTTCTCCTCTTCCCTCCTCCTCTTCCTCATGTACCTCCTCTTCTTTTGCGTCTTCGTTTTTCTAGTTCCTCTTCCGATTTCCGTCTTTCCTCCTCTTTCGTTTTTTCGTCTCTTTCTCTTGCTTCCCTCCCCCCCCCCCCCCCCCCCCCCCCCCCCCCCCCCCCCCCCCCTTCCTGAATTTGTTCCCGATCCTCTTTTTCTTTTCTCCTTTTCCTTTCATTCTTCCTTCCTGCCCCTTCTTCTTTCGTCATCTTGCTCGTGCCCCTTCTCCTGCTTCTCCTTCGACTTCTGCTTTTCTCTTGTTCTTCTTTTTTCTTCTTCCTCCTTCGCTCCTCCTCCTCCCTCTTCTTCCTTCCTCTTCTCCTTCCCTTTCTTCCCTCCTCTTCCTCCAGATTTTTTCTCGTCTCCCCCATTCTTGTTCCTCCTCTTCCTCCAGATCGTTTTTTTTTTCTTCTCCTCTTCTTGTTCCTATCATTCCTCATCCTCTTCTTTTCCTTCCTTCTTCTCTCTCCTTCTTCCTGTTCTTCTTCTTCTTCCTCGTCCTTCTGCTCTTCTTCATTCTCCTCCTCTTTTCCCCCCCTTTCTTTCCTTCTCTTCTTCCTCCTTCTTTTCTTCTCGTTCGTTATCCTCCTCTTCCTCCTCTTCCTCCCCACGTCCCGTCTTCTTCCTCCTCTCCTTTTTCTGTATCTCTTCCTTCTCCTGCTCCTCTTCCTTCTCTTGCTCCTTCTTCCTTTCTCCTGCTCTTCCTCGCTTTCCTCCTTTTTTCCTTTTTCTTTCTGTTCTTTTCCTAATCCTAGCTCCGCTTCTTTCTTCTCAATCTTCTCTTTGGCTTTTTTTTTTCCTCCTCTTCTTTGCTGCTTTTTTTTTCTTCCTCTCTTTCTTTCTTTTCCTTCCTTCCGGTCCTGCGTTTCCTCTTTCCATTCCTCCTCCTCCTCTTTCTCTTCCCATTTTTCTGTTCTCGTCTTGTTTCCTCCTCCTTCTCTTCTTAGTCGTCTCTCCTCATGTTTCTTCCTCCTTCCTCCTCCTCTTCTTTCTTCGCTTTTTTCGGTTCTCTTCTGTTCCTCTCCTTTTCTGTCTTGTTGGGTTCGCCTCTCCACACACACGCACTGACACGCTCAGACTCTCTCTCCTCTCCTCTTTCTGTCTCTGTCCTCTCTCTGTCTCTCTCTCTCTCTGTCTCTCTGTTTCGCTCTGTCTCTCCCTGTCTGCCTCTGTCTCTCTCTCTCTCTCCCTCCCCTCTTTTTTTTTTTTTTTTTTTTTTTTTTTTTTTTATTTTTTTTTTTTTTTTTTTTTTTTTTTTTTTTTTTTATCTTTTTTTTTTTTTTTTTTTTTTTTTTTTTTTTTTTTTTTTTTTTTTTTTTTTTTTTTTTTTTTTTTTTTTTTCTTTTTTTTCCAATTTTAGTTTTTTTTTTTTTTTTTTTTTTTTTTTTTTTTTTTTTTTTTTTTTTTTTTTTTTTTTTTTTTTTTTTTTTTTTTTTTTTTTTTTTTTTTTTTCTTTTTTTTTTTTTTTTTGTTTTTTTTTTTTTTTTTTTTTTTTTTTTTTTTTTTTTTTTTTTTTTTTTTTTTTTTTTTTTTTTTTTTTATTTTTTTTTTTTTTTTTTTTTTTTTATTCCCAACCATTCCACTTCATGATCGTCTGAGGCTTTAATATGATAAAATA
>JADBJO010000785.1:347500-355000 GCA_016801955.1 Conus betulinus | reverse complement strand
TCCTCCCGCCTACACCAAGCGCTTTTCAGCAGCAGCAGCAGCAACAGCAACAACAGCAGCTGCTGCATCACGCCACCTCCACCACACTATCTCCACTCAACCTCCATGGCTCTCCCCCCACCCCCCCCTTCTCACGTCTCCTACCCCCTCCCTCCTCCCTCCCCCTTCCTTCTCCTCCTTCTGCTGTCTTGACATCAGCCTCATAATATCTATCTAATACATGAGATCAGGTCGGGAGGCAGGAAGTTTAGCAACAGTGGGCTTCCCTCTGCCCTCCTCATTCTCCTCCCTCCCGCTGGACTCTAGCCAGGTCAGGCTAGGGAGAAGGGGGGTGGGGTGGGAAGAGAAAGAAGAGAGAGAGAGAGAGAGAGAGAGATGGGCATGGGCAGGGGCGAAGGAGAGAGAGGGGGGGAGAGAGAGAGAGAGAGATGGGCAGGGGGCGAAGGAGAGGAGAGAGAGGAGAGAGAGAGAGAGACAGAGAGAGAGAGAGAGAGAGAGAGAGAGAGAATGGGCAGGGGGCGAAGGAGAGAAGGAGGGAGAGAGAGAGAGAGAGAGAGAGAAGAGAGAGAAATGGGCAGGGGGAGAAGGAGAGAGAGAGGAGAGAGAGAGGGAAAGAGAGAGAGAGAGAGAGAGAAATGGGCAGGGGGCGAAGGAGAGAGAGAGGGCATAGAGAGAGAGATGGGGAGGAGGAGAAGCGGAGAAGAAAGAAGAAAGGTAGAGAAGAGAGGGGGTGGGGGAGAGAGAGAGAGAGAAGAGACAGAGGAGGGAAGGCAGACAGACAGACAGAGACAGACAGACCGACAAAGACAGAGAGAGAGAGAGAGAGGGGGGGGAGAGACGGAAAGTTTAATCATATTAGAGACAGACAGACAGACAGATAGACAGACAGACAGACAGTTTACTCATGTTTAGACCATTGTCTCTCTTGAAGGGACACATATATACAAGCATTTGTCCAGTCTGGCATTTCTAACATATAGCATAGCACATTTTGTAGTGACTTTAAACAAAATTAACGAGAAAAGAACGCAGCTTGAAAGCTTTGTAAAGATAGATTGACAGATTTCTAACTGTGTTTTCGTGTGTACATGCCATAAGCAAAGATTACCTAAACTGACTAGGCACCTTATAGTACTTCAACGGTATGTATTGTGCTGTCAAGACCTATGGAATAGTAGAATATAAAACAAAATGTATTTTTTTTTTTTCTGTCTTTGACAAAGTAGGTATATTCAGTCACCTGCACTGTGTTCTCTTGAACAATTACGATGTACTGTGATTTTGGTAATGCAAAGTGTAAATCTTATCCGTATGTATTCTGAATGTCTGTGTAAACTGATTAGTAAAAATGTTTTCACATAAGGGACAGTACATGAGGTTTTGTAAATGTTGAATTTATCACTGTTGTTTATATGAAAATTCTACTCATGCCACCAGCACAAAATTAACCTTTCTCTAAACGTTTCCAGAGAAACTGGTTTATCCTTTCCACGCCTTGATCCAGCCATACATGTCCAAATCCAAAAATATGCACTTTGAATCAAATAACTGAAGCCAAGTTTTTTCTTGCCAAATCAAAATCAAAATCAAATTCTACAGACCTTATTTGATAATCTACATACGTCCATTCTCGTCAGCTTCAGCAAAAAAAAAAATATATATATATATATATAACGCACATTATAGCTGAGTTTATATGAATAGGATACCTTTTCTTCCCCATACACTTTGTCATTAGGTGTTTGGATTTCTACTCCTAAAAATCTTTTATAGCACACAAATGCATCTTTTCGCAATGGATAGCTTCACTGTCGAGCCCCCATAGCTCTGCACCATACTGCACTTCGCTTAAATAACTTTTATCAAATGCATAACGCGTTATGGCTCTACTAGTGAGATCACGGCATGCAGCAATAAAAGTCAGCTTTGTTGAAAAATAAATTCATGACCATTTTTTAAACATTCACATGAAGCACAACAATTCTGTTAAATGTCTGTCTTTCTCTGGCAGCTAATTACCTCTCTTTTCCTGAAAACCACTATCTTGCTTTTATCCATGTTGACCTTTAGCTGTCAAGCAGCAGCTGCACGTTATATACTGTTAATATGCGTTTGCAAGCTTATGACATTTTCAAAAAGTAAAGCTACATTATCACCCGGAAGCTATATAAACAGTTCTATGCAATCAGATAATCATCGTCCCATGTTTCTCTCCCCCTTTCACTTCTAATGCTAGCTCATTAACAAATAGATAAAAACGAGACATGGCTGCAAGGATCTCCGTGTTTTACTCCACGAGTGCAATTAATACGATCTTTACACTATTTCCACACTTAATTTTGGTTTTGACATTGTCGTACATACTACGAATACACCTGAGTATCTTGTCTTTGGCGCCATTTTCCGATATGATGAGCCACAGTAAGTTTCTTTCGAAAGAATCAAAAGCCTTTTCAAAATCAATGAAGGCAGCGTAGAATTCACAAATAAAACAAAAACTATGTTTGTACAAGTATCAATAATGAAAACGTGATCAACAGCGGCATTTCCTATTTTAATCCTGCTTGGTGTTCCATTCAGTTAACAACATAGGACAACAAGCTATCCATTCAGTGAACAACTTGAGACCAAGAAGCTATCCATTCAGATAATAACTTAGGATCAAGAAGCAAATCATTCAGTTGTTAACCTTGGACCAGCAATCTAGCCATTCAGTTAACAGCTTGGGACCAACAAGCCATCCATTCAATTAACAGCTTGGGACCAACAAGCCATCCATTCAATTAACAACTGGGACCAACAAGCCATCCATTCAGTTAACAACTTGGGACAACAAGCTATCAATTCAGTTAACAACTCGGGACCAGCCATTCAGACAATAACTTAGGACCAGCAAGCTAACCTTTCAGATGATAACTTAGGACCAGCAAGTAGCCTTTCAGATGATAACGTAGGACCAGCAAGCTAGCCTTTCAGATAATAACTCAGGACCAGCAAGCTAACCTTTCAGATAATAACGTAGGACCAGCAAGCTAACCTTTCAGATAATAACTTAGGACCAGCAAGCTAACCTTTCAGATAATAACTCAGGACCAGCAAGCTAGCCTTTCAGATAATAACTTAGGACCAGCAAGCTAACCTTTCAGATAATAACTTAGGACCAGCAAGCTAGCCTTTCAGATAATAACATAGGACCAGCAAGCTAGCCTTTCAGATAATAACTCAGGACCAGCAAGCTAGCCTTTCAGACAATAACTTGGGAGCAGCAAGCTAGCCTTTCAGATATTAACGTAGGACCAAGAAGCTAGCCTTTGAGATAATTAGACTTAGGACCAAGAAGCTAGCCTTTCAGATAATAACTTAGGACCAAGAAACCAGCCTTTCAGATAATAACTTAGGACCAGAAGCTAACCATTCGGTATAAACTTGGGACTAAGAAGCTAGCCATCCCCCAGATACTGACTTCGGGAAACCCAGTTTTGATTCCCTCTCCTCCACTTGCTGCCTGTGGTGAATTTGTGCCAGAGCCGTCGGTATTGACAGGTCCATGGGGACTGCCGTTGAATGGACGTGGTGGAGTCCTTTGAAGGGAGTACTGGCCCACGCTGGTTCTGCACCTAACCACTCATCGTCGTCAGAAGGGGAGGGAGGGGGAGTGGGTGGGTTGGTGGATGTGTCTTCTTGGGCTTGGGTCAGAACGGGCAACACCGAATACAGGCGCGTACTAGTGTCTGTTGTTGTAAATCTCCTTCGAAATAACACAGTAATAGCAGGAACACACACGCACAAATACACACACTCTCTCTCTCTCTCTCTCTCTCTCTCTCTCTCTCTCTCTCTCTCTCTCTCTCTCTCTCTCTCTCTCTCTCTCTCACCCGTTTCTCTCAGTACCGGCTCTCTTCTGTTCCACTCATTCTTATCTTTTAAAAGGTGAAGAAGCTCCGTGGAGCATTGCATGACATGTACCACTCACAGTGAAACATATACTTTTAGAGTGTTGGGACTTGCATGATGTGAGACAGAAACGTTTCACCGCAGACTCCGTGGAAACTGTTCAGAGATGTCTCACCTGGTGTGATCTTTGAATTTCTGAAAGTGGTAACATTTTTTATCTGATGTAAGATTTTACAGAAAAGAGATTTTAAACAAACTTTCGTTTATGTTTTCAGAATGTGTATTTTAAAGGGTCGTGTGAATGAGTTTTTTTTTTTCTCCCTTTTTAATGACTTGCGGTCGGCTGGGCTATAAGCAACATTACCTTACCTTACCGTTCGTCTCAGCGTATGGGAATGCCGGAAAGACAGGTGTGAAGACAACGGTCTTACCGGCTCTCCCGTATGCTGCTGCCAACCCCGTCTGTCTCGTTGCAGCCCCGTCACGACAGCCCACAGGGAGCAATTGATATCAGCTGGATATAAGGCAACCTGCCAGAGGAGACGTAGCATTGCCATCGGAATTGTTAATACGTCATCATAGTTCTGAACGGTGTTTTCTTGTGACGTAGCTTTTTTTTTTTAATTATGGTTCTAGACATTGTTTCGTGATGGTACCATTCAATACATTATTGTGTTTTTAAAAAAAAGTATTTTGTGACGTGCATATCCCATCATTATGGTCATGACCAATGTTTATGTTGGAAGTATGGCAGGCGTCGGTTGTCCAGCCTTCAGGTCTATCGATCTATTTTTGTAAAGTTTCTTCTCTGTCGTTTCGATCGGGCTGTGGTCTTTTTCATCCTTGAGAAGTTTTCACTGTCAGCTGTGGTACAGCTGTGTGTGAGAGCTGCTCGAGGGCCCAGGGCCACTGCTTCCCTGCTGTCACCTTTACCTGTCCGGCTGGTCTACGTGAGGGTATGGCGTGTGTGGGGATTGGCCTGAAGCATTTTCAAAAATTCAAAATGTCCGCGTTCTTTTGTATGTTTTATTATTTCTATTCTAAATTGTCAAAATTGTTTATAACTCCACCCTCCCTTCCGAAAAAAAAATCTCTTATCGTATTTTATTTCAGTCAGCCGATACTGATCTCTCCTCCACGACGACAAAGAAATTATGGAAAAGGACTTACACCGGGCACTGTGCTTTTTGCTACCCTACTCTCTTGTCCTGTCCTTGTGGTTGACTTGCTCCCTTCTTCTTTGCGTGGTGAATCTCGAGCAGCAAGGTGTGTATTAATCGCAGCAAAACCGTCAATACCGACGGCTCTGGCACAAATTCACCACAGGCAGCAAGTGGAGGAGAGGGAATCAAAACTGGGTTTCCCAAAGTCAGTATCTGGGGGATGGCTAGCTCTTAGTCCCAAGTTTATACCGAATGGTTAGCTTCTGGTCCTAAGTTGTTATCCGAAAGGCTGGTTTCTTGGTCCTAAGTTATTATCTGAATGGCTGGCTTCTTGGTCCTA
Organism: Conus betulinus; assembly: GCA_016801955.1. Classification (NCBI taxonomy): domain Eukaryota; kingdom Metazoa; phylum Mollusca; class Gastropoda; order Neogastropoda; family Conidae; genus Conus; species Conus betulinus. Next base: position 349,603 of record JADBJO010000785.1, on the reverse strand, counting down.
AGTTATTATCTGAATGGCTGGTTTCTGGTCCTAAGTTATTATCTGAATGGCTAGCTTGGTCTTGGTCCTAAGTTATTATCTGAAAGGCTAGCTCCTAAGTCATTATCTGGTCTTGAGTTATTATCTGAAAGGCTAGCTTGCTGGTCCCTGAGTTATTATCTGGATGGCTAGCTTCTTGGTTTCAAGTTATTAACTGAATGCCCAGCTTCTTGGTCCCAAGTTATTATCTGGATGGCTAGCTACTTGGTCTCAAGTTATTAACTGAATGGTCTGTTCGCGGTTAGTGAAGTTTTTGTTTTTAATTCCTTCTCATGATGAAAATGCATCAAGAAAAGCAAACATAGCCACAAAATGCTAGTTCATGTAATAATGCATTGGTGTGTTTCATGTAAAGTTCACCTTTCCAACATTTGCCTCCCCACCCCATTACCCTCCACATCTCCAATGCTCCTCTTCCCCCTTTTCCGGTTCCCCTGCTCCTTCCTTTCCGTCTGGATTCTTAAAGACAGCATATTCATGTATTTTACAGATGTTCTATCATTTATCGTCTTCTGTTGTCTATACGTGTTTCTGCAGAATTCCATTATTCATCATCATCTTCTTCTTCTTCATCATTATCATCGTCTTTGTCGTCGTCGTCGTCGTCTTCCTCGTCGTCGTCCTCGTCGTCGTCCTCGTCGTCGTCCTCGTCGTCATCATCATCATCGTCGTCATCTCTATTGTTACATACACATGTTTTTTGGTGTTTTTTTTTACAATTCCACCAGATATCATCATCTTCCACATCATCATTACATCATCATCATCATGGTCATCATCATCACCATCATCATCATCATCACCATACCATAACCACCTTTTTCTTCTTCTTCTTCTCCTCCTCCTCCTCCTCCTCCTCCTCCTCCTCCTCCTCCTTCTTCTTCTTCTTCTTCTTCTGTTACCTACACCTGATTTTTTACAAAGTTCGCAAGCTATCATCATTTCCTTCATCATCATCATCATCATCATCATCATCATCATCAACATCACCATCATCATCATCGTTGTCGTCGTCGGCGTCGTCGTCGTCCTCGACATCATCATCATCATCATCATCATCATCATCATCATCATCATCATCATCATCATCATCATCATCATCATCTTTAACAAACAGGAAGAATCGAATATAGTATTATTTATTGTCTCCGTTCCACGTGAACTCCACACAAAACAAATGTTACCATGCTAAACGCAAGACACTTCCATCGTTTTCAGCCATCTGATTCTCCCTCAATGACTTTCTGACCTACAGCTTTTCTTCTCTGCCCGTCTGCCGCAGACAGTGCCAGTCGATGAGTTCATCAGGACTAATGGGACCTCTCCAAATGTCACTACACGGAACGGGGAGACAAACGCTAAATGCCACTTTGGGTTTGTCAATGGTTTGGGGATGGAAGTGGTAGGGGGGAAAGAAGGAAAGGGAGCGAACGAGCATGAGACAGACAAACAGAGACTAGCACAGATACAGACACCACATACAGACACGAACAGAGAGAGAGACATAGACAGACAGACAGAGAGACAGACAGACAGGCAGGCAGACAGACAGACAGGACAAAGAGAGACAGAGACAGACAGGAACAGAGAGAGACAGAGACAGAGAGGAGAGACAGAGAGAAGAAGACAGAGAGAGAGAGAAAGAGAGACAGACAGACAGACAGAAACAGACGGACAGACAGATGGGTTGTTGATGTCCGTTCAATAACCCACATCACAGACTTCACAGTGTCACAGGTGGAAGGTTGTTCAAAAAGTACGATACGACGTCAGAACCTGCACTTCCGTATCCCACTTCACAACAGGACAGGACCCCACAACACCACAGGACATGACTTGGCAACACACGAAGTGACGAGACTTCACAATTCAGTAAGATAGGTCATAACTTGGACAACACAACAGAACTTGACAACATGGCACGACATGACCGCTCTGTCTGATCAACTCGAAACACAGCGCTATACGCCATCACTTCAGAGTACTATACACCATCAATTCACAGTACTATACAACATCACACTCACAGTACTATACATTATTATACAATACAATACACCATCA
>JADBJO010000785.1:340000-342500 GCA_016801955.1 Conus betulinus | reverse complement strand
TTAACCAATGTCTTTCAACGTGCTATTTCCACACTGTCGACAAAGAGATTCAGCAGCCAATGTCTTCCGGCATGTCATTTCCATGATGACGAGAGAGATTCAACAGCCGATGTCCTTCCATACGCTTCTTCTTCCTGTCCAGCCAAGGACCCATCACAGACCAGTGGCCTACAACATTCCTTTCTGCAACCTCAGCGCACATTCAAACAGCAGTGGCTTCCATTCCACTGCAGGCAATATCAACGGAAGAGATGGCAGACTTTCCGAGGTCAGCAGCAGCTGGGAACAGATGAGGTAGCACGTCTGCTATCAATGGGCTAAATGTCTCCACAGGACCACAGAGTCCACGAAAAATGGGACACGCACCAAGAAATCAGTCAGACATAGGACAGACACTAGGCTCCCCAGAACTGTCCTGGCTGCAAACTATTATCATTCGATTCACACCTAGCCACCATCCATTGCTGTCTTGTCTCTAGTCTCCTTTAACTGTGTGATGGTTGCAACATCATCATCATTTGGTTCAAAATCAGCCATCATCCATTGCTGTCCAAATTCTTTGCTCCTTGAACCATGATGGCTGCAAACTGTCAACATACGATTCTCAACTAGGCATCATCCTTGGCTGTCACGTCCCTCCATCTTGGTATCCCACATCAACCGATGTCTCTGTAGCACGGAATGGGGTGTTAGAACCCGGAACACTAAAAGACTGTCCAATATACATTCCTGACACGTTTAACGATATGACCAGATTCAGCAGGCCTGGGGTGTTTGGTGCGGGACAAAAAAAAAATGACCGTGTTCAACTTGATTCGCGAATAACGCAGAAAACCTAGCTCTCACAATGCCATAATGTGTTTACGTAGAAGTTCTCTGCGTGAAGAAATTTTGAACCAGCCCCGTTGGAAATATTTCAGCTGGAAAGACGTCTGCTGCTCTAATAGCTAGATCTAATCATACGAAAACATCATTACCACTCGCTCTCGAAGCACCAACTTTACAATCCTATGAAAGTACCCAAAAATGTTCAGGCGGTCTCTTCTGGGGATTTATTTTTTACACAAGACAATCTACTACAGATCACGGTGAGGGCGCTACTCGTCCTATTGTTTCAAGAAGATCACAGTAGTATTAGTGATTTACAATACTGCCCAGCTTAAATGACCATTATCTTCTTTAGCATTAAAAGCAGACAGCATGCAGGGGAGGGCAGGGGAGGTAGTAAGGTAAGGAACAAGCGATGGAGGAGGAAGAGAGAACAAGGAGAGAAAAAATGTCAATCTGTCTGCATCATCGTCAGAACTCATGCTTATTAAAAGGCGATAAAATACCGTGGGCTATAGCATCCCTAAGCTCGATTAAGAAGAAAGAAAACTTCTGTCTGGGTGACCCAAGAAATGTTTGAAGAGAGGCGTGAAATGGCAAGACATCAAAATGCTTACTGGAGAGAAACTTATAAACTAGTAAACAAGGTAAAAAAAAAACATTCTTCTGCCGAGTCTAGCACACAACTCTTTCTAACTGTTAAATACATTCACTAAGCTGACCGACCACACAGTGTCTGAGACTGAGTTGACGGCTGGCTGGGAAAAAAATATATTTAAAAAACTCAAAACTAAATCGTGTTACCGACTCTGCAGAAGACCATTTACTTGGTTTACTCTGGATGGTGTCACAGTTCCTCTCCAGTGGGCGTTCTGCAGCATTGCGCGCTGCGCTTTGGTCCAGAAAGAAGCTGCGATGAGTTGTGTTACCCGAAACGTTCCACCTCTTTTTTTTTCCGATTTCACATCAAGGTTGTGTCATCTTTTCTCGTCTGTTTCTGGTGTCTCGGGTGAGACGATAAACCGAGCAATCACTTTGAGCATGTTTTAAAGATACTAGCGACAATAAAGGAAATGTTCCTAGCCAAATTCTGTTCTTGTGATATCCACAACACAAAAAGATACGCAGACAAAGACACCCCCACCCACCCCCCCCCCCCCCCCCCACCTCAAAAAAAAAAAAATCGGTAGATAGATAGATAGATAGATAGATAGATGGCGCTGTACGAGAAACCTACTGTGATGATGAAGTCAGCTGCACGATAGGCGAGCAACACAGTGCAGTGAAATAGATATGATAGAACACATTACATATTCAGACACTGTCTTACATGTATTTGAAATCAGACTCATTTAAGAAGGCACTGGCTGACAGAAGTCATACGTTACACTGCCCTACATCTGTTTCACCACTTTGAAAAGGTCAGGACACACACACACACACACACACACACACACACATATACACACTCACACGCGCGCGCGCGCGCGCAGGCACGCACGCACGTACGCACGCACGCAAGCACGCACACACGCACGCACGCACGCATGCACGCACGCACGCAGGTACGCACGCACATACACACACACACACAACTGTAAATTTCAAGCCACGATGACTTCCGTCTTTTCTTTCTTTGTAATTTGTCTTTCCACAAAACATCGTCCTTTTC
>JADBJO010000785.1:145000-320000 GCA_016801955.1 Conus betulinus | reverse complement strand
CGTTGAATATGAGGACGTGACAGACTGCTCAAATGAAATGATAGAAACGGGTGGTATTGAGAATGAAGAAACTAACTGGGGATGGACGACCTAAACAAGTCATCTTTTGTCTGTGTCAAATGGGACAACTGACTGACAGACAGTAAGTGCCGAGCAAATGTAGGAAGTGAGGATGCGTCAGTCGTCCCACTAACCAACAATACAGTCTGAATACAGCAGCTGAACTGATCGACTTACTAGGTAGTCGATAGCCGAGACCGAGTCAAGACTGGGTAAAAAAAAAAATGAAGTGGGAAGGCGCGGGGAGGGGGGGGGGGGGGGGGACAAAAACAAAAATTAACCCTACTCCATTGATGACTTGTGCGGTGGATATATACCAGTTGTGCTGGGCAGTGTGAAGAAGGGGGGGGGGGGGGGGGGGGGGGGGGGGGCTATGCTATGCCAGGAAATAGAAATCCATAAACTGTAAGGATTTTAAATTTATGATATATTTCCTTGATTTTTCAATCTCTTGTCTTTTTTCTTCCCCCGTTCCTTCCCTTTCGCCTGGAATAATAGATAATGATGTCTGTTCTTTGTTAGATTTCCTTTACCAGCCCCCCACCCCAACCCCCTTTCCCCTCTCTTTACTTATTTACTTGGGCCCATAGCTCAAGGGTGAGCATAGGCCATCGACAACACTTCGCCATCGCACTCGGTCTGGGCTGCTCGCTGAATGCCTGTCCAGTTGGTCCCCTGCCTCTTTATTTATTTCTGCCTCAATGTCTCGCCTCCAACTGCTGCGAGGTCGGCCTCTCTTCTCTCTTCTTATCCTCCCATAATTCTCATCCTTGCCTCATCATCCCTACCCCTCTTTCTCCCCTGTCCCGCCCTTTCCCTTTCTCCCCCTCCCTCCCCCCCCCTCTTATCTCATTGTCTTGGTCTGGTGCCGAAAATCTGTGGTCTCTGCTTTTTGCATTGAATCAAGATTCCTCCTTGTCTTTCTGATTTGTTTGTGTTCACAGGTAATACTCTGTGTGTGTGTGTGTGTGTGTGTGTGTGTGTGTGTGTGTGTAAAAAAAAACACATACAGAGAGGGGGTAGTGAGGTGGTGATGGTGGGCACAGCGAGAGATTTGTTGTCAATATTTACTGCACTTTTTAATGCAAATTAGCAACGCTTCTTGTTTGTCCCTTATACTAGTCGGGTATCGGTGTAATCTGTATTTCAATCAAACTTACGGAGAAAATTTCTCTGAGGAAGGCCATATTGCCGAAACGTTAGAAAAGTAGCTACAACCAGTTTTTTTCTCTTTTTTTTTTTCCATGATCGAGATACACATATGCGCGCGCACGCACGCACGCACGCACACGCGCGCGCGCGCGCGAGCACACACACACACACACACACACACGCGCGCGCGCGCGCGCGCGCGCGCGCGCGCGCACGCACGCACACACACACACACACACACACACACACACACACACACACACACACACACACACATACACATAGCTTTGCATATAGGCCTACCGACTTATACCAACTAACGTCAAAAAGCTAACCGATTTTGATCGAGACGCCAGACCCTAAATACCCGCCGGATTAGACTGACGACCGAAGTGAGAGGATGTCGACTGGATGGTGACGGTTTTACACGGAAGTAAAGACCCTAGGTACGGTAAGATCAATGCGCGTGGTCTACGCTTTGGTCTCAGCGGTCAATACCCCAAAGAGAGTGACAACTGATCATAATCACAGGCTGAAATGGACAAGGTGATCGATTTAGTCATGCGGAAGTTTTGATTTTTCAGACTCCAACCACCGCGGACAGAACCATAGACACTAAATACAGTAGTGAGACGTCGAGCACACGAGCTACCACAAATCACGGGGTGTCAGCGCTGAAACAGGGGAGTGCCACGTTGATTAACTGGCTAAGAACCAAGTCAGCAGTCAGACGTTTTGGGTTCGAATCCCGTCGGTGACCGATTTTTTTTTTTTTTCTTTGAATGGCCATCATAAAGCCGCCATCTTTGCTTGGGGTGATTATCAGTCGTCGTCTCCCATATCATCTGAGGCAACTGTGGATGTTGAACCTGAATTATTATCGGCTAACTGGCACGGATAGAACTCCCGGGTTACTGAGATCAATCGTAAAGTACAGAGTCCACTGTAATACGTTAAATGTTGGAACCCTGCATGCGTCCAGCCTAGGATGAATTTTGGCCTTTTTCCTGACCATCTTACCGTGTTGATCTCAGTGGTGGTAGGTCTATCAGCACAGTAGCAGAAAGGTCCCCATCCTCTCACTCTCCTGAAATGGTCGCCTCCTTCTGCTCATCATCTGAAGTGTGCACGGACGCTAAATCTGACTTACAAAAAGGATTTTGTCTCAACATCACCATGGATTCCTAAGTCGGGCTATATCAAAAGCAATGAGGACACCTGTTGTCAAAAGTAGGGGGTTGGTGTTGTAGTGAACACTTGTGTATTCGTCTGGCACTGCTGAGGGAATACTACAAAGACCCACTGTCGTCCATTCTGAGAGCAATCGGTTGCCGTGACGTCATTCCCCTTTGTTTCTGTATTATTCTAAAGCACAAGATCAGGCATATGTGCGTCCTTGTCCTCTCCATTTTCCTCTATGCATGCGATTCAAGGATCCATAACGCAGAACTGCAAAGGAAGACCAAGACCACAAAGATGAGATGCTATCGTAAGATCCTAGGCATTTCCCACATAGAACACGTCACAGACGAGCATGTACGACAGACAGTCGAAGAACATATCCGAGAATTTGAAGACCTCCGAAACAACTATCAGAAGAAGGCGCAAGCTAAACTGGTATGGGCCACATAATGAGATTAGAAGGGCTAGGTAAACCATCCCCCCTAGGGGACTATTTGGGGGAAAGAGATGCAGAGGGGGGGGGGGGGGGGGGGGGGGGGGGGGGGGGGGGGCAGACAACACAGCAAACCTTTTTGCAGACTCGGAGACACATAAAAACGACAGGAATGAAGCGAGCCAGTGCGGAAGTACCGCCTGCAGCGCCCCCACGACTGTACCCAGAGGGACCAAAGCAAGGCAAGATATAGTGTAACTGTTGTCACACATGCGCAGTCCATCAGTTGGCGATCGACAATATTACAGGTAATGTTTGGTTGTGAGCGTCACCCATCGTCTGCTGTGGAGAGCCCTCGAAGAAGACAAGCAGGTCACTAGGTAACAGGCTAGCGTCAGATAACAGCCGCGAGCCCTGAAGAAGAACGTTCTGTCGTTTGTTGTAGAACAGGTGAAAGTAGATGCTGTCTTCAGGGATGCACGAAGGGAAGTATCAAGAAGCCTGAATACGAGCTTTGAATGATACCATGTGCTTAAAATTACAGTCTGCATGCCTGAAAAGTCTTTGCAGGCATATCTCCAAGTTTTTTTTTTTTTTTTTTTAGAACAAAGGCGCACGTGCACGCGCTGTGTGTGTGTGTGTGTGTGTGTGTGTGTGTAAGGAGAGACGGCTCATTTCAAAACGCCTATCTTCCAAATTTCGCAGGAGGAAAACACAATGGCAATTGTCATTTAAATTGTCTTGTTTTTTGTTTTGTTTGTTTGTTTGTTTTTTTGTTTTTTGTTTTTTCTTTCTTTTGTTGTTGTTTTTGCTTGTTTGTTGTTGTGGTTGTTTGTTTCTTTATTTGTTTGTCTGTTTCTGTTTCATCAGTTTGCCTGGTCATTCAGTATCTCTTTGGCTTCAAACATTAGGGAACCGGAGGGCGGGGGGGGGGGGGGGGGGGGGGGGGTGAAGGGGTTGGGGCGGGGAGCTTCTGGTTCCGACGCCATTGCAAGGGCTGACCAAAGCGTCAAGTCCGGAGGGAAGCGGAAGTTTATTCAGTATTGGCCATGGCCCCTTCTGAAGGGGGGTACAATACATGGACAATACACTTTTGCATAAACAGTGAATATGCAGACAATTATATAAAATGACTTGACAGTTGAGCATTAATCCATCCTGACTGTGTAATCTAAGACTACTTTAACTGAGTAGCGCAGTACGTCTTTTAAATGCTTTATACAAATATATGCAAACATTCTTCGATATAATTTCGTTCCGATTTGCCAAGAGCAATACAACTTTAAACAGGCATGGGCTTTTTAAATATTTCGGGGGAATAAAATCATTTCGTAAATCTTGGAAGGCAGGGCAGCACAGCAAAAAATGTTGTTATCCTCTTTGGCATTCTTACATAATGGACACATAATAGCATCTTCATCAACATTAGTATACCGATTCTTCTGTGTGAATATATCGGCTATTCCAAATCTCATTCTTGCCATATAGGTCCTCAAACGTCTATCAATGTCAAGCAAAAGATACGCTTCACAATTCCTAGATGATTTAAATATTCTATAAAAAGCATACCTTTCACTGTTTTGAACGTGTTCCTCCATTTTTTGCCATCGGTTATCAATCAACCTTTGACGTAGTTCTTTTTAAAAAGATATTGAGTTTTTCCACAGCTTGATTGACCCAGACGAACCCGAACCCATTTGATACAAACAATTCTCGAATGTCAGACGCCCAATTTTTCTTACCTTTTAAGTCTAAACTAAGCAACATTTCATACGCCATATATGGTAATCTTTTCTCATCCACACGCAGAACTTTCAACCAGTAACTAATACATCGTAAATAGGAGTTGATGTACATAGGATACAGACCTGTATCCCCATATACAAAATCATTTGGCGTTTTAGAATCTTTTTAAAGCAAACAAGTGAACTTTTTCTATTTCAGCAACAGCTTTATCCATACCCCATTACATAACTCTGCTCCATACTGAGCAATTGGTTGGACTTGAGCCTCAAAAAGTTTAAGTAACACAACCAAAGAGTTCTTATTAAGCATATACAATTTTCTCAATATACATAGTACCGCATGTTTTGCTCTGCTCGCAAGGTCCTGACAGGCAGGTGAAAAAACTAAGACGGGTTGTGAAAGAGATGCCAAGATATTTGTAACAATTCACAACACCCATTGCCTCGCCTTTTAAAAACCATCTCTCCCTTGCTGCCAGGTACCCCACCTTCTCGAAAAACTGCGATGCGGCTCTTTTCCATATTTATCTCAAGTTGAAGCCTTGCAGCTGTATTATGGAGGTTATTTAACTGGGTTTGGAGTCCAACAGGAGTTTATGATAACAAAGCAATATCGTCAGCTGGTAACAAGATACATAATTCGAAGATTTCAGGTGACAGTGTGACTTCATGACGTCCCTTTTCAATTATTTTTCTGAGGCCAATTCATTTATGAATAACGAAAATAAAACAGGACTACAGGCATCTCCCTGTTTCACACCCTGTGTGCACAAAATACAGTCTGTTAGTTCTTTGCCAGATCTGACTTTTGCTTTCACATTAGTTTACATACTTTTTATACAAGTCCGGGGGAAAAAAAAACAAGTAGGACCCTGTGCATGCTAAGTGCATCTTGTGCACATTAACAGTGTCTTCATTTTCTTGCTTCATGTTTTCAAAACGTACCTCCATTTTCATTGCTTTCTATATTCATTCAACTAATTTCTAGTTCTTAGCCGAGAGTTCCCCCCCCCCCCCCCCCCCCCCCCCTGCATATTTTACATAAGTGACATACCCTACCCTAGCAGAACACAAAACTATTGATCTTTATGCAAAAAAAATTGCAGCCTGTGATTGCGAAATAACCATGGCAATTTCAGCAACATACGGACCATACAAGACAGTATTGACATTATCAAAGTGATTCATCTCAATACTTTTCCCCTGATAGAGGAAGGTAAACACTGAGCATTCAAACAAAACATGATCCACAGAAATGTTTTCTCTGCAGGCAGAAGTAATGCCATGAGAATATTTTGTATTCAATGTATTCAGCCTTAATTTATGAATTAATCTAACAATCTGCCTTCTTAGATCTGACTGAAAAATGTTTCTCTATTAGTGATAGCTTTTCGCTGCAAGTTGCCCAGAATATCTGACTGAGTGAACTTTACGAGGAAAACACTTATTTTGGGAAATATTTTCCTTTACGGTAAAGTAATAGCTAGGAACAAGGGAATTGTAGTAGTAAAATGGTTAGATCGTTGGCCTGCACTGGTGGGATCATACTTTGGAGAAGAAAAAAAAGAACCTGCCTTCCCAGCAGCAAGATGGGGAAGGCGATCGCAACAGAAGGAGAGGGACTGGTGCCATTTTCCCATCATGTTTTTCCCCGGACACATGTTCACTGTCGATGCTGCCCAGCAGGCTATGGAAGGCTAAGATGTTTCCACAAGTAGTACAAGTAGTCTGGGCTAGTACCAACACCACAAAAGGGAAAATCAGGACTCCAAAAGCACCCGCAACATTCTTCACGGCAGGAGGCAGCGCGAATCATGGCCAAGAACAACAGTGCCACTCGGAACATGCAGGCAGAGTCTGCTGGACGGGGCAGATGACTGGGAGTGCACAGCAGACCTCCCAGAATGGAATAGTCACCCAGAGATTATTAGCAAGAGTGGCATGAGACCAGACATAGTATTACACTCTCAGTCAACCAAGCAGCTGATCATGATCGAGCTCATGGTGCCATATGAGAACAGAATGGAGGCAGCTCAGATCTACAAGACTGAAAAGTATGCTGATCTGGCAAACAGCCTGAGGAGAGAAGGCTATCAGGTCAAAGTCCTCACTGCAGAAATTGGAGCTAGGGGGTTTGTGGGAACGTCTGCATACAGCCTCATGAAACAGCTCTCAGTTGCAGGGAGGGAAAAAAACAAGCCCTGAAAGCAATGGCAGAAGCGGCAGAGAGGTGTTCAAGTTGGATCTTGTCAAGGAGGAACAAAAGTGTGAACTTCATAAGGCTTAACTTTCCTACAAATATCAGGTGTCCCTGTGGCTCAGTGGTTAGTGCGCGAGTCATTAAGTGGAAATGAACATGTCCAGAAGGGCATGGGTTCGAATCCCAGTCATGGCTCATCCCAAGATGGGGGAAAAAAAAAAAAAAAAGGGGGCAGCAGAGGGACATCCGGAGTCATGAACCGGGTGTGGCCTAACCCCCCTAGAGTGTCAGGAGATAAGGGCCGAAACACTCGCTTGAAGGGGGCTTCTCTTCTGAGGACTCTCTGCTGCCACGCTCTCCACGAGTTTCTTTCTACTTCCACATGCTGTGAACGCGTAATCTTCTAATCCACACACTGTATCATGAAGATTCTGTTTTCTTCGGTGATTGTGCAAGTATTTATGATTGTTAAGTTTTCAGTCAATCAAATTTCCGTACTCGTTTGTTTGCGTTATCAAGTTAGATTGCCTATAGCCCACGATCTAAGGGAAGTAACCTCCATGCTGTCCTGAGTTGGTTTCTTGTTGTTACGTCCCTTTTAAAGTTCAGAATTTGGCCAAACGTCAGTGGACAGATCTATGCATTTTATAGTCTGTAATGATGGTAGACACTGTAAGGATGTTGTGGTCCCATTTGGCGGGACTGCAGTCGATTGAATAAATAAATAATACAAGAGAACAAAATTGGATTGGTGCAAATTGGGTTTTTTGGTTGACTGACGTGTGCGCGTGTTTTGTGGGAACGTTTTAGAGGAGGAAAAAATGTGTAAGGAAAACTCCACACCTGCAATAAATTACGATTATATTGCAGTATTTCATGCTGAAAATTGTGAAGTCATATATGCCTGACACATGTTGGTGTCCGGCACATACTGGTGTTTATTTCGAGTATGCGACAGTCCAGTTCCAAACCCGTTGTGGGCAGGAGATAGGCCTAGTGGAATGCTGGTGCTTCTCTGCAGGCTGCAATTCATTGCGATTCCAGTCCTGCACGGATAGACTCTACGGAGAAATAGCTTTGAATGGCGTTGCAGCTTCATCAGCAGCCAGTTGTCGCGATCACTACGACTTATTTCATCACCAACAGTAACACGATTCCCCAAATAGTCCTATTTTTTGCCGTTGTTGAAAGAGTGGTGATGAACAATTTCGAACTCTTGAGATTTACGATGAAAACTTTTTCCTGTAATACTAAAAACTGAATGAAATTCTCATTTGAAAATAACACGAAACCCTGTGGGGGGAGGGGTATATAGCAGAGCTCCCTCTCGTTTGCAGGTAAGGGGGGGGGGGGGGGGGGGGGGGGGGGGGGGGGGGCTTCATTGTCAAAACTGGATGTTGTAGCATTTTTACCTTCACCCTTAGTGAACAGAAAAAAAAAAACTACGTCACTACAACTTTTGCCAGACGCTGATCCCTTGAAGACAATTCTTCAGCTTTCTCTAAACCATACATCACACTCAGTGAATCTTGCTCAGCGCTCACTTTAGCACTTGCCAGCACCCTATGAGGGCGGAAGGTCTTAAAACCTATCCCCTGGCCGGAAGAAAAAAAAACTGTTTTCATTTCTGTGTTTTTAAAGTTTTGCCCCCATTTGGGAGGATCCCAGACGCCGTTTGAAATCCTTTCTCACGTAACTGATTTGCGAACATGTTTATCCTAAAACTATTGATGTACTTTTCATCAGAAGTGACGTATTTTAAACGACTCTGTAAAATTGTCAAACTTAGACTGGGGAGGGGGGCGGGGCAGGGGGAGTGAAAAGGTGGCAGTAGTAGAGGATTCGTTTCGTTTTCGCCTGCCATCACACTGAGAGGCTTCTTCCGGGTAGTAACCACTTAATCTTACATTACTATGGGCAACATTTTGATTCTTTCCAATGCAAAATACGTTCAAACCTAATTCATCAGTATACTTTGGCACAAACTCACGCTGTCTCGCCGATTTCTTCGATGTTTCACGTGTCGAAGAGGCACACAGATTTATCCACGGAAACAAAAGGGAAACGATTTCGCGCGCGTAAATTAGCAAGAGTTGTCCCGCTTTGGTCGAAATCCCCTGACATGGGAAGAGCACGTACCGCTGAAGAACTTTTGTCTCTCACTTTTTTTTTTTTTCCCGCTAAATTTGTACAAAATACAGCAAAATCGTACGGTAAACAGATCTGGCTTCGGCCCTGCTTGCTTTTTAACACTCGACAACGTAAGAATGCATAAAGTGCAAAATACATTCCTATAGTTCAATTTGAAGAGTTTAGTTTTCCTGATGAAAGCGAAAATCACAAATTCGACGAGGGTCCTGAAGGCATACCCCCCCCCCCCCCCCCCCCCCCCCCCCCCCCCCTCCCCCGCAAACACAGAATGGCATGGCAAGAAAATAGGCAAGTTGAAATCCTGCTTTTGCTCTTGCGCAAGACTTGCCTATTGTTGCAACAGCTTAATAATAATCCAGTCTTCTGTTACTTTGTTCATGCAAACGATGAAGCTGAACAGACTATAAGTGGGACTATAGCGTGAAGATGTTCACAGTCACCCAACTAAATTTACTCCATTCAGTTTTTTTGCGTACAGTCAAAAACTTTGAATCAGAGACAACGAAGAGCCGAACACTTGCGGTTCAGTTCCTGTAGTCTCACTGGACTTAGACATGCCGTTAGCTTTATTTTTCGTTTGCGTCTTTCTGGCCATCTGACAGAGAGAGAGAGAGAGAGAGAGAGAGAGAGAGAGAGAGAGAGAGAGAGAGAGTATCCGCAAGGCCTGAACACACGTGACTAATCGTAGTTACACGTACCGAGTTCCCTTGCATTTCATAGTGACTCAGTTGTTCCCTCTGATACAACTAACAGAATGAAAACCTGAGAGAGAGAGAGAGAGAGAGAGAGAGAGAGAGAGAGAGAGAGAGAGAGAGAGAGAGAAGGGGGTGAGGTTGTAAGTATACTGGTGGGGGTAGGGAGTGACAAAATAATACAGGATAGTGTGTCCCACTTTGCATCACATTTTGTGACAAAATAAATAGCAGGATGGTGTGTCCCACTTTGCATCACATTTTCAATTTCAATAGCGGATTATTTCCTTGAATGGGGTTATTACTCTCTGTACATAAGAGATAATAACCGCTGATTTGAAGTATAATCTTCGTTTCTACATACTTGCGGTTCACTGAATTCCAAGCTGATCGCTCAATTTCAAATCGTACAAATCTCACTGGATATTTTCTTTCCCGTTATTTTCACGTTCGCTGTACGACATCCAAAGTTTGCGCGCCGTACGTCATGGATCTCAGGATTCGAGGTATGAAACCTTGCCGTACGTGTTGTGTCCCCAGAGCCCTTACTTTTTCTAAAGGAACAAAACCTTGCCAGGTTTTCGTTTACTTTTTTACTTTGCATTTTTGTAACCTTACAGATATGGAGCCACTTTTCATTAATGATTTTGTAGAGATTAACATAAAAACCGACTCGGTTATCAAGTTAAATCACTGGGTCAATCATTACCCAATAGCATAAAGTGAACCGTGTTACTACTGCCTCCTCGCCCCCCCCCCCCCCCCCCCCCCCCTCTCTCTCTCTCTCTCTCTCTCTCTCTCAATTTTTCACGAAAAAACCATCTGATGAATGTTTTGTTTCAATTCGAACTGGAATGTAAAATGTGACCAGTGTGCAAAGTAACAATGTGCCACTCTGCTTTCTTCCACCTCCACTGAAAGGGGAAAGCCAAATGCGACTGGAACACAGTGATCGAGCTGTTCGGAAGCGTGTCACGAAGACGGGCCTTGTCATTTTAATTATAAGCGCAATGCCAAACTGAAGTGTAGATAACGCCAACCAGATGCAAAAATGGACCCTGGGTTTCAATATCATAACGCCTGTAAGCAAGTGAAAATCCACGACTGAAAGTGTAAATGGGCGTGTATACGCCTACGTGTCAGCAATAGGTTGGCTCCTGTGGCTAGTATCAAGTTTTAGCTGCGACACAAGTTGTCATATCCGTTCATACCGAAAACCACAGAATCTCATGAAGGCCTACAGATAAAAACGGTAAAACGATTACATGGGCACAATGTCCAGATACCTTCTTCAAAAACTCCCATTTAAAGTTCCAAGAGGGGCCTCCAATATTCAAACCAAAAAAAAAAAAAAAAAAAAAAAAAAAAAAACCACTGCCCCCGGGACCCACTGGGACCAAAGCAGCCTTTGAAATCCCCACCCACCCCACCCCCCTCCCAATGCGTTACATCCACCGCTGACAACCCCCCCCCCCCCCCCCCCCCCCCCAATGCGTTACATCCACCGCTGTCAAAGACCAGCAAATTTGTTTTCGACTCAATTTCTTCATCTGGCCTAAACCCCTATCTATTACGTATCGTACAGGTTTATGTGTGCGCAGTTTCAGAATTTGTTCAGTCATCATGGGATAGTACTTCATCTCCATTGTTAGCTTGAAGTCAAGGTACAAAATGCAAAAGGATGAGACATGTTCAAAATCAGAACTTTAGAGCTCATGCATGGACCAGCTGTAAGCATCATGAATTTCTTCAGATTGTCGATTTCACCTCGCGAACCCGCATGTCTGTACACCATTTGTCATTCTATGCGTGTTCATAGTAGTGCGTGCGTTCGTGTGCGTATATACGTGTGTGCGACAGTGTGTAGCCTGCGATTGTCGAGTGTAAACTTTGTCAAAATGCGTCACTATTTCTCCCTTCTCGTGCGTGTGCACGAAAAAGAGACAAACGCACCACCATACGAATGTACCAGATGTCTAAGCCTTTGTAAATGTCACCATACCTCTCTCTGTACATCTCTGTATGTGTGGGCGTTTGCATGCGCGCTTTATGATTGTGTGCACGTGTTTAATGTGTGCGTGTTTGTTTGCAAGACAGGGAGAGATTGTGTTTTATGGTATGCTTTAGACAAAATGTGTGTATGAGAGAGAGAGAGAGAGAGAGAGAGAGAGAGAGAGAGAGAATGAACAGCACCTTCACATAAGCGAAAAGCTATTCAAGCAGCAATATACCGTTTGCTGACAAATGTCTCGTTGAAGCCTCGATGACCAGTTTGTGACAGTATTAGTCCTTGCTTCACCTTTGGTGGCATTTTCTCACAGCTGGTACATGGTACAGGCATGCTGAACCAATACTGACAATAAAACAAAGGGATGTTCCTCTACTCTTTCTGGAGTCCAAGTGCAACTTTTTTTTTTAATTCCAAATTGATCGAAAGCTGATCATTCACATCTCAAGATGAACAATGAATACCGAAGCAGAGGCATTTTTTTTTTTCCTTTACTTCAGATTCGCAACACTGAACGACACCCGATTTTTACCCACAGCAATGTGTTGACTGGCAAGCAGCAGCCTGGTGCACAAGTTTGATAGGTGACAATGCGCCATTGGAAAATATTGTGGGCGCACCAGCAATTTGAAGCTCTGTGTGTGAACACGAGCGACTATCTTGAAGAAAAGGGGACTAAATAACAAGCAAGTCATATTATACGACCAGATCAGACAATGAAAGATTAGAGGTTTGTGATCAGATCAACCACCTCAATTTCAGACAACTACTGATCACCTCCAGCCCCCACACACACACATACCGCAGGTATGCCAACGTCCTAGGGATATAGGAAAATTTTTATGAATGCAACAGGAGGAATGGACAATGCAATGGAAGGGACTGAAAAAAAAAAACAGCAGGCTTCTAGCACACCCATTTTAGATTGTAAATTACATTTGCTGCTTGTAAAATTACATTTGCTGCTTTTAAACACATTTCATCTGCTTTCAAGTACATTTTCAACAAGTTCTTATTAAGATTTTTATCATTATCACCTTTATGGGTAGGGAACAAATGAGGAAAATATGGGTGGTGGTCAGAAGATTTTAAAGCAGGGGGGGGGGGGGGGGGGGGGGGGGGGGGGGGGGGGGGGGGGGGGGTATTCAGCTTTTTTTGAAAAAAAAAAAAAAAAGGAAATTAGCTCACAAAAAGTAAATAGCTGAAGAAATGGCAGTTGATGTCTGACATATATAGTCTACAATTAGACAATTATTTTAAGACCATCATCATAGCCCCTGAAGCAAAGTATATGTAATACAGAATTCACAGGGGTGGGAGCAGAAAAAAACCATAGCTATACTGAAAGACTGATGGGGGGGGGGGGGGGGGGGGGGGGGGGGGTTCAGGGGACCACTCTAGGCCCTTGGTGGGGTGAAGGGGCAATGCCCTTCTGGGGGCTCTGGGGGGCATTGCCCCCCAGACGCTGAAGAAAATTTTTTTTGCCAAGACACTTTTGTGGTCTTTCCTTGAAAAGAAAGACAAACAAAAACTTCTAATCTATACAAAAAGACTCCAAATTTGACAAAATATTACTTACAACTTAAATATCAAACTGAAAATGTTGTGCCAAACACTTAGAATACATCTTAAATTCAGTAATCCACAAAACAAAATAGGGTGGAATGCATTTACTCACCAGTGATGTTAATAGAAGAGGCCAAATTTCAATCACTTAATTTTAAGTTCAGAATGAGAATTCCTGTTTTCGTGTGTGTGTGTGTGTGTGTTTTAGTTGTTTTTTTTTTCTATTACATGGCTTAAATTCAGTGGGTGGTGGGACTGGGGCATCTGAAGAATGGAAGTCAATGGGTTAGAGTGGATGTATGTTTCAGCACATTCAATCTCTCCACGTTTTTCGTCTGCTGGGAATGCACTTCAATCAACTTTTTACTGTTTGAATTGTATATAGAAATATATATACAAGCTTCCGACTCCACAGTATACACCAAACAGCGCCCACTTCATTTATTTTCCACAGCCATTTTCTGAACAGACGATTCAATTCATCCATCCATCAATTCATTTCTCCCACTTGTGCTTCAGGTCATTGTCGATCTTCCGTGCCTCTGCTTCGTCGTTAATCAGCTTTATCTTTGACAAATATAAAGCAAGATGACATGGTCTTCGCGAGCTGAAAACATATGGTGAATTTCAAATATGAGTGGCTTGAAAACCTGAATCGGAACACTGAACGCGCATACAGAAGAAAAGAAAAAATTTGCCATATGGAATTCCCTATCAATACGGAAAGTCTCCCACTCATGCATTCATAATGAATATCACTTTTCCACATAAACATGTAGGGATTATATAAACAGGGTTCATACGGATTTCCTGACAAAGTTAAAGGACTTTTTGAGGACGTTTCAAGCACTTTTAAAGAATTCAAGGACTTTCTTCTATGATAACTTTAAGAAAAATAATCATGAAATGCCGACACAGATTCACCTTTACCATGCTTCATGGGTCTTCCATGACCCAGTGACTCGATAAAAACACCATATCTTATTAACAGATAGAGCTATGCTCACGAAGTCCTAGGAATTTGTCAAGGAAATTTCACATAGACACGATAAACTATCCGCATAATAAGTCGCAGTTCCCCCAGGACCTACACATTTTAATGGGTCGTACATGACCCACACCATCGGGTGAGGAATAAGTTGCTGAACCGCCTTTTAACAGGTATGGGTCTTACAAGACCCACACAATCTAAATAGGGATACGCAATAGGGAAAAGCCTCTACAAAATGTGTGGATCTTGGCCGACCAGCACGATCAGGTGTGTGTAGTCAAAAAATGCCATGTGGTAAAGGTTAAATTATTCATTGTCTGCATATACGGCAAAAGTCTTGCTTTTGTCTCCCACCTGGGTCTAACTGCAACCATTCCGTGTACTCATTTTCCCAGCCTAACATCTTCAAACGAACACTTCCCCAGCATATTGGCTTCTCAATTTCAAAATGGAAGATCATTCCATCACATGTGCAGGCTCCACGAAGGCTGGTAACTCTGGCGTTTTTACCTCAAGCAGTTGACTTGCCAGCGAAATCGTCAGTCAACTCCAACTTGGACTTCTTTTTTACTTTCGCACCTTTTCTAAAATTCAATTTCAGTTTTTTTCCTTCTTAAGAGACTCAAGATTGTACAGACTTTATTCAAAATCACTGGCAGCAACAAAACTTAAGCACTTTTTACAGGCCTATACGCAAATGCCTGGTTTTTAATTATTTTCAAGGCCTTGAAAAGGGTCGCCCCAAAATCAAGGACTTTTAATGAAGGACTGTATGAACCCTGTATAAGGACTTTCTCATTTTGTGCCGAGTTGGTGTCTTTTTTACCGAAATCTTGAGAATAGTCAGTCATATCAAAGCCAAATAGTCCAACAATCGAAGCCGCTAATATCGAAGTCGGATGTAACAAATGTCGGATATTATAAGCAAAAAAGTTGGTCCTGGCAAAAAATCCTTTTTCACATGACTAAAAGCATGTCACATGCAACAAAGTCAGATATAATGAAATGCCACTCACAACGAAATGGGTCTGGAGTCCCCAGCAAGCGATCACCTAAATTATAACGAAGCAGCCGCCTATATAGCAAATCATATGTTCAGGCCCTGTCAAGCCAGATATGATGTGGTAACATTTGTGGCCTGGAACCATTTCTCAGAAATATTGCTATTCTATGGTGATGGAGTGCCTGCACAGCACATGAAATTTAGAGCTTTCTACGTGTTGCTCTAAACAGAACATGTTTCTACATGTCTGACTAGCTGCCTTACTTAAGATTGTTTCATTTTCCTACAAAGCTTCACATAGGTAGATTAAAAGTGCACAGCATTGTATATTTGTTGTATGGTAAACGTCACCTCTGTCTTTCATGAGCAGTCAAATCATATTCTAATGTCCTGTAATCCGAGTGACTGTGATCGTCGAAGCAGAGCAGTTGACTCAAATGGGGCCAAATTCAGCTGTAGTTGGAGGAGATGCCAGAGGGACAAGGGTAGGGTGAAGAGGAAAGAGGGTGTCAGGCTTTGATTTAATTGACCATTTCATCAAAACATCTGCACATCGTAAAGCCGTCACTGAAGCGAAAAATTTAAATTATTCAAGAAGTTGAAAGAAATCCAGCAAAACAGAAAATAGAAGAATATGAAATTGTGCTGTCAACACTGGCAACCATTCTGACTTGCAACGAAAAGTGTAAAGTTTAGTATTTTAGAAGAGTGGACACCTCAGCACACCAGAACTCGTTTTTAGGTACCCATCTGAGAATCGAACGAGAAGTTTGACAGAACTGTTACAAGTGCATGTACTTGGATGCCTTTGTATGATAATGTGGACTGCTGTTACAAGGATGAAAGACAAAATTATTTTTCTTTGGAGATCGTTCTCTTCACTGTTAATGGCTGAGTGGGGGTTTTTTTTTTTTTGTTTTTGTCCTGCTGTGGCAACAATCAGCCTTACCTTTTCTGTCAAGAAGTGTGATATTTGAGAGATTTTCCCCTTCAGTGTGGCACAAAATCGTTCTTTTCCGTTTCACACAGAATGTGCAAAATTGAGGATTTTTTTTTTCTCTCTCATTCAGCCATGGCAACAATCATCTTTTTCCACCGTTTCACGGAATGTGAAAATTTCAGGAATTCTTTTATTGTCCGATGTGGCAATAACCAATCATCCTGTTCTATTGTTTCATTGAATGAGAACATTTCACATACAACATTGTAACTGCCTTTCCCTTAACTGTGTATGAGCGACCTACTGTCTACTGCTGATAAGCAACTCTTGATTGTATACAAAAAGACATAACACATCTACGACTTTCATGGCCATGATGGAGAGATTTCCCCCCCCCCCCCCCCCAAAGACCTTGAGACACTTTTTCGGTTATTGTGATTTCTCGTCGACTTGTGACCAACACAAAATCTCTCCAGTATGGTAGAGCGTGTGTGTTTCTAAAGTCAATTACTTCAGTTTATTTCCATACCAGTTCATACTCAAGTGACCCAACAGTGTAAAACAGTAAACGAACAGTGTCGCACCCGATATAATGAAGCAACTGGACAGAAATTTGTTTCAGCCTGCACATCAGTTGTAACAAAAGCCAGATGTAACGAAACAATTTTGAGCATCTCCAACGATTTGTTATAAGCGGCTATGACTGTATAATGTACTTGTAAAATATGACGAACTATGCACAAGATGGTAGGTAATATGCAATAAATAGCCGTGCTTTTCACTTTCCCACGCATTCATCCAATAATATTGTCAGCATTCAATTTCAATCTTTTACTAATGGCTTTAATCAAGGAAGGCTAAAAAAAAAATCAATCACCTGTCTCCTCCTCTCAGATTATCGTTTCTCAGTAGTAGTTTTATACGATACTGCTGCCTTTATGTAATGGTTGATCCTTTCCTCCCCCCACCCCACCCCCAATTCCTAGTAATAAAAACACCCAACCCCCCAGGTTCCTAATGATAAAACCAAGAGGACACTTAAAATGACAAACCACAGAACTGAATCTTCACGTGATCACAATGATTTCACTTTTGAATCAGAAGCTTTCATTCTGAAAGCTTTCTCAACATCAAGTCACAGTCCAATATTATTCCAAATGAAACCAGAAAAATGACCGAGCTGACGACAATGTTCAGAACAAATACACAACTACGGTAAATAATCTAGTAAATGAAATGTATCTAGTAAAATGAAGAAATTCACATTTTTGAAGGAATATTCCTTTCACTGATGCCATTTTTCATCGATGGATGGAACAAAGGCGCAGCACTGCTGAAGAGAGAAGTACCTGAGCCAATAGATTAACACTATGCACGCTCTCCACGAATACGACGAGCAAGCTGGATGTCTTTGGGCATAATGGTGACACGTTTGGCATGAATGGCGCAGAGGTTGGTGTCTTCAAACAGTCCCACCAGGTACGCTTCACTGGCCTCCTGCAAAATTTCAACCAAACCAAGTTGTTGTATTCCAATTACATCCTCAGTATATAACTTGCAAGGTCTACACTGGCTAAGTTATATTCCACAATTTTCTATGCCATTCTTTGTATATAACTTGCAAAGTCTATACGGTTAAGTCAAATTCCACAACTTTCTACGCCATTCTGAGAATTTCAATGAATTTACACCTTAAACTGTCAAAGTATTCCTAGTGTTGTCAAGATGGTCATTTAATCAATCCAGGTAACAAGCTTTAACATTAACTTGATTTTTACCTACGGACACACAAACCACGTTTTAACAACTAACAATTTTCTTAGTTTTTTTTTTTGTTTGTTTGTTTTTTTTTTTTTAATTCCATGGCTAGAACAAAATTCCATGACTTTCTAGTCCTGGAAATATATTTAATTCCTAATTTTCGTTGAACTTTTCTATGACCCGTTTGACAAGTATGACCTATGTTTCTAAAGTGCAGTTCTTGCTCTCACATATATGTGAATGCTTTTGTTCATGCATCTAACAGATTGCAAGTCAGGTTTCTGGTATTCACCAGACCCACTTCAATTTTCACAAAATACATATGACTGGACATACCTTCGCAGGGCTACCATAGCTTCAAAAGCACAAAGAGTATCATTTTGATACTTTAAGTGTAGGGGTTCAAACCTAACCAAAGCAGGGTTTCAAATCTAACCAAAGCGCTCATATGCCAATATACATAAACAACAATCTTTAAAAAAAATTTTCCTAACAGTATTTTTCCCCCCTTCACCTTTGTTCTTGGCCTATCATTTTACTACAAATCATAGTACTGTCAACAAAATTGTAGCATGCTACACCAAAAGCGTAGCACTTGGCAGCTCTGCCTCCATTTATGTTATCGACAACCTGCTTCAGGCAGTTATCCCCAACTCCTCTGATTTGGGCCCATTTTCAATCTAATACGTTTGGCTACATTCATTTCTTGCAACTGACATGAGCCAATGGACAGAACTATATACATGATCATGCCTGCTTAATGAAGAGGCATGGAATTGCCCGCTCAAATTTTAAACACGAAAATATTGTTTGCAATTGATTCTATTGCCACTTGATGTAGAGCACAATGTGAAAACATACAGGCTGAGGCATCAAATATTAAGCATGTGGATCCCACTGACATTATGCAACAGGTTAGCAGTTAAGTTATGCAGTGTGATGCAACACCTCGAACATGTGGCGATTGTCTATGGGCATTTTACTGTACTACATGTTAAAAAAAAAACTGCTTTAAAACACTTGCTGCTTTTGAATTGTCTGAGCCTGTTCACAGTGGGAACTTCACATGGAAGCAGTTCTAGGCGACAGGTATATGGTGACCTTACTTTAAATTTTTTAACACATATAAATCAGGTTTAAACTGTACAACAGAGGCAAAACTAAAGGAACGAATTTCCCCTCAAATAGATGAGCTGGCAGGTCTGTCTGAGAATCAATGCAACTTCTCAAAACAGATTTTGAAAAAAAAATCTTCAGAGTTAACAGATGAAAGATCAGCTTGATGGAAAATCACCAAGGCCATCCACTTTGATGATGGATAAATCAGAGTCGGGCGAGAGCAAGCAGGGTCAAGGCTCAAAGTCATGCCAAGGTTAGAGTCTGAGACAGCTACATCTGGGTATGCACCTAACAGTAACTGTTGATCTCAGAAAGATGGCATTACGCTGAATTCAACTGAATCAATGTGGTTCATATGATAATGTAGCAAAAGGAAAGCAGAAACATGTCACTATCCTTCAGTTCCAACAGAATGACGCGACTGAGCCAAATGTTTTTCAAATTTACCCTTGGGCGATTAAGCAAGCACT
Source organism: Conus betulinus (assembly GCA_016801955.1). Lineage (NCBI taxonomy): Eukaryota > Metazoa > Mollusca > Gastropoda > Neogastropoda > Conidae > Conus > Conus betulinus. The sequence goes on along the minus strand of JADBJO010000785.1, from coordinate 300,527 downwards.
GCGGTAAAGTGTTGCACTAAGGACCGTATATTGCTACCTCCTTTCTCTTTCTATTATCTAAATACATGTTGTCAAAATAGACAACTAGGGCAGCTGTCAAGTTTTCCTTTTAACCATAAAAATCAGCGAATGTCCCATTTTCTGAATCTGAGGAGAGATTTTCATTGGACAACAGTACTTTTGCAGAATACAATATGAGAGTGGGGCTGAATTACAATTGTAAAAGGAAAACCAACTCACCTGGAGAGCACCAATGGCAGCACTCTGAAAGCGCAAGTCTGTTTTGAAGTCCTGGGCAATTTCACGAACCAAACGTTGGAATGGCAGCTTGCGAATCAGCAGCTCAGTTGATTTCTGGTACCTTCTGATCTCACGAAGAGCCACAGTTCCAGGCCTGTATCTGTGAGGTTTCTTGACACCTCCAGTAGAAGGAGCACTCTTACGAGCAGCCTTGGTGGCTAGCTGCTTTCGTGGTGCCTTCCCACCAGTTGATTTACGTGCAGTCTGTTTTGTACGAGCCATCTGAAACCATTTTAGCAACAGCAGCAATCAGTTTTTGACCCAAATGTCTGACAAAAAAAGTTTCCCACTTGAAAACGTTAATCTTAACCATTTCACAATTATTTCACTCAGTGTTTCAAATTACAAACTGATTCACATAGCCCCTAACCTTCTATCGTCAAAATTGGGACTCGGGGATAAAGGGTGGAATGAAAATCTGACCCCTTAGTTCACAAATGTTGGATTTAACAAAGAAAATGCTTATTCTGTACATGTAATTTAATAATCCTCAACTCATTTGGGCTTTACAATACTTAAATCACCACTGTTCAAAAGTGACTCCAAAGCCCCATTTCAAAATAAAATTTTTACAAATTCTGCATTTTCATTTTAGCAAAAATCGTACCTTCCGAAATAATTTCTATCTGGAGAAATTTGTAATAGATTTGGAATAGCTGGCAGCTAAGTATCTCCCTCCCAGAAGTTAACATTTTGGGCCATTTTAATACTCCCAACAAACTTCCAGTTTTCATACACAATGCACTCTGCCATTTTGGGAACACACACACACACACATTCTACAATCTGCACCACATGTAACACACCTCAACATGCACTTACTGAGGTATCTCTTAGCTGCAGTACACCCTGACTGATGTGCCATAGTTTTTTGAAAAATCAGCACTAAAACCGCAAACAAAGTGAACCAACTCTTGCCAAATGCCCTCCTCCCCATTTGACAAATTTTGGCTATTTCAGTCTGTAGCCGACCTGAAACTGATGACCGAGTTTTCCTGTCCCAGCTCATCCGAGCATTTTGCACTTTGTCTCCAACAAAGTAATGTGAACAATTTGCTCAAGCTGTTTTGTTGGAATGTCAACTAAAGTGTTTTAGCTCTCTCTTCAGTTCTTTCCCTTGAATTTCAATCACTGGTGATCAGTCTTCTTCCCAGAGAATTATGGTATTTAAAACATTTTTGTCATCTGAAGCAATATATCGCCTAAAACACAAAAAAAAAACACATTACACAAAATATCATTTAAAAAATAATGTGCAGAAAGTATTGTTACGAAACAAAGAACATCCGTCATGCAAAAATCTCAAAAACTGGAGTCCAGGAGATTTAAGGCAGTTCTGACAATGAGCAAGTCAACTGAGACTAGTGAAAGTAAAGTCAGGAAGATGAACATCTGAACATCTTCCTGATCAGCAAATCAGTAATAGTCCTACATCTACCAATTCAGGAAGTCTGGCAGCAATGCTCACACAGAAACCGCACTAAATCTCCCTGGTCAAGCACTACTGAACCCATGGACCTGTAAACTTCTTAAAGTCCCCTGGCCAAGTAACAATAATTCAACTCTCTTGTCTGCCACTTGTGTCAGTTATGCGCAATAAGCTGACACCGCCTGTAACAATGGCACTGCCCATCAGACACACAAGGAGTTGAAATGGATGTCACAAGTGGCAATGCCATGACTGAATCAGATAACCATGGGCTAATATAAACAATCTTTAGTGGGTTCGAAATTCAGCAGCTTCCCATCTATTTTGCCACTCAAAAAACAATTAACAAAAAAAATGTATATATGAATGCATGTATCTATCAGTATATATGCCTACATGTACGTGTGTAATGTATACACATCCATGTGAAAGTGTGCGCCTCACCCATGTGTGGCGATCTCAGTGTGCATACCCATGTTGGCGTCAGTGTTCATGCCCATGTAAAATTTCATTTACCTTTGGTTACTTGATTTATCCATGCATGTCCTATTACAAAAATCTGTAGTGTTTTGAAAGCATCAAACTCGATTAAAAAAAAAAAAAAATAGAGTCGATGTAACAGAAAAAAACCTCTGTAGCTTCTAAGGCAGGGGTTTCAACGCAGCCTGCTACTTGCGGGAGGGGAAAAAACATGCAGCAGCCACAGGGATGGCTTGCCTTCTATAGTGCAATGCCCTCAACGTGATGAACCTCTTGACAGTTCACTGCCCAAGTGACCAATATACTATGAAAGCTTTAAACTCTTAAACCATTTCAGTTCAACTGTTCTTTTCTCTGATACGTAAATTCTGTTAAGTGAAGAATTACAAACATGAACTAGAATTTTTTTTACAAAAACTCTAATCACTTGAAACCTTGCTCACTGAAATGTTATCTCTATAGTAGTTTTTTGTCGATCATGGGGGAAAAAAACACAAATGAACGATAATTTTTTTTTTTTTTTTTTAAACGCTAATCACTTAAAATGTTGCAAACTGAAAAACTTTCATTTATGATTTCATCTCCATAATTGTTTTGGAAACATCAACCAAAAACTCTGAACAGATGACAGACTCATTCTATATGAACATTAGAAGTAAACCGTGTGCCAACAATTTCATACATATCTTTCAATTTTTTATAATACATTTTCCCTCTTAAAAACAGAACTGACAGAAAAAATGTTGTGACAGGCAAAGGCAGGCTATATACGCTTCACTATGCAATATATAAAGTACCCTCAGGATTTCCACATACTATGCCTTTGAATCCTACCAATACAACACTTGAAAATCCAAGTATACTCAAGTAGCATCTGCTGGGGTGCAAGTGCATGTCCCCATCCTGAAAATAAAATGGGACCATTCCTTTAATTCATGAATATGGACTGACCATCCTACTAAATGACCAATCCTTAAATCTTTCACGATCTGTCAACTTTACATTATTAGTAGTCACTCCCCACTATTTCTTGCAGTTTTCAGCTCCATCTTACATCCAAGTCTTTAATACTGCAAAAGCAACCTGGGGAACATTATGTACCCCCCCCCCCCCCCCCCCCCCCCCAACAAAAAAAAAAAATCTGTTTAAAAAAATGTATCATTCTGGTCATTCACCCATATTACCAGTCTTTTAAACTTGAAGTTCCTTGAGCAGTCATGAAGCTTCTTTCCAACTATCAACTCAAATGGTTTATGTGCACGTAAACAGTAATTGTTGCCATCATTCTATTATTGAATTCTATGGCCGCTGCACATTCACTTGTTATTTATAAGTATTTTCAACATCTAGACTACTGCAACTGCCCAGGCACGAGCTCTTGCACTGAGAAGACGGTTGGTGATAGACGAGCTTCTGGGAGTTCCCCCCCCCCCCCCCCCCCCCCACAAATAATTCCTCATACGATGAATTTCAATAAAACGCATTTACTTTATGGTCTAAAAACTAAAAAAAATACAAAACTAACTAAAAAAAAAAAAAAGTGAGAAAAAAATAAAACGCAATGCCTCAATTACAAATTCAACGATACACTATGTTGCCGGGATTGAATCTAGCAGTGCACGTGCGAACTGATAGGTTTGTCATCTTGCGTAATGGTGGCAACCATGTGATGTAATCGTCATCACCGTCGCTGACTTACACTGCGCAACTGTAAACAAGGCCTTACAGCCAGAGTAATCCACTAATCTCTACGCAGTTCCGAGAGCAATTTCAACAGAACTGAATCGATGCTAATCGCCTACTTCTGTTGAAGCTGTGGTCGAGTAGTTTGCTCCACAAAAGTGCACATATTCAATGGTACTTGCCACGGCCAGCAAGCAAAGAAAAGGCAAATTCGTCCGGTACAAACACGATTAGGCCTATTTCAAAGAAAGCGATATTGTACGTGCAAGTCAGTCACGGCGAATGTGTGTCACTGATCATTCAGTAATCGCGATATGTGTTTGATTTCTCTTTTAAATCACCTGAAATAGATTTCAACAGATGAATCAGTCCGAAGAGAACAAAAACGAAATGGCAGCTAAAAATGAATGCCAAACTTACTTTCAAATCTTCGCTGAAAACCTTTCTGTCTCTCCACTGTTCACAAATTGCCGCAAAATTCGCAACGCACTGTGGTCATGAATATTTCCGTAGATGACATCACAGGGTAATCGCATTCCATTGGACAAAAGTTCTTGTAAATCATTGGATAAAACTACTGCTTTGTGATTGGATATATCTTTTTGTTATTGACGATACTATTGGTTGTTTTTGAGAATCGTCGTTGGCCAATCATTAATTTTTTTCGTTTTATTTAGGCCAGGACTAGTTTTGTTTCTTTCTTTCCCCCACGCATTTCTTACATGTATAAAAGGATTGGAAGTCAGTTCAAGGCATTCGAATTTGAGCTGTACTGCTTGCGGCAGTGTAAAATATTCGCTTCCTTCTAGTGATGGTCGACCAGTCCAATGGAATGAACTTTCAGTTAGCAGTAAAGCGTACTGTATCTATGCTCAGTCACTGCCAAGTTAAATCCCAAATTATTTTAACTGGAAATCCTGCCTGGTTCGGTTCCCCCCCCCCCCCCCCCCCCCCCCACCCCCCCCAATTTTCAGAGTGGGCGTTTACTGTTGACAGTTACCAGCTTGCGTTCGTATGTGAGGCTGGAAGAGTGCGAGGTTACTGAATAGAACCCAGAACCCAGAGTGATGTTTGATGATTTTGTTTGTTTTACTACTACATCAAATTCTTGCAGCAAGCGACAGTGCCTGGGACAGCGCTGCATGGGTCTCATGGCTGAATAGCAGACGACGTGAGGTCGTCTCCGCTTCCGACTTTGCCCAGCCAAACACACAACGACACGGTAAATTTCCTACTTCGCCCAGCCAAACGTATTGCCCGCTCGTACGACTTATTAAGCTGTCTATACGCATTTCAGTAGTTTTTTCTCATTTTACCCAACTTGAAATAAATGTTTTTTTCCATCGAAAAGAATCCTTGTATTATTCTTTTATTGATAGTGTCAGTACTGATCCATGGTTGTAAGCGCAGTTGATGATTGATCTCCTTGTCTCCTTTTCTCTCGTCTCATGTCGTTTAAGCTGATTCGAATTTCAGTCCCACTCTACCCAACTTGGTCCCTGGGGAACGGATGATACAGGCAAGGTGGTGAGAATTCTCACTCCCTTAGCGAGTGTTGGCGTTTCATAGTACACACCTAGCGTTGAGCAGGGCTTCGAGTAGGCGCGACTTGGTAAGATTGTCTTATGGGTTTCTTGCAAGCGAGGAAAAATAGAGAGGAATCCAGCAAACCCTCCGAAGGAACAGGACAGGATACCACAGATGTGTCTTCCTAAACCTTAATTACCTGCCCGTGTGGGACTGAAATTTGCTCCACAACGCCCTCAACGACTAGGCTTTCACTACCCTGCCCAACACCATGACCGCCATCAGCGACTACAGACGAACGCACCAGCTACGCCTGCAGGACTTTCTACAGCCGCATTCCACCTTCAGGACATAGCTCCCCTTACAGCAAGGGTACTAGGGCCACCTAGGTTCTAGCTAGCTTCAGCTTGGACAAGCTGGATCTAGAACCTAGGTGGGCCCTAGGGGGCTAGGACCCTTGCTGTCTGGGTCATGATATGATGCTTGCCAATGCCTTGATGTCCTCCAGATTAGACAGCTGGTTCTAACCCACCACAAACGAAGACAACACAACACTACGGACAGAACAGCACCACTGACTAACACCACCATAAATTTAATAAGCACAGGCATCTCTCCAACTAAGACTCCTGCAAAAGAACAAGTTATCCCTAAAACCATTTGCAATGAGGATGTAAAACTCAACCATTTCTGACCGCTGCAATTCATAAGCTTACTCTGCAAGATGGCTTAGCAGTGGCTGAGCAGGGACTGCCGAGGGGAAGATGGCAGATCTTTTACGTGGGACACTGAGTATGAGAGGTCGGTGTCAGGCGGCACAGACAACTTCCAGTCTTATGGGTGTCAGTAGATCAAGCCTGGTCGCTGGGGGGCAGCTCCTGGAGATGTGGAGCTGTCGGCGATGGAGCGCAGCCTGACTGTGATAACCGTGACCTTGGAAATCATGTTTTCGGGTCAGCATGGTGGGCACTACTCGGGTTGGGCTGAAAATTAGTCCTCTCATCCATAATCAGTTTTGGACCATAGAAGGGACTGTGCAGTAGGCTCTCCAGCGACATCTGTCCGGCTTCCTCTTTCGGCTGCCTGGTAGCTCTGAAAACAGGCTTTCAGGGGGTGGGGTGGGGAGTGGGGAGGAATAGGTGAAGAATACCGATGTCTACAGTCACCAAACAACACAGAAAAATGGACACCAGTTCACATGGAACCAGAAGCCAGTGCAGCAGGAAGAAGAGGACCCCGAGTCCAGTCTGGAACGAAAACTGAACAAGAAACGACAGCCCTCATATAGAACTAATCCCAAGATTTCTGCTGACAACCAGACGTCTTACACACTTAGGTGTAAGACGCCATGTTCTTAAAGGCCTTTAGCTAACAGGACGTAAAAGTCGCCTCAGTCTACCAACCTGACCCTTCAACAGATATACGTTTCATAGAAGCGAGCCTCGTTTTATAACACATCCTACTAGTGATTGTCAAGGGAAGAAACCCTATGTTCGATTGTGTATATCAAATAGCGGCTTCGTTTAGCTAAGTTACAACTGCCTTGTAACAACCACTGTGAATAAGTAAAGAACGATCGATCTCTGCCGTGCTGTTTCGGGGAATCTTATCGTGAATGTGATTTCTTCTTCTCTATCGGCCTTATCTTAAGTTAGCGTTAGGTTTGTAAGAAGTATTTTGTAAAGGACATTGTTTCGAATTATTTTCTTCTTGTCTATCTGCCATATCATGAGTTAGTGTCATAGATGTAAGGGATTCTCTTTTGTACTCCACGGGGTCAAGAAAAGCAGTGAAGATCTAGAGTCTTGAATAAAGAAGTTAATCCACCTGAAACACCTATACCGACTTTGAGTGTCTAGTGAAGAAGTTCTCTAGTTACTTCATGGCGGAAACATGAGAGAAGTTTATTTAAGTCCCGAGAATCATGAAGTTTGTTTGCTTGTGCACTGCAGTCACTAGTGCTGAACTGTGATTACCAGGATCCAGACGATCAGGTGAGAGACAGGCTTGTCACAGGTCTGTGCGACCAGCGTGTCAAAGAGAAACTTTAGCTGACATTTAATCTGACTCTGTGCAATAGAAATACTAAGACCGCAAGAGATGATCACGCAGCAGATGACAGCAGTTAGTGGTGAGGCTGATCTTAATGAGACGTACATTCAGCATTGTTGCTGAGGTCGTGACCATGAAGGCAGGATTCCACAGAGCAGAAGAGCCTCCAGAAATCATGCGGAATTCCCAACTTCAGGGAAATACAAGAACGCATGTACACAATACGCAAATGTTCACATTGACAAATGATGTCCAGCCAAGGGGAAGATGTGTTGAACATGCTAGCACAAGAATCATTTTAGTAAATGTAAAACGAAAAAGCCAAGTTCATTTCATGAATAGAAGCCACACACACACACACACACACACACACACACACACACACACACACACACACACACACACACTGCCTTAACTCGACAAGTGTTTGAAACACTTAAGCTTGGACCATTGACATGGATATGTGTGGTGATGGCCACATGACAGTTTTCAAAGTAGACACTGTAGCTGATGTCACTGTTATGAAAGAAACCGTTAATAAGAAATCACCACATTCACCCTACACTTCATCCATCATGAAAAAGTTTAACTTTTTAATATCGTCCATCCAATTTTCAATTTTCAAAGAAAGGGGGGGATGCCAAGGTAAGCAACCCTATAGGCTATTGGATTGTTTACATTCAAGAGTGGTTTTTCTTAGCTATTGCTGAGTTACGACTGCCTAGCAACAACAACGTCTGTTAAGTAAACAAGTGAAGAATGATCTGCTGTGCTGTTTCAGAGCATCTTGTTGTGAATGTTGTTTTCTTTTTGTCTATCGACCATATCTAGAGTATGAATAGGGCTAGGAGTAGGCGAGAATTCGCCAGAGTTTCTTGGGGCTCACTTTCATGTGAGACAAAATGGCTGATACAATTGTAACGTCTTGTGATTGATGCATGAAAAGTAAATAGCATTCTCTGATTGGTACCGAAAACGACCAAGACACTGACCTTTCCACAACACGAAGACCGAAGAAATTGTATCGAGAATTAGAATTTGTCTCACGTCCGTTTCTTTACTTCCCCTCGCCTTTTTCATTCCTCGCCACTAGGATCACCTCAGTATGGGGCTAGCGGGAGGTTGTGACAGCTGAGTCACTGGACTGTTTCAAGTCCAGGCTGGCTTCCCATCTTTAGAACCTGAAACACCATCCCCCCCCCCCCCCCCTTCCCCACCACCCCCAACAGTCCCCCCCCCCCCCCCCCCCCTTACCCTCCCCTGACCACTATTCCCCCAAAAAAAAACCCTTCCCCCCTGCTTTTTTTTTTTTTTTTTTTTTTTTTGTTGTCCAAATCCTCACAACAGCGCAATCTTCGGCAATCTCCCCAAATACGACAAAACCATCAGCAAAATGATGTTGGTCGTGTAAAGGAAGAAGAAGAAGAAGAAGAAGAATCGCATTGTTAATTTGAATTCGTCTTGTGCCTGTTTTGTTTTGGTGGTGGTGGTGTGGTGGGGTTATTTTTTTTTTTTTTTTTTTTTTTTTTTTTTTTTTTTTTTTTTTTTAACTCCAGTCGACTTCGCATCCCTTGCCGCAAGGATAAGCCAGCCATCACAAGTTCTTGCGTCAATGAAACTTCTCACTGGTTTTGGATCCTGAGGCATAAGACACTCATGATTGTAAGGATAAGTGCGTGAGTGGGTCTGGTTATTATGCAGATAAGAAGGGGTTCAATGTTGGCATCCCCTAGTCCGTGCTGCTTTGCAAGTGAGCTAATTTCATGACCGCTCTTGTCTGGATGAACTGAAATTGAGCTAGACTTCAGTTATCACACATTTCACTTAACCCAAATGACAGTCCAGTGGATTTTCGCCAGTACGCACTTGACTGTGTCTCCTCTGGCAATCAAACAGTTGAGAATTTGAAGACTCGCTAGATATTCTAACAAATCGGAAAAAAAAACGTTTTGGATTGATTGATTTCTACTGCTTCTGAACCAGACACAATGCTGAAGACTAAAAGATCACTGAGGAGTCAAAAAAGTGATGCATATAGATCTCACTGATAATTAATGTTGTGCACCAGGGACCAGTTTAGCAGACAGATGGTTGAACAACTGTTCGTCTGAGGACTGTGACAACCATCGACAGCGGTTGTTCGGATGGCGGGTAAAAGGAAGGAAGGAAGTTTGAGGTTAATTGATGTGTTATCGGCCAGAGACTAGTAAGAACGTTGTGTCCTAAACCGTATTCTGTGTCACTGATATAGAAGGCGGAAGGAAAAGGGGGTTAATTGTCGTCCCCCAGTGCTCATGGGTCGGAGTTATTGCTGTTGTCTTCTGTCAGATTGACAGACTTGATGGCTGTTGGTGGTTCTGCTCTCAGTGGAATTCGTCTTACGCATCCGTAAAAAGATCCTTTCAGGACTATATTTATAGATCCTCACACGATCCAGTTTTGGCTGGCACAGGTTGAACACCTAGCTGGTGCCCCCCCCCCCCCCCCCCCCCCCCTCCAGATATGAAAAGCCAGAAGAGAGGGGTGTTAGTCTCAGACTCAGCGCCGGGGCACTGGGGATCCCTTTTGTCTCTTTCAACCCTCAGTACCAGCCATTCCTCTCTTTCCAGCACAGTGGTTAAAACCGACTGCATGTACTGGGCCTGAATTTATGTTGACGTATTGTTTTCAGTTATAGTCCACTTGGGCCATCTAGTCTTACTTTTCAGCCACCTGGCCTACTTGGAACCAAGTGTGTCCCCTTCAGACCGCCTCCAAGTCCCCAGTCCAGCTGTTATCCCTGCGCATAAACCCCTTTTTCCTCCTGGATGATGGCAGAAAAGGACAACCTTGCCCCATGTATTGTTCTGGACGCGTCATCGACTGATTTCCTTCATGTTTTACTCAACGAATAACAGATGTATGCCTGGAGACAAACAATGCTGACTGTGGAGCGTCAGGTCAAGATGGCCAGAATACCCTGAAGAACACCTGCATGGTCCAGCAAGACACCTAGAAGAGTCCCTTTCAAGATCCTGTCCTCCAAATCTTCACCTATAAGATTTCAGGAACATTTCTGCTGTGTGGACAGTGAAGCCAAACTGCAATTAGACACCCTGCTAGCCTTCAGGAACGCATCCACCAGAGATCCGAACTTCCCTTCGACGAGCAGGCAGCTATCAAGAACGATCCCTGGCCAGCACCAATCCCTCTTTCAGAATTGTTCTGGTTATTTCATCTCCCACAGAAGACAAGGAGACTGCATCTATGCGTGGCAGACATAAAGGCATCTTTCCTCCTGGCTGACCTATGAGGCAGGCTGCTGTTACCTCATTCTAAAGCTCCACTAGCTAAACGTAAGACCCCAAGCTCTATCAAGACCAAGGGACCGCAGCCTTCTACTACCTACGAAGGTTTAAAATAGTCGCTCTAGCCCCCCCCCCCGACCCCACCCCACCCCCCAAACCCACCACACACACCACACACACACACACACACACACACACACACACACACACACACACACACACCTCCTTCCCAAACATATTCAGTTTGTCAGAAAGGACCTTTTCAAAATGACTTTATAAAAAAAAAAAAATGACTACCACAACATCCTATGGTTCCCTGCTCGGGACAACTCCAGTGTCTGTGGAGCCTGCTTTTCCCCACCAGCAACTGTTCCCCCTTCACAGTCTTTCCTGGTACGCCCATTCATGGCAGCCCTTGGGACAGAACTTGTAGATGGTCTCAGAGCCAGAGAAGGGGTATCTGCTTCCATGGGAATAGGAAGATCCTCCAGTCATACACTCCACACTTCGGGCCAGCACAAGTGTGCCTCCCAAGCGAGAGGCAGTTCTTCGGCAGGGGGTCTAAGACATCCTCCTCAACGGGGCAGTCACGGAACAAGTGCTTCCTACTCAGGGATTCTACTCTTTGACCGTTCATCATCTACTAGTGCCGTGTGTTGGGGGCAGATCCACGACCTCTTATCTTTTATTCACTTCCCAAGGTCAATGTGGAATCCAAATTACAGGTCAGTGACTCCGTCCATCGGAGGGATTGGGTATCCTTCTTTAATTTGAAGGATGCCTGCTTTCAGATCCTTATTCACACACATCATCACCTACATCAGAGGTTCATCTGGGGCAATCGTATCTTCAAGCTCCAGGATTTTCCCCATCGGTCTCTCCTTTACCCCTTCTCCTTCACAAAATGGGAGATGGGCTCCCGTGCCAGATGCGAATCGCCGGTTCAGTAATTGTGTGTGTGTGTGTGTGTGTGTGTGTGTGTGTGTGTGTGTGTGTGTGTGTGTGTGTGTGTGTGTTGACATACAAGCAAGCAAGAAAACAAACGAACAGACGAGGTGGAAATCATAAACTCTCTCACCTTGCTGGAGGAAATGTTTATAAACAAGGTTGGCTTTCATAACCAACAACTAACATAGAGATAACACAAAGTAGCTCAATCTGTCTCAAAATCCATACGGTTTTAAGTCACACACACATACAAATACACACGTGCACGCTCGCACATCGCTACACAGACGGACAGAGTAGAATGTAGCGTAACTGTAAATGTGAAACTTGTGTTTATAATTGCAAATTTTATTTCTACTGTGGAACAAAAGAATGATAACAGGACATGACGTAATATGTGCCGCCTGTAATGCCGTAATTGAGGTAGTTGGCTTGCATCGTAGTGCCCATTATTCCCTGTGTACGCCTAAGTGACCTAACTGTTGCTGTGATGGATTTGGCTGATGTCATAACTCACAGTTAAAATTACTATCCATCTTCAGCTCAGATACAGTCAGACTGTAAAAATGTGCACAAACTTGTCTTAAAGGCATAAATACTCTTTAATCACTGTTCTGATGCATCGCCTTTCAGAGTCAGCGTTACAAATTATGTAATACTTATGATTTAAAGAAACCACCCATCACTGCATCATCCCGAATCTTATCACAACATTAGTTCCGATGTTTGGGCATTCACCTAAACCAGTGACCCACACAGTCAGTCTTTTTGATCAAAGCGTGTTGAAGACAACCGGTCAGGTTTAATGTCCACACCCATTAATGGTGATAGGGCCTATGGCTCGCTGAAATAACCACCCGAAGACATTGTGGGGATGGGTTGGAGAGTGCATGGGGTAGAAAATTATTCAAATCCTACACAAGAACGAGAATAAGTTACGATGGGCAGTGCTAATGGCAACTTTATCTTGGATGCCAGCAGGATTCTGATTCACAACATCGCTGAGATATCGCGGACAGCATAGCATCTGAGCGTAAGATCGTCCCCGTATGCCCGGGGCTCTTTCAATACAAACAGCTCCCCGCCTTCTGGAAGTTATGTGCGAGTAACTTCTCTAGCAATTTGTGCGTGGGTCATTTGGTAAATAAAAGACACTTCAAACCACAAGACATAGTGATCTGAATCGATCGATGATCATAATGATACATGAACAAACACCACATCAAACCCAAACACACATAGATTGAATCGATCGATGATAATAACGATAAATGACGTCGAACTGTTTGTATCACAGTGTCTCCATTGCTGGTGCACTGTGCACTGTTTGACAACCATCTTCCGGCATTTTCTCTGACTGAGCTGACTGGTAGGACAAAGTCGCAGACCGTATATTGTTTCACGGCAAAAATAAACCTGTTCCGGAAAATAAATCGGGGGAAGACAATTTGTGTCTTTCCATTGTACATAGAGCTAATCTTTTCTCTCATTACCAGTTGGCTAAGCAAGGTCTAGACAGTCAAATATTTCATTTGAAGCACACCGATCAGGACACTGTCTGCAATCCATGTACATCGTCCATTTCCCATGGTTTGGCATTTTCCCTCTCAGACTGAACTGTCAAGCTGACTGATGTCGGCCATAGTACTTTTGGCATGCCCACCAGCACCATTTGTCTTAGCATAATAACGGCAAAGTCACTCCCGCTCCCCTAACGCGAGCTGTAACACAGATTAACCACAGATTCCCCCCCCCCCCCAACACCGCCACCACCACCCCACCCCCCCCCTTTGAATATTTCCGAATAACGTCTTTTCGGTTTAAACTTCTGTTTACACATTTCAAACCGCAGAATTTCAACAAGACTTTTTACAGAGGTCATATTTCTAAACTGCTCCATACAAAATGATGGCTAAAGCCTTTGTTTTTCTCCTGTTCTGCTCTTCTTAGTCTGTGTTTCTCTTATGACTGAAGTTCAGTTTTGGGTGTCTAGACATTCACGTCTGTGCATAGACAACACAACGTCCCCATATCTATTCATTTCATACTTACCATGCATTACCCCGCCGCACACATATGCATGCATATATCTCCTGCCTCAAACATACACATGTTTCACGTGCTCACATATACACATTCAGGAATGCACCACGCACACATCTACATTTTTAACGTACGCGTTCTTGTTTTCTTCAGCTACATCAGCCTTGCAGTAATCAGTGATGCGCAATTAAAGAGCCAAACAAACTGGCATAGGCAGCATCCCACTCCCCACACACGCATAACATACACCCAACAACTGTGTCATTTGTCAGTGTTAGCGTATATGTGACATTAGGTCGGCGCCACACACACACATACACACACACGCGCGCGCGCGCGCGCGCGCACACACACACACACACACACACTTTCTGTCTTTTAACCTCGGTATTTCAACAAACATGTACCCGAACGGTTTTTTAAACTTTCACGTTTTTTAAGAGGGGTCGAAAAAACGTCAGCATCATATACTCATTTGGTGTATTTTCGCATGAAATGTATTTGAAAAAAAATAAATAAAAAAAAAAGGGGGAAGGTGGGGACAAGAGGGGCCACTCCGGTTGGAGGGGTGAGAGTGGCGCATAAAATGTAAGCTTATTTGAAAAAAAAATAAATAAAAAAAAGGGGAAGGTGGGGACAAGAGGGGCCACACTTCCGGTTGGAGGGGTGAGAGTGGTGTACACTGGGCTAGCTCAGTTTGTCCCACTATGAATAGTGTGGCTCGCCTGTACTGTCCCTAGGGCTCAGGACAGGGCATGCCATTGCTGTCCAGGAAAAAAAAAAAAATCCATCACGAGAAAGAAAAAAGACATGCAACAGAATAAGTATGTCCTACTCTACAGGTTTTTTCCCTTTTATTTTCTGTTTTTAATCAGCAAACAACTAGCCTACTTTCTTCTTCTGTGCAAGAAGAAAGTATACTTGTTCCTTGTTGACATTAACGTACTTACTACATGATGTTGAGCGGGACATTTTTTATTCTCACTGTTGTCTTTTTTGTTTTCTGTTGAAGGCTCCCCCCGTCCCACCCTCGATACACACAACATATAACGCGGCATAATGGTCAGCAAGTTGACTGTGGCCGTCCTGTGGATGCAGACGACGACTTGGCTGGAGCTGCCCTCAACCCTTGACGCTGTCATCATAGAGGCTGTGACACACTCCTCTCTGGAACAACTCCCAACATGCAACTTCTACTACGTCATATCCTTTTGAATGCCTGCTGCTACAACGACGGTACAACGACGTTTCTGTTCGATTGAAATATTGAATTTTAGACACTTCGTCATGTTTGGGGCCCCACAAGGATTCAAGCGTCCATCTGGATTAGACAGTGAGTTCCTATATCATAATGTAGTTGAACAGAATGATTGCTTACTTGGTCTTTACTTAAAAATAAACATGGCCGCAAACTAGGTGAGCGAAGTCCTCAAGAGTCCTTATATATTTTATTGCTAAAATTTTTAGGCTCATCATGCGTTCTACTTCCCACACCAGAGTTTGTCTACTGTCTAGTCAAAAGAGGAAATAGTAGAAAACAAATTGGACAAGACTCTCACTATCCGTAGAAGTTTTCTGAGACACGTTTTAAAACTGCCAACACGTTTACATTCTGGTTTTACAGTGGGGTGATTGCCGGAGGTAATAAAACCAAGGGCAGAGAGACAGAAGAACTGCGCCGCCAAAGGAAAGAATAAACAAATTACGAAACAAGCAACGCGTTTTGGCCAATTTAGTCCATATGCAAGGCAGAATTCATGACACTGAAAATGAAGGACGAACAATCAATCTTCTTTCTATGACATCCGCCATCATCGTTTTGATGGTTCTCATGTGTATAAAACTGGGGAGTTCCACAATCTGGTTTGTTGGTATGCAAATTGGTAGTTGGGGTGGGGGGTGGGAAGGGGCGCTGGTTGGTCAGATTCGGGACTTGAAGCACTCCGAGGCCGAGGAGATAACCTCGGGAGGCAGGCTGTTCCAGTCCCTGACAGTCCTCGGGAATAAGGAATACTTCCTGTAGTTTGTTTTACAGGCAGGAAGGAGATATTTCTCTCCCCATGTGACTGTCTTGTAGACCTTGCTGGGGTGATTGGAGTGGGCCTGAAAGGGGTGTTGATGCTGATCTGTTCTCGGTGATATTTGTAGTAGGTGGTCAGCCTTGCTGCTCTTCTTCTGTCTGCTAAAGTGGACCACTGTAGGTGTGTCAGCATGGAGTCGACACTTGAGGTGTGACGGTGGCGGTTCACAATCCATCAAACTGCATGGCAGACTTTTTTTTAGGTTGTTGATGTTTTTGGCAGTATAGGGGTCCCAGACAGGTGCAGCGTATTGAAGAGTGGGGCAAACTAGGGCTTTGTAGGGAGTTTCCTTGATGTTGATGGAACCTACTCTCAGGTTTCACCTGAGAAAGCCTAAGGTCTTGTTTGCCTTGTTGGTTGTTGAAATATGGGTGTGCTTACTGAGGTCTTGGGAGATGGTGACCCCCAGGTACTTTGTCTCTTCAACTCTTTTGAGGTTTTGACCATGAAGTTGGTACGTGCCAGTTAGTGTGTTTTTTCCTGGAGACATGGAGGGCCTGACACTTGTCTGGGTGGAAGACATTTTCCATTTTGTTTCCCAGTCTGCCGTGTGATCCAGGTCCTCTTGTAGTTTCCTGTGGTCTTTGGAGGAAGTTACAGTTATATGGCAGAGAGTGTCGCCTGCAAAAAGCCGTGCTGGAAGCATCAGTAAGTGAGTAGGCGCTGACAGGGCAATAACCTAGTACACAAATCATGTGGTGATTTCGAATGATGAAGTAATCATGATTGGAAAGGATCCTTTTCTGTTCATGAACAAAACAAATGTTTTACAGTGAATCTAAAAGGCCAGTTAGTACCTGAAAGTATGGCAGGTTTATACACATGCCTATCCACTGGTGGTTCTTGCACTGTTATGGTTGCTTGTCCCAGAAGCTGAGAAAGGTAACTCTATTTGTAGAGTAAGGACAGCATTACCTTTGGCTGATTTTTTTTTTTTTTTTATCTCAAACAAGTATCTTCAGCCCTTCGTGCCTTGCTTTCATGGTGACCTCAGTTTCGATTCCTGTCCATATCTATGCCTTGGAGGGGGGGGGGGGGGGGGGTGTCAAAGGTTGCCAGTATTGGCAAGTTTATGGGAACTGTCATTATACAGACGTATGGTGCTCTCAGGAGGGTACACTCACTCATCCTGGCTTGGCAACTAAGCAGTTATTGGCATCCGTAGAAGGGTCAGCAACAGGTGTCCCATGTATGTTGGATAAGACCAGGAACAACTGAACACTACCAAAGTGATGTAGCAGCAACGCAGTGTCTCTTCTGGTGGGATCCTCAGAGTGACTTGATATGAACTGTTACCTGCGGACTGCCTGGGGCTGCAGTGGAGCATTGGCACTGGAATGGACAGGCTGGAATGTAGTTGTGGATAAGGAGCTAGAATGTGCAGTGTAGAGGTAATGTTACTGGGGTGGCTCTGAAGATGAGACGGAAGAGAGAAATCTTTTATTTATGTAATGATAAACTGCGTGTGCATAGTTTTTTTTATTTCAACTCTCACATTTGTTGCTTCACCCACTATCCTGTGTTGTGCAGTGGGTGATTGGGGTGGAACTGGTAGCGCAGATGATGGAAATGAACCAAAGAAAAAAAAGAAAAGGAGTCGGTGGAATGCTGGTTTGGAGGAAAAGACTGTAATTCCTGGCATGCCCACAACAATTCCACCTAACCTCTCAAAGGAACAGGAACAGCAGTACATTGGTAAGCTGACTGACATTTTTTTTCTTTTAGTGTCGTGGACTTGCTCTTTAATTAATTTCATGTATATCCATCATCACATATACCTTTTATCTTAAATGACGTCTTGATTTAAATGTAATTCCTGTTTATATGTTTAGATATTTGTATTGTATATGTCTGTAAAATGTGGTTTTCATAATAATGGTAATGAATGAATGGTGATAAGTTATGGGTTTTGTTTGTTTTGATGTTATTTTAAATTAAAGTGGAGTTGAGTTTATAGGATGAGTAGGTGTCCAGTAAAATAATGCACTTGTCGGTTACGTAGTAACTGAAGTATGTACCCATGACCATGTAATTTTCTACAGTTGCACAAAATAAGATCTGTGTTAAAACAGTAAACAGAACTTACAAAAGTATATTCAGTATCTTATTATCAACTTGACAGTCACGGTGTAATACTACTGTACCACAGATGTCCTTTTGCCCAAATCCAAGTCTTGCTTATTTAAATGAATGAATCGGTATCATGTGTTAAAAGCTCGTATTTGCTATATGTTTTATTGATCATTTATGTAGCTGGATAAAACATTTAAAGCCCATAATGATTATTTTTTCTTTCCCAAATGTAAAGTCAGAGTTTTGATTTGAAAAAGAATGTTTGGCTGAATTGGTTTTGTTTGCAATGCAAAATGTTTGCAGTTATTTTAAGCATATGCAATCTTACTTGTTAAAAATGTGAAATGGGAACAAAGAACTCATCACTTTGACCACTTCTCTGTTGCAGTATGGGAAAATTGTTGTTTTTAACAGATTGCAAGCAAGGATGGTTCTGTCATATTACAGTTACAAATTGTATTCCTCATTCTCTCAGCTACCTACAGGTCTTTTATTTCGATCACTTTACCAGCTTTGCATTCTTTTGACAGAAAAAGAGTGAGATCAGAGCAATTTTTTTTTAATATGAAATATTTTATTTCATTTCACGTAGCTTGATTAAAACAAAGAAAAAAAAGAGGGGAAGGGGAACAGAATCACAATGTTTTACTGATAAAACTTGCTGTCCATCTTAGCATGTTGGCATGAGGAAAGCAGTGCTCACTGCAGTGCACAACTTTTGATCGAAACTAGACAACTGCAAATTTTTTTATCATAACTAGAACACTCACTAAGATGATAATGATCCAGAGTTTTTTTCATGAGGTTAGACACTGGTAAGCAGAAAATACAGAGCTAGTTTCAAAGAGAGTTTGCTTGTTCCTTTGTACCGTTTAATTACTACCTATGTTCACACTTATACTAATGATAGTGAACATTTTTAATTTTTCCAATGACAAGTGGCTTGTGTGATTTTTAAAAAAGGTAAACCTGTCAGTAATGCTTATTAGAGATATATGTGATGCTTATTACATCATTCAAATGTGACTTTTTACCTATCTTTAAATAGATCCAGATGGACATTGTAACTTGCACAGTTGCAGTCCAGTTCAGTTTTTTTTTTTTAGTATGTCATAGTTAGTTATTTTAGAGTAGCTTGGTCTAGATTTGTTTGCATGAAATTTTACAAACTTCTGTGCCACAACATTTTCATCTCTTTTCAAATTAAATAGAAGATATGATAATATCCTTGTTGTGATGAAATGTAGAAATGGATGGAAGTGAGAATTAATGTCGAGTGTGATTTTCAGGTCAAATGAAATATGGCTTCAGTTTTAACTAAATATCACAAGATTATTATCAAAATTGTTTCTGTATGTGTATCTTTGTTTGTACATGTATATTGGTGGGAAATGACTTTTTTGTGTTTTAAGTAAGTTTTTTTTTTTCTTTTTCTTCTGTCCTTTTTTGTTGTTGCATTAATTTTTTTTTTGTTTACCAGTATTAGCTTTTATGAATCTATATGTGTGATGTTCTGAAACTTAAGATCACTACTTCTATTTCAGTTCATTTACAAATAGAGGAGATAACTCGTAAGCTACGTTCTGGAGACCTGGGCATCTCACCAAACCTGAAGACAGGTGTGCAACTGAAAGGGGGCCTCGTTTGCTGACCTAATCCTAATCTAATGGCGCTGACAAATTACAGCTTTAGCGTAACCAGAAGTGGAACTGCGGTGGTATATTGTGTGTCATTCATTATTCTTTTTGCAGACCAAAGAAGGCAAATACCTTATTGTGCTAAAGCACAGTGGATTTACTTGAAAAACTGTTATAAGAAACTGAATTTCCATGATGATAGCAAATGAGAATTGATAATGTTATTATGATGAATAGTGGTAGAAACCAAACAGATGTTTCAGTATATAAATAATGTAAACTTTCTACGAAGGTCCAAGGATCAATCAAGCCAAATGAAAATAAACTTTGTGGAAATTGAATTGTAATTGTAACAAGTGTTAAGCATGATTTCATATATATGCACACAGATTATTTTCTCTTGGCTATTTTGATCCTTGGGCCTTTGCAGAAAAATCTACATTACTAGGAGGAAACTCTGTCAAGCCCTCCATGAGTTTCTTCCTACTTCTGTCAAATTTCTTTGAAGGTCCAAGGATCAAACTAGTCAAATGTAAATGATCTTAGTGTAAAGTGAAATATAGTTTTTGAAATGTTGGGCTGAAATTTATTTGCACAGAGTAACATGATAGCCACTCTTCTTGCTAGAGATCCAGCTTACTCATTCACGGTACTGGTGAAATAAAATTTTTTGTAAAGACCAGAAGCAATGTAATCTTTACAATGAAGGACATGGGTTGGAATTGGTTGTGGGAGGATGGTGGTAAAGTTGAGTACTTGGAGAGGGGGGAATTTGGTGATGTTAGGAGGGAAGAACTGCCACCTGTTATGTAGTTTTCCAGGGAAGATCTGATATGGCACCCATGATCCAGTACATATGTGAAATGTGCTGGCTCTAAAAACACCAGTATAATTTGTACTTGCCGCCTTAGGGTTACTCACCAAATTATATTTGGAAGCAAAGAGAGAGAGAGACCAGCCGCCGTGGCAAAGTGGTTAGCGTCGTGCGGACTCTTGGCTGGGAGGTCGTGGGTTCGAATCCCATCAGAGAGTCATGTGGGTTTTCTGCCCTGACCGGCTCCTACCCAGAGTTGAGTTTGCAGCGGACTCAGTTGGGAAGACTGGGACCACACAGTCGAGTTTCATCCACTTAATGGATGCGTTTCTGAGAGCGTTGCTCAAATTTTCTGACCAACACTGCAGGTGCTTGTATCTCGGGCCTGGTTGACGCCAGGATATATTATGAAAGTAAGCGTAGAGTACAGCCCTGTCATGTAGTCTCAGACCGAAATGGAAATCCGTAGCATCATCTTATCATCATCCTCATTCTCATCAGTCAGCATAAAAGAAAAAAGTCTCAAATTCTGTGGCCCTGCTCTCATGGTGATCTCGATTTCGATGTCCTCTCCCCGCCTGTGGGCTTGGTTTGGTTCAGTCGGGGTCACCAGTATTGACGAGTCCATGGGGCTGTTGTTGGGACGGACATGGTGGCGCCCTCCGGAGGGAGAGCTCATCATGCCGGTTCCGCAAGTAAGCAATTATTGTCAGTAGGGGGCTTAGTAGGTGTGTCCTGCGTATGTTAGATCAGAACAGGCGCCACTGAACACCACCAGAGTGACTCGGCAGCAGTGCAGTGTCTCCTCCGGTGGGTTGCCTCTGACGACTTGACGTTGACTGCTCCCTGTGGATTGCCAGTGCCGGGGCTGCGGTGGGGCCGACCGGGCTGTGGCTGTGGACAAGGTGTTGGAATGAGCGGCGTGGGTGCACTGCCTCTGCGGTGGTGCAGAGGTTGGGACAGCAAAAAAAAAAAAAAGAGAGAGAGAGAGAGAGAGACAATGTTACTTTGTGTGGATGCGTGTGCACATTAACCCTTTTGGTGCCTAGGAATTAAGCTTAAGGTTAAATCCGATTTGCCAGGGTTTTTTCCCCCAAAAAGGAGTAGATATTTTAAAAAAAAATCTACTGACTTTCTCACTGCCGAAAACAAGATTACCTACTATCAATAGAATCTAGAGACTTCACCTCTCTGAAAATATCCTGTTTTTTGATTCAGCAGTGTAAAGATAAAACGAGGAATATTTTGGACTCCCCATGATGAGTGTGCTCGACGGCCATGGGAACGAAGAGTACACATTCTTGTCGTCGAGTTATCTCGTCAAGTTAGGCACCGAACGGGCTAATGCATGGATATTGCAATACTTACTTGACAGGATGATACTTTGAAATTGACTTTCAAGCTTTGATTTTGTGTTACTTTGATGGTTGTTTTCTCAGTTTTCCGTCATCCTTATAAGAAAGTTTTACTAAATTGTGTTCTACCTTCCCCATATTCCCTATTCTTAATGAAAGAAACTGTAGCTTCTATAGTCAGTGTAGGCATTTTAAAATATGTTTGCAGAAATAATTGAAGTTTGGCTCTCAAATTTTGATATATTACTAGAACAAATTGTGTTAAAAGGAGTATTTAAATTATATGAAATAGTGTCAAAAAAGATTTCAGGGTGGCCATGAATTGTAGCATTGGCAGGATGGTCTGAGTTTTTGTAGGATTGAGGACTGTGCCCCACTTGCTCCCCTGCACCCCCCTCTCTCTTCTCTCTCCCTTTCTCTCCCTTTGGAGCTACCAAAGCAGTGAGATCATGTGATCGGCACTTTTCAAATATCATCAAATTCACTTCAGAAAGTAATGCATCCATTACATTTGGGGACCATTCAGACCACACACACACACACAAAAAATCATGTCTGTGACAGTTTTGCTTTCTTGCAGTTTGGAACACAAAGGTTGAGCTGCATTGTCTGTGGTGGTCACAGCTGGATATGCATCCTTTTTAAACGCAACAGTCACTGAACTTTGTTGGTATTGGTCAGGCAGCAGCAGTGGGGGGATATTTTCCCTTTAGATGGCATCAGTTTTTGTCCTTTAACCCACTGAAAAGTATTTAGCTAAAAATGTGACATGTAAAATGAAAGTGTAAAAACAGCAAACTTCTTTCCTTATTAATCATTAGCATACCTAAATAAACCTGATAGTTTAGAGCAAGGCTACTGTAAACAATCACTTCATATTGTAGAATGACCATGCCAACACTACAAAAGGCTGTTTTACAAACCCATTCTGTGTAAATCATATAATGGCAAGACAGAAGTCAGTAGGTCCCTTGTCTGCGTGTACAAAGTTTTGATAGGACAACTCATGACTGGAGAGGAAGGGAGGGGAGGAGACTGATATCTGGGTGCATCACTTCTTTTAACTCACTCCATACCATGAGTTTTTCCCCCTTGCTAATCTCTGAAAACCCGGGGTTTGTATGGGGTTGGAAAAAAAATTCTCACAGTTATAGATGAGCAGACAGACTTGAAATTTGTTGAGTGGATTCAATGCATATTACTCTATATGTGAACAAAAAAAAAAGTAATTTACTTCCCCTCTTGGTGGTGAACATGGGCTAATTTTTTTTTTCTTTTTTCAACACTTTGCACGCTTCATAAACACATGTAATAAGTGTTCCTTAGCAGCTCAGAAATGTTCTACATCACATTCTAGCACAGCTGGAGTCACCGAAGACATGGCAGATTCAATACTAGATCAAAAACAGGTGATGGAAGATGTGAAAATACAAAAAAATGTGTGTTTACAGGATGAAAAACAAAAAAAAAAAGTTCACTGTGCATAAAACACTGGTGATGAATCACTGGCAGTATTCTTTTCTGGAGTGGAAAAGCTCATGGCGAGTGACATTGCATCCTGGGCACAGCCTTACACACAGTGGCAAACCATGGACTGCAAGATGCTTGTTGTAGAGAATAGACCCCTGAATAAGAGTCAAGGTCACAAGATGAAAAAACTTCTTCTTCCACCACTTCATGGTCTTCCTGTTCAGGGGCATGTAGGCCATGAGCTGATCACTCATGTCTTCTCCTGCCATGTAGTCCTGTACTGCTGCTGGTTTCTGTCTCTCAGGGCAGTGCCGTGTTGTGAAGCTCACCATAGTGGTTGGCAGCATCTTCGACATCGGACCTTTCAGTCCGGCTCATTTCCAGTGCATCTTCAACGCTAACTAACAATTCATCAGCCCTACTGTGACGAACGCTTCGTTGCGACGCCATCTTTTCACTCACACAGCAGAGCTGACTGACGGTACCCTTTGTTCTCGTCGGCTAGCGAGCGAGCCACACTACACACACAATGCAAATGAATTAAAAGTTGGTAGGGGATAACTAAGGAATCATCTCCCTCTTGAGTTTCATAACCGATTTGTCACGCGGACAGCGCAAATTTTCAGAATCCAAATCCCCATATGTGGACATTGGTAGTGAACGCTTCGTTGTATGATGTCCGCATATGTGGACAATTTTTGCATATGCAGACTTTTTTTTTTTTTTTCCCCCTGCCCCAACCTCTGCGCCACCTCAGAGGCAGTGCGCTTACGCCGCTCATTCTGAGAGGAAATCTGATACCCTGTCCACAGCCACAGCCTGGTCAGGCCCGCCGCAGCCCTGGCACCAGCAATCCACAGGGAGCAGTCAATGTCAAGTCGTCAAGAGGCAACCCACCGGAGGAAACACTGCACTGCTGCCGAGTCACTTAGGTAGTGTTGAGTGGCACCTGTTCTGATCTAACATATGCAGGACACCCACCTACTAAGCCCCCTGCTGACGACAATAATTGCTTAGTTGCGGAGCCGGCGTGAGTGAGCTCTCCCTCCAGAGGGCGCCACCATGTCCGTCCAATGACAGCCCCCATGGACTCGCCGATAACGGTGACCCCGACGGAACCAAACCAAGGCCGCAGACGTGGTGAGGACATCGAAATTGAGTCACCATGAGAGCAGGGCATGAAGGGCCGCAGAATTCGAGACTTTTTTTTGTTAATGCTGATCGATGTGGATGAGGATGATTAAGATGATGCTACGGATTTCCATTTCGGTCTGAGACTACATGACAGGGCTGTACTCTACGCTTCCTTTCATAATATATCCCAGCGTCAGCCAGGCCCAAGAGATACAGGCACCTGCAGTGTTGGTCAGAAAATTTGAGCAACTCGACTGTGTGGTCCCAGTCTTCCCAACTGAGTCCGCAGCAAACTCAACTCTGGGTAGGAGCCGGTCGGGGCAGAAAAACCCACATGACTCTGATGGGATTCGAACCCACTACCTCCCAGCCGGGAGTGCGCGACACTAACTACTTCGCCATGGCAGCTGGTCATACGCGGACATTGGTAGCGAGTGAGTTAAATCAGTAGAGTTTTTGAAAGACTTTGGCTATGCGTTCTGTAAGGTAGTTCTTTCTGATTTTAGACCTGGTCTGTTTTTAGAAAATTCAGGAGTGGCAATCATGGGACAGTAAATTAAGTACTCTTGCTCTGAACCATGTATATGAGTACATGAGGGAGGTTGTGATTTAGTTTTCAGCCAGTCGCTTAATATCTGGATTTGTTGAAAACAAACCATTTTTTGTTTGAATGAGAGGATCAATACAAAGCAATTTTTTTTTTTTTAACCTTTCTGGAAGTTGAGAAGCTATAACATGTGAACAGGAATTTGGTGTTGCTTCTAGGATTTGGTAAATAAAATATGCAAAGCATGTTTACATGCATGAATTAATTATTTATATGCTAGTTGTACTCCCTGCACAAAGCTGTGTAAAGATCCTGTGGGTTTTGACACCTTTTTGTGTGTGTGATAACAGTGCGCCTGTAAGAATTTTCTTGATAGGACAGCTGTTCCATGATAAATGTTTTGACAAGTGAATTCTCACGTTTTGAGTAGACTGGTTTCATCTGCAAATCATTTTCATTTTAATTGGTTGCTTTTCTGATTCATACTCTTATTAAGGAGAAGGCACAGTATTCAGTTTAAAGATGCAGTAAAATGAGGTGAGTAAGTTAAAGCCAAAATAATAACAAATCAGACAGAAGAAAAAGGTAGAGGACTGGAGTTAGTAGGAAATTTTGAGTTTGGATATTTGACATGGACAGAAATCCTGAAATCTGTTGATGTCAGACCACAACCTGACCATAGAAAAGTGTGTGTGTGTGTGTGTGTGTGTATGTGTGGTGGCTATTGTTATTAGGGTCTTTTGATCAGTTATGCAGCAATGAGTCTATATTGAAAAGTAATGCAGTAATGAGTATATTCTTTGGAGTATCCTTTGTGAAATCCTAGAAGCAACACTGCAGATACATACAGATAGTTTCTTTGAACAGATTAAAAGATAGAGAAAATTAGTAGGAACTGGCAGATGTCAAAAATTTTAAGTCTTGTTTGCTATGTATACTAGTTATGTTCTAAGACAAAGAAAAGGATAAAGTTACTCAGTGTACATTGGAATTGATTACAGATTACCATGAGCTCATATTATTTGTGGTGTTTTATAGTTGTGTATTAAACTTTTTTTTCCAGGATTTGTTAGAAATGATGATTATGTAGTAAAGGTTTAATGCTAAATGTTTTTCTGCAGCCATGTTTAAATTATATAGCATTGAATAATCTGGTTTGCCTTAATTTGACATAATGACATGTTTTATGTTAACAGGTTCTGTAGACAATCGTCTTGTTCATTTATTGACATTGCGTTTTTCAGCGAAAACTTTTCGTTTTTAAATGTTAGAATATAGTCAAGATTATTCATGATGCATGGATACATTCACTAGCAAACATACAGGAATATATAGTCCAACATAATTGCTCCACACATGATGACCGTCACAGAAGTCTTACCAGAAACCATTGGCTAGAAATAGATGAAATGTCATGCTGTCAGCTGACCATCTCTTAAAGTGAAGTTTTCTTTGCTCTGAACTTGTGAACGGATGATTTATGTGTTGATGGTGATCTCTGTATGAGCTATATTATGATCAGGGGAGCCCATAGTTCAATTTTTGGAATGTATGTTTGAAGGTGGGAGTTCGAAACTTATGTGGGAATGGATTTTTGCAGCTTGAAAACTTCTGCCAACCCAACAGTAAATAGATTCTAATTCAGTCCAGGTAAGGCTTGGGCTATGGAAGGAGAGGAATGGACTCTAGTCTATAATGTCATGCCCTAGACACCGTGAATTAAGTGCTTCTGAAAGCCATTAAGCAATGGAATTCAAACCTATGTGTCAGCAACTTTTTTTGCTCACATTAATGTAAGCACAGGCTGAGTTTTTAATATTCCCATACTACAGGCTTGTAGAAGGAGATTTTCTGCTGAGTCCATTGGTTTTCAGCATCAGTATAAACCTTTCTTTGGCGTCATATACTATACCATGTCAGACCATAGCATTCAACGGTGTTAGTCAGCTCTGTCCAGGCCGAATTTTTGTGGCTAATGCAGTAATAAGACAGTCACGTGACACCCACCCTACTTTCACCATAGGAAGAAAGCCGGTGATCGCTTCCTGTTCCTCATTTCATCTTCGGCCTGCAGCCTAAGCAAGATAAATCTTGTGCTCTGTCTTGCCTTTTCTTTTGCCTTGTGTAAAGATTGCTTGTGTGTTTGCTTCTTTACTTGTTCAGTTGTGGCTTGCGCTAAACCCTAGGTACTCTTGCCGTGTGAGGCTTACGGTTGGCGTGTTTTATTTCAATTTCATGCTCTCTTTCGGTTGGCGTGGTTTTCTTAATTTTACTCTCTCTTCGTGTGTGCTGCTCGCGACTTTGTTTTTCTGTGCCATTTCCAATTTTGGCACTTAGTCGCGGGGTTAGGAACGCGTCCCCTCCTGGTGGGAACGCATCCTTTCATATCCAAACTTTTACCTGTTTTCTCTGTTGGCGCGCGTCAGTTTTCACTCTCATGCTCCTCCCAGTAGTTAATTTCAACGATCTTTCACTCGCCGGTTGTTCGGGCCGCCATCTTTCCCCTTCGCCGGTCGTCGTCTTCCGCCATCTTGCCTCACCTTGTAGTCACCCACGTACATTGTGCCTGGGTTTAGTGGTTCGGAGATTACTCCTCCCTGCATTAGCACCTTATTCTTACAATCTTTGTACTAGTACGATCGAGTTTCTCTCGATCTAACAGTACTCATTGTTACTGTTCTAACCACAGGATGATCGAGTTTTCCACCCGAATTCTTGATCCCCGATTACTTCGATCGAGCTCCTTAAGATCTCTCGATCGTAGTATATCGGTGCTTACTTACCAGTGCTTAGCGCAAGGTCAATCAAGTTTATTTGCTATCACTTGATCCACTGACTTGTCTCCACTTTGTGGTCGTGTGCTTCGTGATTGCTCTGCCACCATAGCCCAACTTGGGTGAAGGGCAACGACGGGTCGAGCCACTCCACTGTTCAGAAGTCACTCACTGCCCCAGAGTACCTGCTTTTCAGTTCCTCAGAACAATCCATTCTTACCATGGAAGAATGTACGGCCGGTGTAGAGGGGGGTTCTGCACAGGGGACGCGCGACCATCAGTCTGATACCTCCTCTACTCGACCGGCGGATGCATGATCACTGCGTCCAAAGGCCAAAAGGCAAGCGGCCACCTTTTCTAAGTGCCTCTCGTTAAACATTCCCAGGAAAACTAAGGGCAAGGCTCCCCTGAAAGGGCAAGCCCGTTTCAAGAATACTGATCAAAATTCTTTCTCTTTACCAACCAGCTTGCATTCTTGCCTTCAGACGCACAGTGAGACCTATTACTATCATGCTGTGTCACGCGACCCTCGGTCCCGGGGAACTTTGCCGAGGTGCAGACCAGCTAGTGTGATGGGACGTGTTTCGGATCACCGCCCGTCACTCGCCTACATAGCCTCGTGCCATAGTCTTCCCCCCACTAATTGCACGCAGGCTCAGGACGCTCTCCCCCACTGTGCACTAGTGCAGCCACCACTCACGCACGAGGAGCGTCAGTACTCCGGTGGCAGATTTATGGACAGTCTTTGGGACCCCCCCCCCCCACTGACCATAACTCCGGGGCTAGCCACAGGCATCACTTCAGTCGGATCTGTGCCGCTCAGACCCCCGATGGTTGACCCACCCCGATCGACTTTTGTACTTTTCCCTAGGGGGTACAGGACGTTGGGGAGCGGACTTCTTCCGCTCCCCACTTAGGCAGTATCAACGGTCCCGTTCCTCCAGGGGGAGGATCGACCAGCGGGACCACAGGTAACCTACTCGATCCAACCCAGGGGAATGGCCTCCTCACCGCAGCCATCCAATGCGCGCTGATGCGGGCAGGGGGCTCGGTTGCCGTGCCCCCCACCATCCCCCCCTGTTTCACAGGGGGCCGGCATGGATCCCACCAGGGAGGTGTATGAGGCAGTGCACTCTCCGGGGCGGAGACATCTCTGGGAGGAGTGCCTGGGGCACAAGCGTTCCCAGTAGTGTCTCAGACACCTAGAAGGGCACGGGTCCACGTCTCCCCTGCTCTCCCCTCCTCCTAGAATATCCGCCAGTGAGCGGATGACAAGGGAGGGCGAGGCAGTGCCCGGGTTCCTGATTCTTAGCTAAGAATTCGGGAAGAAACTTTAGAGAGACAGAGCCGTCCCTGTGGAAGACAGTGTCTCTGGGGTCCCCGCTGAGGGCATGAATCTCGCCTCACCTTCTGGCCGAAGCCAGGGCGAGGAGAAAGGTGGTCTACAGGCTTGTAGAAGGGAAATTTTCTGCTGAGTCCATTGGTTTTCAGCATCAGTATAAACCTTTCATCTTTCCCTCTGGATCAGAATGTTTCGTTCTCTCAGTGTTTTACTTTGACTTTCATTCCACTGACAGGTATTAATCACATTTGGCCATGACTGTTGTAGCTTTTAGGTTTGACTCCGTGTCATGTGGTGCCAGGTGAAAAATTATTTCCTGCCAGATGAAAAATTATTGGTGGAGATTAGGAGAACAGTGACCATGGAACTAAGCCAACATAATCTCTAGATTGGTTGCCTGAAATCTCAAATGGTCAGCAGTAGAGTGTTTGCATTTATTATTGTGAGGCTTGAGATTCTGTTTTGAGACGAGTTATTCAGGTTTACTTAACTTTTCTGCATGCTGCCTTTGTTTAACAGATTTCTTTTCCCCCAAAAAATTACCAAGTGTCATCATTGTCCTGTCATTCAGTTGTCTCTGAAGCAGTTCACCTGTTCAGAAACAGAGCAAGTTGCATCTTTCTGTTTTGAATGTAGGGAAAGTGTTCTTACTGCACATACAACACATGTGATGGCTAACAATGAAACAGCTGAATGTTTGCTTCATTTTGTTGTATGTTGTTCTTTGTGGTAGGTCATCACAGATTCAGGAATGTCAGCAGGTGGATACTTTCGTGTAGATGTTTTTTTAGTATGGACTGCCGACCTTCAGATAATTCAATTGTATAACTTTCTGTTTCCAGGAACCAAGTGACTAATAAAGAATAGAATAATTTGATGTTTCAGTTTGTCTTGATCTTATTACAATTTCCCTAGCGCTGCTTTCATCGAAGGCTGTCCTCTTCTGCAAAAGAAAAAAGGATTCATAGTTTGATTCTAATACTTTTGGTTCTCTATGCGTTTTTCATCTTTAATGTGTTTTTGACTCGAAGCTTTAATACAGTATGACAGGAAATGGTGACCTTCAACACTGAATTAGATGATTACCATATCAGTTCTGTCACGTTGTAAGATGCGTGAACTAACATTTGGACAAAAATCATTTACCTTACAGGTGCCAGCCTTGTTGTTTAAATCTCTCCCCTTTGGTTATGTGTGTATATATGTATTTGAAATCTCTGGTTTGAAGGAAAGAAATTCCAAGATACATAACTCAGAGTTACAGCACACCATTTACTTGTGAATGTGTCTGTAAGGATATCTTGGACTTGAAATATACTATTGAATCAGATGAAAAGTTTTTAAAGCATTTTTTTTCAATAACAAGCTCCAAATGCTTTTAAAGAGAGGCAAACCTGTGTTTGGTTCCTTTCTTATATAACAGTGAAGTGAATTTACTTAGGGGTCAACATGTCAACTGGCAACCACTAGTCATACTATAGTGACAGTGATGTCAACAATGTACAGAATAGTCAATAACTGCCTTTCTCATCTCATTTGTTTCAGTTGGTATAAAACAGATTAAGACGAAATTTGCCAAGGAATTCTTGCTGACACATCTCATTCAGTATCGATTTATTCTGATGAATGAATATGATTGAAGGAAAATGTTCATCAGATAAAGCAAAGCGTGAACATGTGAACGGCCTACAGCATCCTATGGATGGAAATTTTAATGAATTAAAATGTTTTGCTTTTGATCAGGTGCAAGTTACCAAAGTATTTTCTGCAGTTTTTTTTTTTTTTTTTGAGAATTGTTTTTACATTTTATCAGATGTGAGGCACCAAAGTAATTTGTAGTGTTTATAGAGATGGCCAACAATTAAGATTTCACAAGGTTGACTTATCTAGAAAAACATAGTTATCAAATTTGTTAATGTTGATTTCTTTTTTTCCTTTTCTTTGTTTTTGTTTGTTTGTTTTTAACTTTTAAAAAATCTTTGTTTGTTTTTAACTTTAAAAAAATCTAGACTAAATCAAGACACCTGTTTGACTTGGCTAGGAATATAGTTCACACACAGTTCAGTATACTAACACATTTTATCTGAGACACTGAGGTGTCAACTCTACAATATGTCATATAATTAAATATTAAAGTCAACTGTACAACAAAGTATCAAATTTCTTGCAGTTTTGGGAAACTGGTTAAATCATAAACTATTAGTTTGTTTATCAGGAGGAATTTTGTCTTTCAGATCTCCATCTCCAGAGCCAATCTATAGTAATGATGGTAAAAGATTGAATACAAGGGAGTATCGTACACGAAAGAAACTAGAAGATGAACGTCATCACCTGGTGTTGGAGGCCTGGAAATACAACCCCAATTACAGACCACCTGCGGATTACAAGTAAGAACTTGCAGTTGATAGTGGTTTGATTGTATTGGGTTTTTGTTGTGAGCTCAGCGAAAGATATTAAGATTTTATTTGAGGCCATTTGTTTGTCTGTAGTAGGATTACCCCCCCCCCCCAAAAAAAAAACAAACAAAAAACCCCAAAACCTGGCTGAACCTAATTTATTTGAACTTTTACAAGAAAAATGATGGTGTCAAGGACAGGCCTGTGATATTTCTTGTTTTCTCTCATTCTTTTGTTTGATTCTGTTTGTTGTTGTTTTTGTAACTGTCATCCACTATTTTTCTGCATTGTATCTCTTTCTTGGCAAACTGAAATTATGGCTTTGGCCTTCTTGTTATTTCATTATTATACTTTTTCCACTCAACTCTCTGTGTGTGCGCACGCGCACGCGTACGCGCGCGTAAAGTGATCTAACTAACGTTTACACATGTATGTACAGTCAAGACATAAGGAAAATAAACTGATTGTGGGGAGGGGGAAGGTGTTCGTGTATCCCCCCCATGTGTTTGTGTATGTGTGTGTGAGAGAGAAAGTGTGGAAAGCAAAATATCTGCTTGCTTGTCATGTTGGCATTTTTAAGCATTGAAGTGGTTAATCATCTTGCCAAAAATAGCTCAAATGAAGAATTATCCAAATCATCTACCTCCTACTCCAGAAACCCAAAGTTCATTGTGACATCAAAGACTTCTGGCAAGAGGAATGGAGTACGCAAACTGATTACTCGTATCTGAGTAAGCCGTAGGATTTTTTTTTTTTTGATTTGCCACTAGTGGCCACAAAGAGGAACAGTTTCGTGCAAATTACTCACAGGTCACTCTTATTGCACACACTCGTACCTTTTGAAAAGGTGAGACAGCTCTTTTGAACGTACTATGTAATGAGTGACTTACCATGGGACATGTTGTTCTGGAGTGTTTAGATTTAGCAGACTCCATTGGGACTTTTCTGGAATGTTCAGACAGATGTGATTTTTAAGCTTCTGATAAGTGTTGCCTTATAGTGCATGAAACAGGGTACTCTCAGGGAGTTTGTAGTTTGACTCACAGATTTTCACATGGAGGGTTCCAGGGATGCACAGATTTGTTTTTTTGTTTTTGTTTTGTTTTGTCACAAGTATAACCTTTTTTCTGTAGTATTGTTTGAAATAAAAGAGTGCAAACTCTTGAATTGAAGACAGGCATTGACTTTATTTCATTCATGAACACAGCCAAAAACAACAGCTTCAGAGTTTTCAGCCCTTGAGTATTGAAGTCTTAACTTTGGTTGTGAGAAGTGAGAGAAGCAATCACGGTTTTGATTCAGTGACCCTTGTCCAGTAAAAGCTTGTTGGACTGGAGGCAAGAGTTGGCCGTCCAGTTTGGTTGAAGAGATTGACTTATTCCTAATCTGCAGCATTCCCAGAAGAGGTTAGCGACGGTTCTGCTGCTATGTTTGTTGATCTTGTTTTCAGTTTAGTCGAAGAGATTGACAAAATGGTTGCAATGCTCACAGAGGCCACTGACCTAAAAAAAAAAAAAAAAAGTTTTTGTTAAATTCCAGTTACCTTTCAAAGAGTGGGCCTTTGTGTGGTGGTGGATATATGGATGACAAAACATTAATAACTAAGGCATGTATACTGGTACATATATGTACACTGTTGCGGCTGATTTCTTCAAAGTTTCAAAGTTGGCTGCCTTCAAGAACTAGAAGTGAAATGCCAAGTCATGGTAAACCATTACTGTTAAAACACTAGCTATTCTAAGAGAGATGAAAGATGATTAGGCGAAGGTCTAGAGTAACAGCAAGATTTGGGGAGAAAATCCCATTTCACAGCTGCCTTCCCATTTTCTCAACCTTTTATTCTTTGAGAAGAGTCTCCATCAAATTGAGAATTTTCACTATGCAAGAAAGAAATGAGGAGGGAAGGGGGCACAAAAATAGGATTTTACCAATTTTTGCTTTGTTGCTTTGTTGAAAGCAGCTTTTAGTTGAAATGCTTTGTGAATGTTTATATTGATACTTGTGTGCATGTTGTGTTCATGGTATTGTGTAGCAGAGTGAAAGAGTGTTTTGGTGTAGCATTATTGTATAATTGAGAATGTCTTCAGATTTTGATGTTAATAGTAGGTACCCCCACATTTCACCTGTGGATCTCCCGATTCATCAATAGAGGGTTCCAAGGGCCCTCAGTTTTAAAATGCTACAAGGAACACTGATGTTAGAGATAACTGATCGTGGAAAATTCCAGAAATGTAACAGCAGAGAATGACGTGGTGCCGACTTCTCAGGATACTAACAGCGAGCTTCAAGGCCGAACTTGTCTGTATCGACATTTTCTCGATCTTTACAGGTTTCATAAGATACTTTACATTTACCCGGTCTTCCTGTCATTATTTGGTTTACACTTTGCAGCCTTTGTTTGAGTTTAACATTGAAACTGTCGAAAGTTGCTGGTAAGGCCCAGACCCAGTGTGATCGGTAGGACATATCAAAAGTCTGCCTGCTCTTGTAATAAATGATGTTTTTTATCAATTATATACTGTTCTTGTGTAGTTGTTTATTAACAATATCTTTACAGTGTGGGTAGCCAGTTCCATTAAAACAGTGCAAACAGGTTTAAAAGAAAATTTTTAACAAAATAATGCCCCTTTGTTACATGGCTGCCACTTGCAATTTACATTAATAAGACTAAATCAGTTAACCCCGTAGAGTGCCTTTAAGCTGTCAGCTGATGCGGTAAAAGTGATTTCCTAGTGCCTATGGGCCGTCCACTGACGTCATGCATTTTTCTTGAATTTTCATTCGTTACTATTTCTATCAAACGACTCAGATAGAGTGTGCTTAGTAAGCGTTATATGTCTGTAGTATTAAAATGATATATATGCAAATGACCACACGTGATGGGAAAGACCATTTATTCTCATCACTGACTGGATGACCAGCCAGCACTTGGCTCACTTGCAAAGATGGCAGCGCAACCTTCGACAAGCGTAGCAACCAAATCAATGTACTTACACAGCTGAGCAGGCTATGCTAATCATTTTTGACAAAGATAATAATCTTTTAAAGTTTTTATTCAACAACTCACTCGAGCATGAAGGTGAGATGATGATAGTGATGGAATGGCCGACCATATTCGTCAGTTATTGAGTCAGGCTGTGTGATCTCAAAAATGTGTTCAGCTGGCTGGTTACCAGCGTCGAACGAGCTAGCCTAGTGTGTACTCTGCACTGTGTGTGAGTGGCCAGTGACCTGTTAGCGCGAGAGGGGAGCGCGGCCTGCTCGCAGCATGACACGGGGCAGGGGGAAAGGTAGGGGAAGAGGAGGAGTGAAAGAGAGGGTTGAAGTCCAGCAAGGGGGCATGGTGGGGGGGGGGGGGTGTGTGGTCGTGGACTTGCTTGTCTGCATGAAGTATGAGTGTATTGATAGACTTCTAGACTGTTTTACTTTCATTTACAGGTGTAGTGTGACCATACAAACTTTATTTTCAACTTTTTGCTTTGTGTTATTTTTTGGATGTGAAGCTGTAGTGGTAAATACATATGTTTTTGATCATGCAAAAAAAATCTATCCAAATCTAAGTGCCTAAATATTTTTTTATTATCAAAATTAAAACGAAAGAAGCCCAGATTCAAAATCTTCATTCGTTTCCTTCAAAAATTATATATATTTCATTTTAAATCTTTTATTGTTTCTGAGCTAGAATTTTTTGTTAATTACCTCCAAATCATTAGATTTCCCTGGGCACCGGGAAAGCCTTTGTTTGTAATATTCTCTGGCAGTCAATGAGTTAATAATATTTGATAAATCAAATGTTTATGCATGACTTAGCTCAGATTTGGTTTGCATTTCTCAGATCATTGGAGATGGGACTCAAATGTGCAAATTTCAGGGGAACCAGATTTTTATTTTGTCACTCACTTTCTTCGTTTGCTGAAGAAGAAGAAAAAAAAAAGAATTGATTCAGCAAGCTATGCATAAAAGCAGTTTTATCTGTAGAACATTCCATCTGTAATGGTTCACTACTCATAGCGCCACATTAGCTGTTCAGGAAGAGTTTGAAAAAGAAACCAATGGCAATGGGGTCAGACGTTTAAAGCAGGTAAAGTTGTTAGGAAAACAAAGAGACCCATGGTCATTTGGTTTAGAAAAGTGAAACACTGGGCAAAGTTTATTGCCTCAAGACGCTGTGTCAGAAAACCATGTGTGCTCAATGACACAACTCTCCTCTTCCTTGAAACTCGTTGCATTATAGAGCAGAGAAAGGAAGCAATGAAAGTTCATGCATTATAGCTGTAGAATTGCAGAATTTTGTTTTGTTTGATGTCTCAAAGTGCAACAGATTGCTCGATTTTCAGTTCAAGTTTTCTTCACAATTTTCCAAGGGACACACCCTGCCCCCCCCCCCCCCCCCCCCCCCCCCCCATACCCTAGATTTTCGTCTTTTTCTCAGTTGGCTCAGTCCCACCCCAGAATCTTTTAAAACATGTCCACAAGACAAGCTAAAGTCGGCTAGTCTAGTTTTGGTTGAAGCAATTTTGTTCAAATAATGTTGATAAGAATGTTTTTCCCTTTGATGAACATCATAAAGGTTTTAAGGATGTCATGACTTGTATTGATTTTTACAGAGCACCAATTGTCCGTGTGAGTGACAAAGTGATGATTCCACAGGAGGAACATCCAGACATCAACTTTGTTGGGCTGTTGATTGGGCCACGTGGGAATACGCTAAAGAACTTGGAAAAAGAGGTAAGTGCATTCTGTGTGTTTCTGTATGTCATCAGCACCCTGCCCACTCCTCCATATTATGGAAAAGCAGTATTATCGTCAGAACTTGAAAGCTTTGAAAAGGCCTTTTTGACCTTATTTAGAAAATAACTTGTGATTACTGGTGATTCTCTATAAGTGAGTACCTATAAGTTTGAAAAACTAAACACTATACAGACTTTTATTCCGTGAGTGATAAAGAGATTTTAATTCAGTGGAGAATCGGATTTCCATGCTCACAGGAGGTTTAAAAATAAGGCATTTGGCGTCATATACTCTACCATGTGAGACAGTAGCATTGTACGGCCGTTAGCTCTCTGAAGGCCGAATTTTGTGTTGCTAATGCAGTAATAAGACACCCACCCTACTTCCGTCTTAGGCAGAAAGTCCGATGTAAACTTCCTGTTCCTCATTCAGCTACGGCTTTACACCACGAAAGGACAGGTTTTCTTGCTCTGACTCGCCTATCTCTCTGTTTTTTTTTTCAGCAGAATGCTTGTGTATTGCTTTTGCTTTATTCTGTTGTGGCTTGCGCCAACCCTTGTTGATCACAGCTGTTCGATATTACGATCGCTTGCGCGTCACATTGCCTTTTCATACTTGACGTTCGATCAATCATTCCTCCTTCGCCATGCGCTTCGCCATTTTGTCTCGACTTTGTGTTCGTATACTCTGTGTGTGTTCTGTCCACCACAGCCCAAGATGGTGAAGGTGAACATGGGTCGAGAGACGACACCTTTCTGTTGTCTCTCTCTCTGCCCGGAGGCCCAACGTTCCAATCCTATGGAACAAACCATGCTTTCCTCAGGGGAAGAACGTACGGCCGACCTAGAGGGGGGTTCAACGCAGGGGACGTATGACCATGACCACCATGATCCTCCACCTCTAATAGGCCGGCGGAGTTACGCTCACAGGGTTTGTGTAGGAAGGGGCAAGTTGCACAGGCTACAGATGAAACCAAAATAAAATACAATCAGAAAGACAAGGGGAAAGCATTGCAAAAAACACACACGGTTTTCTCCCCATACCTCGCTCTCCTTCCCCTTCCGCTCGCGCTCTCATTCCCACTCACCCCAACGCTTCTCCCCCCCCCCCCCCCCCCCCCCCCCCCCCCCCCCCCCCCCCCCCCCCGTTTGTCATCTTTGCAGCGTCAGTCCAGCTTGCCCCCTACTTCACAACTGCTTATGGAGACAAACAGGGGAGAGGGTGGCCGGCGCAATGACTCAGCTCTTGGCCACCCTCTCTCCTCTGTATCATGCTGAGTCACGCGGCCAGCAGTATCTGGATAATTTTCCACACTCTGACTTTGTGATCGGCACGAGTGACATGTTCGCCTCAGGATCGGCACATGTCACACGCGACTCAGGCTATCAGCTATCCCCCCACTTATAGCACTCAACTCATGGCGCTCCCCACTATAGCACACAGATGCAGCCACCACTTGTGTGCTCGGAGCGCCATTGTTCCGGTAGCAGGGTGGAGCCCTCTCCCTGGCAGGACCAAACTGGGCAAAACCCTGGGTCTGGCGCGCAGATCACGACACATCCGGACCTGTGTGGGCCGGACCCACGCCGATTGATTCGCCCCGATCGACTGGTGAACTATCCCCTAGGGGCACTGGACGTTGGGGATCGGACTTATTCTGTTCCCCACTTGGGCAGTGTCCACAGTCCCATTTCTCCTGGGGGGAGGATCGACCGGCGGGACATTGGGTAACCTACTGGGTCTGTCATGGCGCGATCGGGAAGCTGGTGCGGGCGATCTTCTATCCCCCCACCACTCCGGTTACCGACATGAAGGGGGTTCGGCTGGCGCTCACTTCACCGCTCCCCCCCAGGCAACCTTGGGATTACTCTCTCTGTGTTGACCATGGTTCCCGCATGGACCGCACTCAGGATGTGCATGTGGCGGTGCACTCTCTGGCTTCCCAACACACACACACACACACACACACACACACACACACACACACACACACACACACACGGTGCTTCAGGTTACCCGGGCCCCCATGGAAATTCCGCCCCCGGGCCACCACAGCCCTTTTTCCTCCATGGGGACTGGTAGCTCTATGCCCCTCTGAGGGACCAGTGGCTTGATGCGGACGCTCATCGGCTCTCCGGTTGTCTGTGGCATCCAGCTTCTTCTTGCTGGTTTGACTTTGAGGACAGTGTGGAAGAGCAGTTCTTCTCGCCTTCTAGTGACTTAGCAGTCATTGAACAATGGCACCCCAACTTCTTCTTGAGGGAGACCCTCCCTTCGGACCAAATCTTCTCTATGTCACACTTTGCTCCGGCCGCCCGGCCAAAGCATGCATCCCCCAAACTTGTCGCACCTCAAATTCTATCTTCCATATGGGAGCATCAGGCAACTTTGTCCCAGGGTGCGCAGGTCGTCCCTCCTCCAGGGAAGGAATCACTTTCACTCCGGTGGCAGCCCCTGTAGGCACCTTCCTCAGGACCCCCCGGAAGCCCCGCAGTCCCTCCCTCTTTGATAAGGACAATCCTGCGGCCAGGGAACTTGCTGTCTCCCCATCTGACCGCTGGTTGATCCCAAACTTGGCCCCTCCCTCTGCTGCATCTATCCTGCTTAAAATGCTGGCAGAATGGGATCACACCGCCAGATTCGGCATCCAACATGTTACAGCGAGTCACGTTTTATTTGACCTGCTCTTGCAAGGTGCTGCTGAAATTTGGCCTGAGGAGGATGACTCAGCCTCTTGTGTCGTCTGATGCACCTGCCTCTGACACACAACAAGAGACTGACATACGGTTCTTTCGGGACCCGATGATGCAGATCTTGGTAAGCAGGATATCTTCTCATCTTTCGGCTGCAGCGGACAGCATAGCGAAGAGCCATTACAACTGTGTGCTCACATACAGAGACGCTTTCCTCCACAAAGCTAAACTCTCCCCGAGCAAAAAGCGTCCCCTCCGATGTATTCCGGACAAGACCAGTCACTCTTTGGCGATTACGCGGCTGCATGAACAAAATAAAGAGGCAGCTTCCTACGCAGCTGGTCCTACGCCCCCCACCCCCACCCCCCTTGCTTTTTGCAGTAGGTTCATTCATCTGTTCACATCTCATTCATTATTTTGAGAGATCTTTTGTATTTTTTTTTCTTATTTTTTTCTTATGCCCTGTGATATGTTATGATTTCATAATATTTATATTTTGTTAGCAATCAGTATGGTAAAAGTTGATATTAAATTGATAATATCAACTTTTCTGTACTAAACTGACTGTTTTTGAGGACTGGCATGCACATTGCAATACATCAAACCACAAAAAAAAATGAAAAAAAAAATGATGTTAGAATTGACTGAACATGATATAAACATCTGGCATTGATATGACTGCCAGCGAAGTCTGTTCTGTATGATAATACATACATATATCATTGTAGGTACCAATGTAGGTGCCATAATCCGGACATATAGGGACCAAATTTTGCGTTTTGCAGTAGGTTTACTAATGTGATCACTACTGACTCATTTACTCGGATAGGTCTTACATCTTCTGCATGTTTTTTTCGTGCACCTTTGGCTATAACCTGATGTACTAATAATCAGATTTTGTTAGTAAACAGTATAGTAAAATTTGATGAAATCAAATCTGATGACAGTTTTAGAATAGAAACAGTCATATTGCTGTATATAAAACCACACAAAACACTAGAAAAATCTGATGTTGGTGTTCACTGGATACAAGGAAAAACATCTGGTACTCACTCAGTACATGTTCATAATCCGTACACTAATCCAGTACTTTTTTTCTGTACATCTTGCAGGTTTCTGGGGTTGTTCTTGGGTTGAGCAGCCTCACTAATATAACCCAGTCTGATTATTTCCACCAGTTGAACAGTCACACTGGTCACACTTGTGAATAAATGAGAGCCCTCAGAAGAAACACCACTGGTCTTGTCATGAAGATGAAAAAAAAAACACACACACACACTCAAGAATATAAAAACACAGAGATAAAAGCATGCACTGACTAACTGAAGAAGATATATGAAAAAAAAAAAAAATGCACTGCAAAACTAAGCTGTGCTACAGGATCCACACTACTCCCAGTAGTTCAACTTAGTGTGATAATCCATGTAGCACTGTGGATAGCACAATGCTGGCTTGGAGGGGCACTGGGACTGCACATCACGCCTGATCTTCAGCTTCTTGGTGCAGACCCTGCAGGCCCTCTGTGGTGCTGCCTTGTTGGGTATTGGTGGGATGGGGAACATGAAATGCCTCTCCATCAGCCTCACTTCATCGTCGGACCGGTTCTCATGCACTAGCGGCATATTATCCGGTCACAGCCATGAACAGATGACAGATTCCAGAAAACTCAGGAATGTTTTGCTGGAATTGTCACCTGACTTGGAGAGGATGAAGGTGTTGTAGGCTGCAACCTGGAAGAAGTGGAAGAACAGTTTCTTGGTCCACTTCATGGACTTCCTGGTGCAGTCATATAGGTGGAGCAACTGATCTTGCTTGTCCACTCCACCCATATTTTTATTGTAGCTGGTCGACACCTCTGGCCGTTTGGTGATGCCCCGTTGTTGCCTGTCCAGTATAGCAGCCTCAGTGTGCCCATGTATCATGGATAGCAGGTGAACCACCTTGGTGCTGTGGTACTTCATGGCCACGATTTTCCCATCACCACGAAGAGCAGCTGATGAGCCTGGGTTCAGCCAAGTGTCATGCAGCTGAAGAGGAAATCCCCCGGTTTTCCCTCACGGTACCACATGCCAAGGTGTTCTTCTCCAATAATACATGAAAAGTCTGAGGCTGCTATACTAGTTGTCGGTATATACCTGGTAGCCCTTGTGTAGTAATGGGGCTATCAGGTACAACACCATCTTCTCACTAGCAGACAGATCTGGGTTGTTGGCATTTACAACTTCAAGGACAGGCTGGACTTCATTGACGGGATCCTCCTTACCAGCGTAGACCTTGAAAGCGGTAGCCACCATCAGACTTGCAGCAGAGGTATAACTTGATCCCGAACCTGGCATGCTTGAGGGGGATGTATTGTCGAAATATAAGCCAACCCTTACAAAGGAGTAGGCTTTCATCCACACCCGCTCACCATGGCTCATACACCTGAAATTTTTCATGGAGGTGGTCCAGTACTGGACAGATCTTCTACAGCCGGTCATACTGGGGATGGTCTGGTGGTGGCATTGCAGAGTTGCCATGAAAATGGATACATTGTAGGATGATCTGAAATAAATAGGATTGAACATTTTGATCAGTGTGTGTAACACACACACACACACACACACACACACACACACACACACACACACACACACACACACACACACACACACACACACACACACACACCAAAACAATCAGGTACATATACACACATTTGTACACACACACAGATACACACACACACACACACACACACACACACACACACACACATACACACACACACACACACACACGCACACACACACACACACACACACACCATAAACAATGACACACAAATAAACCACATAGAAGTATACATACATACACACCACATAGAAGCGCGCGCGCACACACACACACACACACACACACACACACACACACAACACACACACACCATAAACAATGACACACAAATGCACCACATAGAAGCATACACACCACATAGAAACATGTGCGCGCGCGCGCGCACACACACACACACACACACACACACACACACACACACACACACACACATTCTCATCTAATGCTAAAAAGAAAGACTTGGACATAGAAAGGAGTTGGAGAGGGAGGGTGGAAGGAAAAATGCGAACAAGTAAACAGAGAGAGAGAGACTCAGAGAGAGTAAAGAAACTTACTTGAAATCTGTTTCTTGTCATTACTGAGCTGAAGACTGGAATGCGGTACAGCACCTTCTTCAACCAGTACAGCTCAATAGCAGGCAGTCGCACGATTCCCATCAGCAACACCAGGGCCAGGAACATTTTTAGTTCAGCAGCATCAACAGGTTCCCACTGATTTGCTCTGGAATACTGGGGCAAGTTAGGATGGGCCTCCAAAAAACTGGCGTACAGATTTGTTTGAATGACAAGATGATTGATCAAATTGCCATCAAAAAACAGTTCCAGGTAGTCAGCAGGTCTAAAATCATTTACATTACATTTAATACCTGGATTGCCTGTGAAGGCCACGTCTGGATTTGATGGCTGAGCATCTGCAGCTTTCCACTCTCTGACCATGTCAGATTATCGCTCCACGCCCTCTGCCACGTCCCCTTATTTGATGCTGTCCAGTGCCTCTAGCTCTTCCCCTGCCCCTACCACGACCTCTCATGACAGGAGGGG
Source organism: Conus betulinus (assembly GCA_016801955.1). Classification (NCBI taxonomy): domain Eukaryota; kingdom Metazoa; phylum Mollusca; class Gastropoda; order Neogastropoda; family Conidae; genus Conus; species Conus betulinus. The sequence goes on along the minus strand of JADBJO010000785.1, from coordinate 258,075 downwards.
GTGTTGTGCTGGTGCTGGGAATCGGCTCTGGTTCTGATTCTTGGTCGGAATCATGGCCGGTGTCGCTCTCTTGACCAACATCACGTGTCCGGGTCTTTTTCTTTGTCCACCAGCCAAAGTTCTGACAAAAGTGGTCCGTCTCTTCCTCATCACACTATCACTGTCACCTGATGCTTGGAAGTCTTCGTCACCACTATCAATATCATTCAACACTTCATCTAAAACTTCCAGTGCACTATAATGCTTGAAAACAGGTCGCCGTGTCGAGTTTCATCTCTGATCCGCCATCTTGATTATGATAATCAGCTCGACCCTTTTAGAATACTAAACCAACGCTTTCCTAACACTTTAGTGCACCAATAAAGGGATATAAGTGTTATTTAAACACCCCAGTAGAGTCAAGGACAATTTCTAGGGCTATTTCCTGTGCCGAATTTTGAAATTTCGATGACGAAAATACCCTGTAATAGACACGGTTACAGACGTACAGGATCGCGGAAACGACCCCGTGATAGACACGGGGCAAGCAGGGAAGAGGTTAAGATTTAACATGTTCAGTAGAAATAAGGTACCATGGTCAGGGTCCTTTTTTTTCCCCCCGTGAAAAGGATGGATCAGTGTTTTACATGGTCTGCTTTCGCCGTTGGATAAGAGTGTTCAGTCCCTGGCCCCTACCTGATCTCCCAAAAAAGTCAGTTATGATAAAGCAGGGCTGGGAGACCTTCCGTATTGATACGGAATTCCGTATAGCAAATTTTTCCCCCTTTTTTTTTTTTTTTTTTTTTTTTTTTTTTTTTTTGCCCCATGTGCACGTCCGGTGTTCCGAATCAGGTTTTCGCGTCACTCGTATTTGAAATCCACCATCTTGTTTCAGTGCGCAAAGACCATAATTATCATTGTGCTTTTTATTTGTCAAAAATGGGAGCAGATTAACGACGAAGCAGAGGCACGGAAGATTGACAATGATCTGAAGAAAAACTAGTGGAGAAGTGAGGATGGATGAGATGGAGAAATTGAATCGTCTGTTCAGAAAATGGCTTCGGAAACAATTGAAGTGGGCGTTGGTTTGTGTATACTGTGGCAGTCGGCCAAGTCAAATGGTAAAAAAGTTGAACAAAGTGCATTCCCAGGAGACAAAACATGTGGAGAGATTGAATGTGCTAAAACATACATCCACTCTATCCATTGACTTTTAATTTTTTCAGATGCCTCAGTGCCATCAGCCACTGATTTCTATTGCAAGACTTGGCCCACTGCAGCTTTTGATTTTGCTCAGTGTTTGTTCCAATCCAGTGCTAGAGCAGACATTGACTTGCAGCTGAATTTAAGCCATGTAAGACTAAAAAAAAAAAAAAAAAAAAAAAAAAAAAACGGGGGGGGGGGCAAAATCCTCATTCTTGATCTTATAAATTAAGTGACTGAAATTTGGCCACCATCTCCTGTTAACATTAGTGGTGAGTAAATACATTCCATCCTATTTTGTTTTGATGGTTTATTGAACTTAAGATGTATTCTAAGTTCTTGGCATAACATTTTCAGTTTGATATTTAATACTTTCCAGACAAGCGCGGCAGAGCAACGTCGCTTTTCCTGCATGCGCGCATGCACTGCATGTGCTTATACACCGTTGCAGACGGGCGATTTTCGCACTTTATTTTATTTCAAGTCTCCTAATATAAACCTAACAAGCAATTGTTATATTTCAACGGAAAGGGTAAAAGCGCGAACTTTGTAATGAGCATAGAATTAAATACATTTTGGGTAAAATAGCAACGCTACTTAATGGCTACCAGACTAAACAGGTCACTCAGTTAAAGAAGGCTACTCACGGTGTGCGTAGCTTTCGTCGGCAATCCGGCCAACTTCTTCAGCGCAAACTGCTGGGTTGAGAACTGGATTGAGTGTGCACCGCCGTGAGCGAACTCACGACAGTGCGACTGAATGAGTGAGGAGTACACCGATGGCAGGTTGTGCTGGCCCCGGTTGCGGTTAAGGGTGGGGTTCCTGGCGGTGATGTGGACTGCCTCCTTTACTCCCCTCTGGAACCATCTTGCTTCTCTGTCGAGCACTTGCACATTGTCCTTTTCAAATTGATGTTGGGTGTAGGTCAGATGTTCACCCACTGGAGAGGATTCACGTTTGTGTTCCTTTAATCTCTTGTGCAGGTTGCGCTCAGTTTCACCAATGTAACTATGGTCACAGTCCTGGCAGTCTATCTTGTGTATCACCCCTGATTTGTCCAATATGTCTGTTTTGTCCTTGGGGTGGACTAACTGGCTTCTGATGGTGTTGGTGGGCTTGGAGTGGAGACTGACTCCCAACTTTCTGATTTTCCTGCTGAGAGCTTCAGTGACGCCGCTGACGTACAGCTTGGAGATGTGCCCTCTCGAAGGGGTTTGACGTTCAGTGGAGGGGTGGGGTATAATTTTCTTGCCCCCCGGGATATCCCAGGCCACTTCTGGTATCCCGATATACTTAGCACTTTCTTGATGTACTGCACCTCTTCTTTCTAGCGGTGTCGGTGGAGCAGATGGTCTTCGCTCAATGGGTGAGGGTGTGAATAACTCCCAGCTTGTTCCCAGTGGCTGGTGACTGTCAAATCGCAAATACTGGTCTGTGTGGGTCGCTTTCTGTAGACGAGAGAAGGCAAGGCCTGTCTCTGTCCGGTAATACAGGTGTCCAACATCTTTATACTGCCATTCTCTTCTGCCTCATAGGTGAACTTGATGGCAGGATGTTGGTTATTGAGATGGGTTGTGAAGTCTTCCACCGCTGATCTTTTTAGTACAGTCATGGTGTCGTCCATGTAGCGGCCCCAGTAGCGAGGAGGGGTGTGGAACGACGCCAAGGCTTTCGCCTCAAAGTCTTCCATAAAGAGGTTAGTTACAATAGGACTACAGGGGACCCCATGGCTGCACCCTCGGTCTGTTGGTAGAACTGTCCTTGAAAGGTGAAGTAGGTGGTGTTGAGGCAGCAGGATAGCAGATCACAGATGTGTTCCACTGACAGGTTAATGTGCTGCTGAAGGCTGTTGTCGTCCTGTAACCTCCCTGTGTGTTCCACTGACAGGTTGGTGCGCTGCTGAAGGCTGTTGTCGTCCTGTAACCTCCCTGTGTGTTCCACTGACAGGTTAGTGCGCTGCTGAAGGCTGTTGTCGTCCTGTAACCTCCCTGTGTGTTCCACTGACAGGTTGGTGCGCTGCTGAAGGCTGTTGTCGTCCTGTAACCTCCCTGTGTGTTCCACTGACAGGTTGGTGCGCTGCTGAAGGCTGTTGTCGTCCTGTAACCTCCCTGTGTGTTCCACTGACAGGTTAATGCGCTGCTGAAGGCTGTTGTCGTCCTGTAACCTCCCTGTGTGTTCCACTGACAGGTTGGTGCGCTGCTGAAGGCTGTTGTCGTCCTGTAACCTCCCTGTGTTCACTGACAGGTTGGTGCGCTGCTGAAGGCTGTTGTCGTCCTGTAACCTCCCTCTGATGATGTCAATACTGTCCCAAACAGGGACACTGGTGAACAGTGCTGTGACATCATAGGACACCAAAATCTCATCAGGCTGTGGTACAAACTTTAACAACTTCTTCACCAGGTCTGCACTGTTGGCAATGGAATGTTCTGTCTTTCCTACCAAAGGCGAGAGGATGTCTGCAACAAAGTGGGCCATCATACATCAGGGATCCCTTAGATGCAACAATGGGACGGAGGGGTACATCTCTCTTGTGCACTTTAGGCAGTCTGTAGAACTTCAGCACATCCGTAGTTGAGGGGTACAATCTGCGGTACTGTTCTGAAGAGAGTTCTCCTGACTTCTGCAGGTCTTGCAGTAGTTTGGTCAGGCGTGCAGTATACTTGCTGATGGGATCTTTGTTCAGCTGTTGGTAGGTCTCCTTGTCTTCTAATAAATTATGGGCCTTCTCATAGTACTGTCCCTTGGGTAGGATGACTGTGGCACGGCCTTTGTCAGCTGGGAGGATCATAATGGAGTCCTTCTTCTTCAGTTCTTGTAGTGCGAGTCTTTCATCCCTAGAAATGTTGGATTTGGGAGGTTTGCTCTGTTTAAGAATGTTCACACACTCTGATCGTAGGTGCGTGGCCTCTTCGGTCTGAGGACCAACGCTACTGTTACAGAAACAACAAAAAAAAATGTAGGAGAACACAATTTTGTCTATGTTTGGTTAGTATGACAACAGCAAATGAGGAAGAAAAAAGGGACATAAAACTTTGCTCTTACTTTGAACAGATGCAGAGAAAGCCTGAGGTATTCAATATGTGTAATCCAAGTGAACTCTTTTTTTTTTTTTTTTTTTTTTTTTAAGGCATTTAAATCATTGCACACAGTACACGCTTATCACTGCTTTTGGTTCAGATGATAAGACTTATAAAACTATTAAATACACAGAGCAAATAAAAAAACGAAGCTCAGATTCTTTTCGATAAACTTGTACACCTTTACCCCTCTCATTTTCTGAACTACTTTACTGAACCAGTTCTAAAACCACATGTCATTCTCCTTCTGCCCGATATATTGGTGAAGCAGGAAATTCCACACGTGCCTTCCAGTGCCAGACGGGTCTCTTTGTTCGGACTACTCTGAGGTCACAAAGGTCATCGCTAGTGCATGTAAATTTACCCTTCCAGTGGCTAGAACTCTGTTCTAAATATTTATGGCAGCTGCATCCCCTAGACGGTAGATGAGAGAACATGGGAATTTTTTATAGTTGTGCCGTCATGGAGGCACGGCACGTCCGGGGCAGTAAAGCAGTGTTGCTGTCACAGGGCACGGCTCGTCATGAACAGATCGACAGAGTTGCTGTCACTATCGCACGGCGTGTCGTGAAAAGGTTAAGCTGTAAGTCATTTTGTCATATTTGGAGTCTTTTTGTATAGAAGTTAATCATTAATTTTGTTTTCAAGGAGAGGCCACTAATGTGTCTTGGCAAGATAAATTTTCTTCAGTGTCTGGGGGGGCATTGCCCCCAGACCCCCACCACGGCATTGCCCCTGCACCCCACCAGTGGCCTAAAGCGGATCCCCAGACACTCCTGCCTTTTCAGTATAGCTATGATTTTCTGCTCCCACCCCTGATAAAGGTAAAAAGAAAATGATGGGAGGAAAAATCTCCTAAACTTGTTTGTCATGTGTGTATGTACTCATATTTAGTGTCATTCTTTATAAATACTCGATTCAGTTTGATTTTGCCCATTGCCCCCACTGGGACGTAGGCCGCTGACAAGGTCCCTCCAGTTGTCTCTGTCCTGGGCCAGTCTCTCCAGCTGCTCCCATGTGTGACCCATCTTCTTGGCATCTGCGTCCAGGTCACGTCGCCATGTGTTCCTCGGGCTGGCCTCTCTTCCTTTTTCCCTGGGGGTTCCACCTGAGGGCTTGTCTCGTGGTGTTTGTGGCTGTTTACGCAGAATGTGGCCTGTCTACCTACAGCGGCGTTGTTGGATATGATATCAGCTCCCACCGGCTTCTGTCTTGTCTGCTGCCCATAGCTGTTTATTGCTGATCTTGTCAGGCTACCGTATGTGGAGGATTCGTCTCAGGCAATTGTTGATGAATGTCTGAATCTTCTTGGTCATTTTTATGATGGTTCTCCACATCCCGGCTCCATATAGCAGGACTGACTTCACATTGGTGTTGAAGAGCCTGATTTTAGTGTTCACTGAAAGGTCTCTCGAACCCAGACGTTCTTAAGCTGCAGGAAAGCTGCCCTAGCCTCGTTGATTCCGGTCTTCACGTCTGCGTCTGTTCCTCATTGGTGTCAACAATGCTGCAGAGGTAGGTGAAAACTGTCCACCTCTTCTAATGCTTTGCCTTCAAGTGTGATAGGAGATGTGCTGGTGGCATTTACTTTCAGGACCTTGCTCTCCCTCAATGGGTGTTCAGGCCCAGCCTGGATGAGTTCTCTGCCACTATGTTGGTCTTTTTCTGGATCTGCTGCTGGGTGTGCGAGAGTAGAGCTAGGTCGTCAGCAAAGTCCAGGTCATCCAGCTGTGACCAGAGCGTCCACTGGATGCCATTCCACCTTTGTGCTGTGGATATCTTCATGACCCAGTCAATGGCGAGCAGGAACAGAAACGGAGACAGAAAACATCCATGTCTGACCCCTGTTTGGACTTGAAAAGCCTCAAAGCCATGACTACCCTGGAGGTGAGTCCCCCGTATGAATTCCTGATGATGTTGGTGAGCTTAGCTGGCACTCATAGAGTTGTAGCAGTTTCCCACAGAGTCTCTCTGTCTGCGCAGTCAGAGGCCTTCTCATAAATGAGGAGGTTGATGTAGAGGGAGGCATTCCACGCTAGGGACTGTACTAGGATGATGTGCAGCGTTGCGATCTGGTGTGTGCACAAGCGATCTTTTCAGAAGCCAGCCTGCTGGTCTCGGAGATGGCAGTCGACGATGTCCTTCATCGTGTTCAGTAGGATCCTGCTAAAAAAACTTACCAGGAACTGACAGTAGAATAATCCCTCTTTAGTTTGTGCATTTGCTGAGGTCTCCTTTCTTGGGCAGCTTGATCAAGTACCCCTCCTTCCATTCTGATGGCTCTTATTCTTCCTCCAAAATCTTCTTGAAGAGGGGATGGAGCAAATCGACAGTGATTTCCACGTCTGCCTTTAGTGCCTCATCCGGAATGTTGTCAGGTCCAGCTGCTTTGCCTGTCTTCAGCTGCTTGAGGGCTTTCCTGATCTCTTCTGGGGCAAACTGCAGTCAATCGGCAGGTCGCTGTCAACTGCTGGGATGTCTGGCGGTCCTTAGGAACAGGTCGGTTCAGCAGCTCCTCAAAGTGTTCCCTCCATCAGTTCTTCTGCCCCTCATCGCCTGGGATGGCCTTTCCATCCTTGTCCTTCACTGGCCTCTCAGGTTTGAAGAACTTTCCACAGAGCTTCTTCAGAAATGCTAGCGAGGGACTTGGTTGGAAAGTGTTTTGAAATGGACCAGATTGGTTTCTCATTGTTGATCTCCAAGGTCGTTTGCCGTAAATAAACCAGTGTCCGCTCTATATTAATTCATCATGAAACTCATCTGCAAGTTTATTGCTAGTCATATTTCTGAATGAATTTGTTCACTCTGTTAAATTCATGCTGGTACTGTGGCAACCTCAGCTTGACTGATCTGCAGCATCTGCCATTTGCAATCACCGGTCTGTTTTCTTTAAATAAAAAAAATAAATGAATAAATAAAAAAGCCCAATCAAAGACATATTTGCTTCAAATCCAGGGTAGTATCTTGTCAAAATGTTGCTGAACCATCACTAGTTCAAGTGATGTAGTCAGTTAAAGTGCATGACAACTACATGACTTGTGTTTCCCTTTTGAATAACAACATCCATGTGCTATATAGATACGCAGTAACTGAATGCTAAGGCTGTAAGTATGCCAACACATTCCCCTGTCAGTGTATTTCCCCTAATGATAAGGGTTAATTATAGAGATCTGCCTGCTTGAATTTCTTTTTGTACCGTTTTTTTCCTTTGGTCTTCAACGTCATGCTGGACGGTGAGATGCATGAGGAGGTAGAAGCCATTACCAACCTGGGCAGTGTCATCGATAAACAGGGGGAACAGACGCCAACGTCAGAACAAAGATCCAAAAGGCCAGGGCAGCAATGGTACAGCTACGGAACACTCTGGAGCTCCAAGGAACTGTCGATCAACACCAAAGTCACTCTTCAACCTCAAGGCAGTTCTATTGTATAGAGTGGAGATCTAGAGAACTACAGCTGCCACCACCATGAAAATTTAGGTGTTCATCAACAAGTGCTGTGCAGATTCTCCACATCCGATGGCCAAACACCATCAACAACAACGAGCTCTGGGAGAGAACAAATCAGATGGCCGCAGAACAGAACAGGAAATCAGCTGAAAGCTGACATAGGAATGTAGGGATGACTTGGAACCAGCTGGAAAGAAGAGCCCAAGACTGAGACGCCTGGAGATCCTTGGTCGGTGGTCTGTACCCCAGGAGGGGTGATAGGCGATAAACATTATGCTCACAGATTAGATCGCAGTGGAAGAAATGCAGGACTGCTTACAGATTAGATTGCAGTGGAAGAAATGCAGGACTTTCCAGTTTTCATCTGATATGAGGTGCAATTACATGTCGACCTGCAGCACCATCCATTGGCTTATGATGCAAGAGGTGTAGGTTTATTTGGTCATACAAGAGCACATCATGAAAAGTTCATGAGTGAAATAGTATAGAAACCTTTTTCTACAAAAAGCACATCAGACAAGAAACACAGGAAGCACTGTGCTGCAGGCTTAATTCAGCACATCGTGTTGTTTCACTTGAAAAGCATGTATACTATTAGCACATTTTGTAGGTATTTTCCTATCCTGTGAGCGTTTCCATGGAATGAATCTGTACTTTAGTTCTTCTGTCTGTCTTCTGCTGTGTCAGTCTACAGCATCTGTTCTCTGTAGGTTGTTAGTGTGTGTGTGTGTGTGTGTGTGTGTACGTTTTTGCTTTTGTTTTGTGTTCAAGCAGTGTGGAAAAAAGTTTAGGATCTGTAGCAAACTATAGAATGGTCCATGAGTGGAAACAACATTTTGGCATCAAGTAACTGCATAAACCTTACCATAGTTTATTATCTCCTTCAAGTACTAGCATTAGGAGGAGTACGAGGGGATGTGGGTGGGCATGGTATGGGATGGGGATAGGTACCTAGCCCATAATACATGAATTGAATTGAACTCTTGGATCTACTTACAAGCCTAATAGACAAGCCAGTTCTTCGTCTCTTGGCCCAAGGATACAAAGATAATGTATGATTGCATGTATGAAACAATGAGCAGTAGATTCACATGTCATTATTTACAGAAGTGTAGAAAATAGTTGTCATTGATGTTTATTATCTTTTTTCAGACAGGTGCTAAAATCATAATTCGTGGCAAGGGCTCAGTGAAAGAGGGCAAGATCGGACGCAAAGATGGAAAACCCTTGCCAGGGGAAGATGAACCTTTGCATGCATATATAACGGCAAACAATGCTGAAAATGTCCAGAAGGCTGTGGAGAAGGTGAGAGAAAATTGCAGTTCCTCTTGTATAGCCTGAAATTCCAGTTTGTTAAGAGAATAGAAGTGCATCAGCCGTCAAAAAGTAGAATCAGGGAGAATTCTGTGTTTTGTATCACTCGTTTTATGTCAAAAGTAGATGAAGGGAGATCACTTTACTGTCTGTCTCTTTTTTTTTCTTCTTCTTAGTTCAACCCTTGACTGTCCTTATTTGAACATTTTGTTTACTGTAGATTAACCCTTTTGACTGTCATGTTACTAGTTATGGGACATTCACTGTACTACATTTATTCATTTCCAAATCAGTTTTTAAGAATGCCTTCTGAAATTTTGAAACTGAGGTTGTGCTTTTATCTGTTAAGTTTTAGTTTTCTTTCATTCTTTGTGTGTGGGTTGCTTTTTTTTTTTCACTTCTTTTATTGCTTAGAACCAGTTTGAAAATTAGGATGGTTTAAAATTGATTGTATGGGTTTATGATTTTTTTTTGTAATGAGGTTAGGTTAATGTGCAGATTAAGGAAATCATTCGGCAAGGCATTGAAGTTCCAGAAGGTCAGAATGATCTGCGACGTCAGCAGCTGAGAGAGTTGGCATTGTTGAATGGCACACTGCGGGAAAATGACGGCTTGCAGTGAGTACACCAAGCTAGAAATAGTTACCATAAACAAGTCTGAACAGAACATTTATGTTTTGTATGTTTTATTTTGCAATAGACTTGACTGGAAGAATATATGAAGTACTTAAAAAGATCTAAATGAAATCTCATTTTAAATGAGTATGCTTGATTTTCATCTTATCCACGGCAGGATTTTTTTTTTTTGTTTTTTTGTTTTGTTTTGTTTGTTGAAAAATTTGCCATATCAGCTCATTGATGAAAATGTATTCTTTAGTGTCTTCTTAAATCTAATGTATCTTTTTATATAGTAGGAACAAAATACAGACCATAGAGATAAGAAGGAAAAGGACAATTGGTTATTTATCATATACATGACAGGGATAGGCAGGTGAGATACAGATTTGAAGCTACATGCCTCAAATGAATTTGTACAATTTCAGGAAACTGAAGCAAATACAAGAAGCACAAACCATTGTCACAAACACCATCCTTTGCACTGTATGTGGTGGTGCCGGACACATTGCTCAAGACTGTAAGGAAAAACGGTAAGTGTTTAGCTTCATGGTTTTCATTGCATATATGTAAATACGAGTTTTTGCATGACTTTTTTTTATTGTCTATATTATTTTTCCATTGTACTGTGCTATCTTCCCTACTGGATTACAAATGGGGGTGGGGGTAGGTGTTGTTCTCCCTCAGTAAGTTTTTTCTTCCATTGATACTGTTTTGTTGAAATTCATTGGTTAAGAATATACAGCAAGCTAGTAGGGTTCATGACTGTTGTTAGAAGATGAAGAAAGAGAGAATGAATGTATTGTCAAATATGGGGTATTTTACGATAGTCTGATCAGTTTCACCACAATTTTCTAAAGGAAAAAATGTTAACAGGCCAGGAGACACATTCAGGATGAGCCAGATCCAGACCCCAACTGATCGAGCCAAGATGGATAGTGAGGTAAGAGACTTCTATACATTATTGTTTTTTTTATACATTATTGTTTTTCATGGTCTTCATCTTCACACCATATCATTATGCAATCCAGAAATTAACCACAATTCACAGGTTTAAAGATTGACTGGTTTTATGTTTGTTAGTTTCAACTTGTTAGTGAAAAATTGTTAGTTTTGAGAAATGTCATTTGGCAGTATTGTTTTAGAAAGTTAATGTAATTTGGTAGTATTGATAGTTGTATTGACACAGAATGAATCATGTGAGATTTGAGTGAATCATATAAGATTAACATTTTATTTTCATATTTTTTTATGGAATAAAGTGTGAGACAAGAATTAAATTTATGGTGTTATGTTGGCAGTACATGTCACTGATGGCAGAACTAGTGAGGGACCACCACCCAAGTCAACCCCTGCACCCACTCCTCCTGTACAACGCCCTCCACTCTTCCAGAATCAGATGCCTCCCAATCCGATGGTGAGTTCTCTATTGCAGTCAACTGAACTTGCTCCACACATGATATCATGATCACAGAACTGTTGTGCACACCACTTGCCTACTGGGAACTGCATTTGTGATTTTTAAATTGGAGAAGTCACATGCGATTTCAGTACCCTCAGACTGTCCAGAAATTAAACTGCTTGTTCTAGTCTTCTCAAAACTGTAGAGTGAGCTTTCACTCTTGGGGAAGGTTTTGACTGGTGTGTGACGCATGTTAAGATATATTGTCTTTAATGACCTGAGCTGCTGCATGTGTGAGAAAAGTGCAGTCAGACAAAGGGACAGAAGTTGTCCCTGTAACTTGAGTGAAGATATGAAACTGCTTTAAATATCCTGAAATGAATTGTAGTTATCCCTGTCATTTACCAATTTAGTTGGTTATTGTTACGAAATCTTTAAACAGCCATGATTGTCAGCTCTGTGTTTGAGGAATCGATGACCTCAGAAAGTGAGGTCTGTCAAGCTGTAGGTCTATGCTGTACTGAGAGTGATGCTTGATAGTGGGGGGGGGGGGGGGGGGGGGGGCTCAGCGTTTTGGCTGTGTGATTTCCGGTTGGGCGCTAGCGGGCGCCCGATTGACAAGAGAGTTAAATATCCTGAAATGAATTTAGTTATCCCTGTCATTTACCGATTTAGTACTTCAAACGGCTATGATTACGAAACTAAAAAAAATGTTGATATCATGAAATGAATCAGCAGAAACTGTGAAATTACTGAAACTGGAAAATGGCAGAAAAGAACTGGCAGAAAGAACTGAGTGATGAACTGGTGAATAGACTTTGATGCGGGAAGACTGGCATTGGTGTTGTGTTTTATTTTATGGTCTGTGGTCGAATGTTGAAGTGTGGTCAAACATAGGGAAAAAATAGTTTAAACAGAAGTGGGGAAAAAAAAAAGTTGTCTTCTCATGCAAATGACCTGGTTCACAGAAAGGCAGATGCAGCAATCAAACAAATGCAGTGTGTTGGGGAACTTACACCACAACTTTTACCAAACAAAACAAAGAATGACCAGTTCGGCAAGATGAAGAATGTGATTTGTTTTTGGCTTAGTATAGCACTGTCATAGAAAAGTAAATAATGTGCTTGCTGGTATTTTTTGTGTGTTGCGTGCAAAGACTTTTTAGATTTTATGAAGATTTTCATATGTGTGAGTAAGAGAAAATGATATCAGAATTGCCTCATGTTTCATTATGGTTTTCAAGATTGCTTGGGCAGCCACAAGTCACCTTTAGGATTGCTGGGATGGCCACATTATGTTTTTTTCAGGGTTAGGGTTTCACTTACCACAGAAAATTTTAAATGTGAAGATTATAATTGCAGATAAGACAAGCAGAACTCAAAGGAATTTTGTGATGTTTCTCCATAGGCCTTTAACCCACCATGGCAACAGCAGCAGCAGCAACAGCAACACCAGCAGCAGCCAATGGCTAGCTCTCGAGTCACTCTTCTACAAACCCCTCCGGGCCTTCTGCCAAATATGTCTCAAGGAGGACGTATGCCGCCTCCTGCTCCAGTGCCCTTGCCTAACCCCCTGACATCCCAGCCCCTCCTGCTGTCAGACCCTGGCAGCCTCCGCAGCTGAACACCACTTCTCCATCAATGTTGCCCAATACCAGTGTGCCCATGGGTGAGTCATCAGTGTGTGCTCTCAGTTTTACATTGTGCATTTACTGTGAATGTAGGGAGAGAAGGGAAACTTTGTACTTGCTCATGCTGCTTTCTGAGGAAAGTGAGGTTGTCTGAAATATGTCTGGTTAGACTGTGTCTATATAGTATGTAGGACCTTCAACTTTTGCTGTAGAAGGTACCTTGCTCAGAGTGTGGCGAAGGTAAAAGTTTGGCTGGTCCTTTTAATAGTTTTGTCAGTATGAGTGGTGTTATCAAATTTCGTAAATTTATTTTCTTTTTAATTCATGAAACATAATCTTCATGTTTTTTTGTGTTTTTTTTAATTCACTGCACATGACCTGTTAACTTTTTTCTTTCGCAAGAATCACATATCCCCTATTGCTCACATGCTTGTTTACTCTGGACAGCATACGCAGTCAGATACTTTGGAAATTTGTTTTATTAGGCAGTGAAATTTACATGTAGAAAACTGTTCAAGCTTGGATCCACATTCTAATCAGAGTGCAGGCTTACTGTTACTTAAGTTTCGCATGGTGTTTGGTTACAAGCAAATTGATTGCTTTTTGCACCAGCCTACCACAACTGGTGTGGCAACAAGGGGAGCAATTTTTTGTGTGTGTTTTTTTTTTTTACACACAATCAGCTAGTTTTCTGGGAAAGCAAGGAAAGCGTGCGGCTGGTATAAGAATGAGTTGAGAACTTCGAATACTTTCTCTTTTTCTCATGATGTCTGATTTGAAAATTACCATTTGGAAGTGAATGCGTACCACTAGTATTTTGTAAGATTAGTGTTAGTAAGATTTCAGTTTCGTTAGAAATTCGTTCTTCAGATGCAAAGTGAGTCGACTGCAGGCGGAAATATAAACAAATTTTAGTTGTGATTAATAGCACACCGCCAAAAAAAAAAAGTAGAGATAAACGAATCACAAGACACAACACGACGGGTTTCGACCTCTTAGGTCTTCTTTAGGCAAGATACAAAAACACTCGGGACAATGAAAATGAATGAGCAATTACTTCTCTTCATTGACTTAGCACAAGATGGGCATTGAGTGAAAACAAGGCTGTTAAGAAAGAGAGAATGTGTGAGACGAGGTGGTAATGATGATAATTATATTACTGATTGGAATAATGAAAATGGTAATGGTGATGATCGAAATATAAAAAATAAATAAATAAAAACAGGATTACTACCACTTTTGGTGATGATATGGCAATTAGCAGTTGTATGGCAGAAAGGAGAGTGGGTTAGAGGATTCTAAAACAGCATGGATGCTGTGGCAATGGTCTTGGTGGTGATGGCGATGATGATGTTTATGGTAGTGATGGTAATACCATATAATCACAATGGTATTAATGATAATGTTGATAATGCTAACAGCTATAGTAACGGGTAATAGTAATGATAGTACTGATATAAAAAGCATGAAAAAAGTGTAATAACAGTAATATTGATAATAGTAATGATACTAATAATACTAATACTAAAGGAAAGGGGGGGGGGGGGGGGGGGGGGACAGGAAGAACAGAGGAGAGAAGGAAAGTATAAATTATGGGAAGGATGGAATCTAATAGATATATTAATAATTGTAATATGTATATTAATAGTTTTAATGATAATCGTGATTGTAACCATATAGTATTGATGGTGATGCTATAATGATGATGTGATGAGATTGCTACTGAGGGCAATAGTAATAGAAGTAATATTAGTACCAGTAATAGTAGTGGAAAAGGACTGGAGATGGTCAGTGGAATAAAAGTTAACAGTGCTACTGGAGTAGAGAGACGAAGACCTAAGAGGTCAAAACGCGTTGTGTTGTGTCTTGTGATTTGTTTGTCTACGTTTTTTTTTGGCGGTGCGCTATTAATAATTTAAAATTCATTCTTCAGTGTTAAAATAGAAATGTCATTGTGCAGATTTAAAATGCGCTTTTATCCCCCCTCTGAGGTTTTGTAATTGAGCAAACATATATACATAGGTGAACACACAGGTCTGCCAAGTGCTGCACTTCTGAAATAGCATGCTCCAATTTCATCAAGAATGCAACACTTCTATACTTTGTGATACAAAGTGCTACTCTACTCTAAAAATAACATTTAAAAGGCATGCTTCTTGAACTTAATGACAGGTTAAACCAACCCAAGATAATAGAGAGATCTTTAGACTAAACTTCTTTTGTAAAAAAAATGGTCAGGTTCAGTAGGGAGTAGATGGAAAAAATAATAGATAATAAATTGCTTGTAGACCGTCATGATCTTGTCGCCCTGTTTTGCGGTTGCTCACTTCGATTTTTTTTTGTGGATCATGTCAAACTAGTAAGAGATAAGCAAGATTTTCATCTTCATCCACCATAATGTAAAGGCAAGGTGAAGTGCGGCTGAAAAGTGCTGTAGAGTCCGAGTTTTCACATGGCATATGAATGCTATGTTTGAATTTTGAATGCTACGTTTAACTTTTTAACTTGAAAAAAAATTCTTGAATGAGATTTTAATCTTGGCTGTCCAAACTGTTGCAAGTTTTTGGTTTATGCAGATCACCCTCAAAATATTATCCCAAGAACCTCTGTACAAATGCTTGTGTTTCCAAAACTGAATTTGATGACCCAGTATACTGGCAACAATGAGTTTAATATTTAGAATTTGACTTCCTCTTTTCTTAGCCACCCTCACCACCTCCCTTTTTTTTTTTTTTTTTTTTTAACCCCCCCCCCCCCCCCCCCCCCCCCCCCCCCTTTGCAATGTCATATTCATAATGATGGAAGAATAATTATTGTTTGGCTACATTTCAGCAGTCCAAAGTAGATATCCACTATATTTTTACAGTCAATAATAACATGAATACTGCTGTGCTGATGGCCAAATCTTAATACAACTTTACAGATTACTGTTGTCGATTAAGACAAGAATATAGAACTCTGTTCCACTGCACAGTGATTGGACAGAAAAAAACGTCTTTTTGATAGCATGTGTATCAGTTTGATATGTTCTGGCATGCAGGTGTCCCTCCTCCACCCAACATGCAGAACTCGGCCCCACCCCCACCTCCTGCCAACAGCCAGGCAGGGAGTAACATGCCGTGGAACCTAAACCCTATGCAGCAGCACAGCATGGGCCCACCAGGCATGTCCCAGCCTGGCATGGCTCAGCCAGGACTGAATCAGCAAGGAATGGTGCAGCCAAGCATGAACCAAGCCAGCATGGCCCAGCCAGGCATGAGCCAGCCTGGAATGGTACAGCCTAGCATGGCCCAGCCGTTGATGGGTCAGCCTCCCTTGGGACAGCCTGGCATGGCTCAGCCTGGCATGCCTCAGACTGGTATGCAACGCTTTCGATGGAATTGACAGTGACAATAAAGATGTGTCTGTAATTCTTTTTTCTCCCTTTTTTGTGGAATTATTTATCTAGTTGAACATTGTCTTTGATGTTGAGATACATGTTTTTTTTTTTTTTTTTTTAAGTTTTTAAAATGAGTTCATATTTTGTTTGATGCTGTTGTAAATCATTTGTTACCACTTTCTGCCCCATACTGTTCCAGCATTTTTTTTTAAGATGGTACATACCTTTAACACACGCATACACGCACACGCACGCACACACACACACACACACACACACACACACACACACACACACACACACACACACACACACACACACACACACACACACACACACACACAACAAAAAATTCATTCAGCGTTTACCATGTACATTTTAGTTTTAAATGCTGCAATATGAAGCGTTAAGGTCTTTCTGTGGTAAATTTTGGTAAATTTCTTTCTTTTTTTTTTTTTTTTTTTTGTCCATAGATTTGGGTAGCTCAGCCAACATTTTTCATCTAAAATATAGGCATATGGAAGTTTAATTGAAAAGAAAGAAAGAAACAAAAACAAACAAAAACCCAAAAACGGGAACATTCTTATTAAAATGGGGGAGGGGGGCTGTGTGAATGACACACATAGAGACAGTTCTTGTGCTATTTTAGTGCTTGAACCGCCTTGAAAATTGGAGGAATCTACATTGTGGAAACTTCTTGAAAATTTATTTTCTTCATTGGAGGTGGGGGGGGGGGGGGGGGGTGGTCATGAAACCCTGGCTGGTTTTATAGAACAATTATGCAAAGGTTTTCCTTTGATGGTATAATGCATTTAAATGTGTGAGTTGGAAAAGATAAGAAGAACCACTAGCTGGTTTTGTGTGTGTGTGTGTATGTTTTAAAGAAGCTTCATGCAGTGCAAGTTTCCTTCATAGTTCCCAGAAGAGGACGCTGGGTCCGTAACTAAGCAGTGGTTGTTAGTAGGGGGCACAGTAACTGGTATCTTGCATATGGTGGATCAGATCAGGCCTAATTGAATACCATTGATCCAACCTGTCAGCAATGCAGTCTCCTAGTGACTAGATCATGATGATTTGATAAATGATCACATCCTGTGGTCAGTTGGGCTGGTGCCGAGGTAGCACAACCTGGGTATGGGGAGGCTGTAGTGAGTGGCGGTACGGGAGCAATGCTATCAAGTAAGCACAGGAAATGATATGGGGAAACAAAATTTCTTTGTAGGTGTGCGGATGGTGGGGTTGGGTGGGGACCAGGTTCAGAATATATTTAGGATTTATCATTGGCTAACAGGAAGCACAATAAAAAAGATGTTTCTGTCATACTGTCTGGTAAGATTTGACAATCGGTCACCTCAAAACAAAAGAACATTGGCTGTAGCAACCCACAAGGAGCTTGCTTGAAGTGCATTTTAACTGTCAGAGAACCAACAATGTTATGTCATCAACACAAGCTAAGTTTAGGAGGTCATGCTTAGCATGCTTATACATAGGCTCAAATAGATGTGAAATCACTCCCTGGTTAGATCAGTGGCTTCTAGGGTGACAGGAAGCTGACAGCAGTGGTGAATGGAAGGAGTGTGTTCAGATTATATTAACATGGGATCAGGAATGTCACAAGGATGATGCTGATTCTTGATGTATATCAGTGACTTCCACCTTATTTTACTGATTTTGATATTGCAGTAACATTTATATGTGGCTTATACAGCCATCTACACAGTGATTTCCTTCCCAGAAGGCAAATCCATCAACAAGAAGACCTCTACCAATTTGTTGAGTGGCAGAGGAAATGGAAAGCACACCTCTGAAAAAAGAAAAGTGCACCACAGAAAGTGGCACTGCAGAGGAGCTCTTTTACATGCAAAGTTGATGCTTATACTCTAGAGACTGTCATTGAGGTGCCTTGAGATCACAAGCAAGACAAACTCCAGTTAAGATGAGTGCCATGGTGCACCAAGACTAACAAAATCTTTAGCTTTTGATCAGAACCTGATTATTAGGCCCAAGAAAACCAGAGATGGCATATGAATCCAGTGGTGGGGCTTCTATGGAGTATGCAAATGCAGTTTGGGAATTTCACGTGCAGCATGATATAAGGTAAACCAATGTAAGAGCAGCCAGCTTTGTAATAAGCCGCAGCAGAAACTCCAAGTCTATCTGAAATTTTGGAGGAACTGAAAGAGGTCCAGCTTCCAAGAGTAAGATTAAACAGTATACTCACCATTATTGTACTTAAAGATTACACAGATCCAAAGAAAACTTTGACACCTTCTCACCAGTAACATGAACACCATCAACAATTTTCTGTTTTCCAGTGTGCAACATAGCATTAATACTTCTTCAACAACATAGAGGTCAAATCCATTCACACACTTACGGGCCCATGGTCTGTCACTCAGTGAATTTGCAGCTTTTTTCCCCCCTGACATTTCTAATAATTAAATTCTTGATTGTGAACACACTGTTGAAGAACATGATGAAAAAGATGATATCTATTGTACTCAATACTTTTTTTGTTCATCGATGATTTTGTTATGTAGATAATAAGTTTGATATAAATACATTTAACACAGCAACTTTATAGGTCAATGTCAGCTTTTTTTCATGCTGTATGTTTGAACTGTTGTCATTTTGTTCATTTTCCTTTTTTTTTTTTTTTTTTTTTTTTTTTACCATTTCCATTCATGGTTTTGAATCACTGATTTTATGGTTTTAACATTAAAAAAGAAATCCAACTGCTGGTGTTGAAAGTATGAATGTACTGTACATCTGGTTGCTGTGTGAAAAAAGAACTTTTATTATGTCCATGAAGAATATTCATTTTACATCAGTGTATGAGGTGTTGACTGTAGATAAACGGGGTGTTGGTTCTTAAAATGTAGTACAGTTCATACATTCTCCATAGAATGGAGACTTGATGTTGACCCTGTTCTTTATTTATAAAAGAAGACTGTTGTCAGGATACTTAAAAGATAAATTTCTTTTTATTATCCTTAATAAAAGATGCAGCCTAATTCTTATTCTTCATCTCCCTACGCAGTTGGCTCATGTGATCCACCCTGTTCCATTCAGTAGAGAGAGAATTGCAGTCCAGTGGAAAGGATTCTTCAGAACTGTGCCCCATGTCGCATGAGTTTTGAGCCTGGTTTGAGGGGTTGTGTGTGACAGCAATGTCCGTGCTGGCTGTTGCAGGTGGCAGTGTAGCCATGGTTCCTCCCCCTCCAGTACAGGCCCCGCAGACCACCACCGCCACTTGGCAAACCAATCCAGTGGGTGTGGCGCCCCCACCTCCATGGCAACAGCAACAGCAGCCGCAGGGTGGCCCGCCTCCTGTTCCCCCTCCTCCTCCTCCCCAACAAGGGCAACAAGGATTTGGTCAGATGCCTCCACCACCACCTCCTGGTGGCTTTGAGATGGGGCAGCAGATGGGAGGTGTCAATCCCATGATGGTAGCCCCCCCCACCTCCACCTCCCGCCAGTTGAAAGCAGTCAGAATGAATAAGTGAAATCTTCAAAAGTAATACCATACACTGAATGGCCAGCGCTCCTGTTTTGAAATCAGTTCTTAGCTGCCTATGTACTTTGTTGTGCCCTGAAACCATGAGATGGCTCAAATGGTTGGCTAGATTGCAAACAAGTTGTTTGGTTTTGTTGTTTTCAAGAAAGCTGAAAGAACAAGTCTACTGCAATGAGTGTATTCCTGCAGAAGTTATTTTCATTTTAATTTCCCTTCAGTTATATATGGCAGCTAGCTGAGTGTTACTTGTTTGGCAGTCACTTGAACAGAAAATAAATGAGTGCACCTCACGGAAGAAATAGTTGCACTGTGATCACTATCATTCATCCGCTAGCTATAGTTGCTGGGTCTCCGAAGTAGTTTTGGTTGGTTTTGAGATACAGCTTAACAAGTTGTGACGTTTTTTTTTTATAATCAAATGATCAGAAAAGGTAATTCCATGAGGACCACACACACACACACACACACACACATTCATTCACGCACACACATTTACATTACACTTTTTAACCACTTCATTCCCTGTCATCCATGCATATACAAGCACATGATGTCAGGATCTAGGAAGGCTGCTGATGGGATGAGAGATTTAGAAAATGAATGAAGACCTGCTGTGTAATGATGCATCTTCTTAATATGCCATCATAAGAGAGTTTGAATTCCAGTCTAAAATGTTGTTATATTCAGGCTGGCTTAAGCTTTGTCTCGGTTTTTATTGTCATGTTGTCAGTTTTATTTCTTTGTCAGTCATTACATTTTACTCGCATGCACTAAAAAGGTTTAAGATTCAGTTTTCTTTTTTTCTCCAGGAGTTACCTTCTGTACTTCTTGCCAGCATGTTTGCTTGTTGGTCTCCCTCAATTTCTTGCACCAATCAAACTGTTGGATCTTTCATTGATTTAATGTTTTTTATGACATCGGGCAAAACTAACGTATGGAACATTCCAGGATATAACAGTTAAGATGGAAAGGTGTTGCCTGAACTATCACAATACATCTGATCAATGCAGGTGCTTTTGTGTATACTTGTGACTATTCTCTACATCTATGCATGGTCTGGTTTCTTTCACAAATACCACTCTTATCTCCATCTCACAGTGGTAGGGCAGCTTTTGTAGTTTAGGTTATTCATATTTCTTTTGACATAGTGGTTATGTCTGACCACATTTTGGCAGTAATAATTGTGGGATACTTATTTAGCATTAATCTATGCTCTTCTGTTTGTAAAATGTTATCCTTTATTTGATCATTTCATTTCGTATGGTAGAAGGTCACAGTCATGCCATTATAGACGATAGGGATGTGAGGAATCTTTCTAGCTTTTTGTCTTAAAGTTGTGCACAATTTAGGAATAACCAGTCTTTGAAACTATCCAACCATGACTTACTGGTTTCACCTTTGGGATGTTCACCTTTGCCCAGTAGAATGGCCTTGGAACAGGGACTCCTGGCAATACACATGCCTATGCCAAGTATGTTTACTGTGCTAGATAAGTTCTTGTCTGTCTGTCTGTCTTGACTTGCTGCCATAGGGGTCAGTTGTTTCGTGAAAAGTCCATCTGAAGCATTTATTCTCGGCGTCCTGGTTTGTCACATGATACCTTCTGTCAGCATCTGCTCTTGCATCAATAGAGGAGGATATTACCTCACTGTAACTTAACTTTGAATTTACAATCACTAAAAGGCTGATAGTCCTGATTGTGCAGGTCATCAAAATGGCAATTCATATTAATAACCCAGTAGACAAAACTGGCAGCTATGTGAGCATTTTTTATGGCCCAGCCAACCACAAGCACATCAGGACTGCTGAATCTCCTGGTATTGCCAGGAAGAGCCTCATGTTGACCTCCATTGTTAAACCCAAAATACAAAGGTCCACTTCATTGATGTTTGGAATTGTTCAGATTTTGATTTTCTCCTAGCTTGATTCCAGTGGGTGTGTATTTGAAGCTTTCTTTTTTCTTTCTACTAAATAGATTTCACAGTGCAACACAGGTTGAAGCAGGATTCAGAGGGCTGCCCTTCAGTGGATTTGAAATCCAGAAACATTTCTCGTTATCTTCAGGAAGATGTAGAATAGAATCAGAGCGGAGATTGCATTGTTGAGTGCACTTCCACAATGGTGCGAAGTCTGGATTGCTAGTAAGAACAGCATTGTTTGTGTCTTTGTCGAGTGTTACGACTCACATGAGGTGGTTGTTGAAGTTACAGTTCCTCATAATCTATTACCTCTATGTATGTGGATCTTGGCAAGCATTCAGAAAACGTGAATTACAGTTGATATTGTTACAGACAATGAGAACATGGATACGTTGTCACTGGTGATGGTACAGCTGAGTTTAATTCAGCAGTGTCGTGACTGTTTCTTAGCTGATTTTGTGTCTTTGATTAGGTATTGCTTATGCTTAATTTGACCATTTTTCTTCCCTTGGCTCACGAACTGGCATTCTAGAATTAACCGCTGTCAGTAAGCAATTTCTCATATGGCAGTGAGTCCAGAATTTCATTAAAATTTCATAAGACAAACTGTCAAAGTATATCCATCACCAAGCATACCTTTTCTTTTCTTTTTTTCTTTGTGTGTGGGTTTTTTTTCCATTTACACACACACACACACACACACACACACACACACACACATAGACTTGTACTAAAAACAAAATCTTACAAGGTATGGTTGCACTGACCAGCAGTTGTCAGGATCATTTTATTTTTTCATCTAGGTTTTATTCAGCAAAGTAAAACCGTTGCTTCTCCATACTTTTTCATCACCTGTTTTTGTTTTTCTTGTTGAAGATAAAAAAAAATTTCCTCATTTTTTTTCTCAAAAGGAAAAAGAAAACCCAGGAAAGTCTCAATCCACTGAACAACTAGTTTTGTGCTAGATGGTTTATAGTTTTTCCGCAGTGTTCCATTTCCAAAATCTTCTCTGTTGTGCAGATCTTGTCATCTAATTATCAGGCTCTGTTGTGCACCTCATTTGACTATAATCATAAAAATTCATGGATGAAAAAAGGGGATGGAAGTGAAGTAATTTTATCCAATCATTATCAGTTAAACCATGGAAGCTTTCATTGAAATGGAGTTAGATTTGCCACCCATCCTTCCACAAATATCCAGTGTTTTATTTTGTGTGAGGAGGAGGGGGGGAGGAGGGTTTGGCGTTTTGTTTTTGTTTTATGTGTGTTGGGTCTTTTGTGTGATTATCTTGGAGGTTAAATAGCTAGACAATGCGGGGTCTTTTGTGTGATTATCTTGGAGGTTAAATAGCTAGACAATGCTTTGATTTGATTTTATTTCGGATCGTTTGTTTGAATTGGTTGCTCGTTTCCAGCAGTGATGACATACAGAGTGATGTTCCTTGGTGGTTGTTTTCCTCTCATATTGCCTAATTTCCTTTTCCTTGTGAAATCAGACTGATGTCCTCAATGCGTTCCTTCTGTCCCCACTGTCCTCCACAACTTGTCTATTCCAAACATCCTCAGGTTCTGTTGTTGGTTAGGAAGAAATTTGTATGGCCATTATTTCTGGAACATTAAAACTTTTACGAACATGTGTTATGCACAGTTTTTTGGGTTTTTTTTTCTCTCCTCCTCTTTGACATTTTTCTTTTCTCTTCTCTTTCACACATGATGAGAATGATTTGACTAACAACCACCATGTTTGTAACTACTGATAGATTTTTGTGTGTTTAAATCCCCCCATCCCCCCCCCCCCCCCCCCCCCCCCCCCCCCCTTTTTTTAAATAAAGATTGCGCAGAGGATACTTTGAAATGACCTTATAACCCTATTCATTAAATTCTCTCTAGTCCAATGTACTGTTCTGATGGCAACCTTAAATACAAGTTGCCACCCCCAACCATTCCTGTTTTCTAGTGCAAAGCACTTGCAACTTGCTGTGGATGTAAGAGACAAAAAAATATCTCTCCATCTGAGATAAGTTTTGTTTATTTCCCTTTCCAGGATGAAAAATCTCACACTCACACACAGGCATACACACATTTTACTTTCAGGGTCCAAGTGCTACAGAATGGAGCATGTCTTAACCCTTACGCTGGTAGTCACGACATAAGTCGCACCCATTACGCCATGGCCGTCACTGGTTGTCCCGACATCAGTTGTGCTGTAGAGTGAGCCTCGTTTTAGTAACACACACAGATATGAAACTGTGGCTCAGCGAGAAGCTAATTTGCCTGAATAACTAAGAGAGCCCAGGAACATGGATTTTTAGCTTGCTTTATGGTTAGTAGCAGCTTGTAATGCATAGGGCGACTCAAGTCATCTGGCAAAACAAAAATGGAGGTGCCCAAAGGAGAACGTGTTAGAATTAGGAACTTGTTAGATGGTTTTGATAAATTCTTGTGGAAAAAGCAAGTGAAGAAGTAGAAAGAAACTCGTGGAGAGCGTGGCAGCAGAGAGTCCTCAGAAGAGAAGCCCCCTTCAAGCGAGTGTTTGGGCCCTATCTCCTGACACTCTAGGGGGGTTGGGCCACACCCGGTTCATGACTCTGGATGTCCCTCTGCTGCCCCTTTTTTTTCCTCATCTTGGGATGAGCCATGACTGGGATTCGAACCCATGCCCTTCTGGACATGCTCATTTCCACTTAATGACTCGCGCACTAACCACTGAGCCACAGGAACACCTGATATTTGTAGGAAAGTTAAGCGTTATGAAGTTCACTTTTGTTCCTCCTTGACCAGATCCAACTTGAACACCTCTCTGCTGCTTCTGCCATTGCTTTCAGGGGGCTTTGGTTTTTTTCCCTCCCTGCAACTGAGAGCTGTTTCATGAGGCTGTATGCAGACGTTCCCACAAAAACCCCCTAGCTCCAATTTTCTGCAGTGAGAACTTTGACCTGATAGCCTTCTCTCCTCAGGCTGTTTGCCAGATCAGCATACTTTTCAGTCTTGTAGATCTGAGCTGCCTCCATTCTGTTCTCATATGGCACCGTGAGCTCAATCATGATCAGCTGCTTGGTTGACTGAGAGTGTAATACTATGTCTGGTCTCATGCCACTCTTGCTGATAATCTCTGGGTGACTCTTCCATTCTGGGAGGTCTGCTGTGCACTCCCAGTCATCTGCCCCATCCAGCAGACTCTGCCTGCATGTTCCGAGTGGCACTGTTGTTCTTGGCCATGATTCGCTGCCTCCTGCCGTGAAGAATATTGCGGGTGCTTTTGGAGTCCTGATTTTCCCTTTTGTGGTGTTGGTACTAGCCCAGACCACTTGTACAATCTCTTTGAGCACTTGGTTGTGCCTCCATGTGTACCTTCCTTGAGCCAGGGCTACTTTACATGAGCTTAGGACATGCTCCACTGTTTGTTTTTCATGGCAAAGGGGGCATGAAGGATCGTCTGTTTTTCCCCACTTCACCAGGTTTGCATTTGAAGGCAGAAGGTCATATGCAGATCTGAGAATGAAGCTGATCCTGAGAGGGGCCATGTGCCAAATGTCATTCCAAGTGAGAAGAAGTTATTGACATTTTTAATGAACTGTGTGGTGGGTGAAAGTTTTGATTTACATCAAGCACCATGTAATCGTCATTTTGACATCGACTGCCTAAGGGTGATGGAAATCTCAAGATGCCATTCAGGGGGGAAGAAAAACTCAATGTAGCGCTTCCAGATGATCGTAAACCTTTCAAACATGAACGAGGACAGTGTGGGCTAAATATTACATTTGTTGATGGTGACCTTTGTGTGTGTGTGTGTGTTAACAGCTTGTGATTTAAATGGGAAAACTGAACTGTACCTTATTCATTTTTACCTGGATTACCTGCATGGAAGACGGGTATAATCCACACTGAGTTTCCTTTGAAAAAGGCTGCAACTTATTTCTGGATACTGTGGAACATCATTGACTGGATTATTTGTGAAAAAGCTCTTGAGAATGACGAGCAGGGTGTGCCACCTGCCACCTGTTGTCACCTGTTATTTTCATATTCTAAACAGGTAACCAAGCACCTAATCAAAACACTCACAAGCACACAAGTTCTGTTTTATATTATTCTTTATTCAGTTACCAACAGTTTTTATTCTGCTTGTCATGTTCAAGTACTAATCGTTGAAAAGTTGTGCGCATTACACAAACGTAACTATTTTTTTCAAACTTTCCTTCTATTTAATTCACCAGACAACATACTTAATAGTACATTGTTAGATAACCAGAGTAAGGGTTATTAGATAACCAGAGTAAGGGTTAATATCTCATGCGAAAGATGCCTCATGGAGAGAAAGGAAAACCTTGGTCAGTACTTGAATCTGTAAACTCTCTTTATCAGACATTTCAGATGGAAATTTCATTGCTAATTCTTTTTATTGTCCACACAAAATGACTCAAATTTCACTTAACCAAGACTACGTAACTTTCTAGCAGCATACAATTTGTATCCACTGTAGATCCCGTTTTATATGCTAGTGGACAGGAGTCTCTTCTTGCTTTGATAGGTGTAAGCGACACAGAATTCAGAGGTATTAAGATTTTTCAGTCCGATCCAGTTGTATGTCATGGTCTCAAGTAAGAAGAATTTTGAACCACACAGTTGATCCTCATCCCACATTCCACGAATGTTGAAAATTGTTTTATGAAAAGAAGCTGTATTGAACAGTATTACATCAGCATGAATTTTGATGTATGATCTGTATCTCCATGGAGTTAAGATGCGAGTCATTTCCCCTTCATACCTAAAGTTGATGTTTAACGTGTTTTAAATTTTCATTTAAATGTCTTCATTAAGTGTGTGTGTGACTGTGTATCCAGACCTGTTTACCATTACGATTTTGCCATAATTTTTATGGAAAAAAAATCAGAATTATAGGATTTACAAAAAAAAGTATGTGAACAAAAATCAAAGAAAGAAAATTGTTAAACACAAAGTTTCGTCACCTACCATTTTGGTCTAAAGCAGTAAGAAGACGTTTCCCCAGCGTGCCTTGCGTCTTTAACTTTGTCGAAGATGGCGACGAAGAGGCCTGGCATGCCAACAGCCTACTCTTCCAAATCTTCAAAGATTGCGAAAATATTGTGATTATGAAAATTATTATTTTCTTTTTTATTACAGGTTTTTGTCTGAGATATTACAGGTACACAAATTTGCGGTAAAACAGGTCTGGTGTGTCTGGGCTTTATGTGATCCAGTGGAGGCCTAAACCAAAACCTCGCCAGAATTTTCGGTTTCGGCCAGCAAGCACGGCCCCGCAGGTGACTGGAGGACACTCCCGTAGGGGGCATGGAACTGGCACAACCTGCCCAGCAAGACACCGGCCCTCTGTACCCCTTCCCCCCGGACCATCGGCTCCCCCCTGCGGGCAACCTCTCCCGGCATGCCCGCCAGTGGCGACGTATGGGCCTCAGCCCCTGGGTAGTGTCGGTGCTTCAGGATGGGTTTCGCCTACCCTGGGCACTCGGTCGCCCTCCCCTCATGCGTTTTCCTCCTCCGTCCCCCAGCGACCCCCCACCTGCCCAGGCGGAGGCCCTCCGCCTGGAAGTCCTCGAACTCCTACAGAAGGGGGCCATCGCAGTTTTTCCAGCCCAACCCCCCGGTTTTACTCCCACCTGTTCGTGATCCCCAAACCTTCGGGGGATGGAGGCCCATCCTCGACCTTTCTCCCCTCAACAAGTTCCTAAGACATACCAAGTTCAAGATGGACACACCCCTTCCAGATCAGAGACTCCATTCACCATTTAGATTGGGCGACCTCCATAGATCTGAAAGATGCGTATTTCCAAATCCTTATCCACCCGGCGCACAGACGACGTACCTCCGGTTTGTCTGGCAAGCTCGGGTGTTCCAGTTCAAAGCTCTCCCCTTTGGCCTCTCCCTGCACCCTTCCTCTTCTTCACGAAGGTTGTCAAGGAGATGGCCGCCCTGGCCAGGCAGGAGGACATTCGCCTCCTGGTTTACCTCGACGACTGGCTTGTCCTAGCCTCCTCCCAGGCTCAGTGCCAGGCCCACACCACCCCTCCTCCTCAGCCTTTGTTCCACCTTGGGGTTTGTAATCAACCCCCTCAAGTGCGAACTTATTCCCAGTCAGAGGTTCTCTTTCCTGGGCATGAGTTTCGACACGATTACCATGAAGGTCGCCCCGACCCCGGAGAGGTCCGCCCGCATCGTGGACCTCATCGTGCGCCTCCGGGAAGCCTCGCACACCTCGGCCAGAACTCTGTCCTCCCTCTTAGGGATGATGGAGTCCCTTTCTGCCCTCATTCCGCTGGGTCGGGTCCCCAAACGCCAGCTGCAGAGGGAGTTCCGTCGTCGTTGGTCCCAGACCTCGGACCGCTGGGACCTGACCATTCCCCTCGGCCCCTGGTTCTCGGGTGCCACGGAGGAATGGCTCAATCCGTCCACCCTGACCACCGGCGTTCCGATCTCTCTCCCAACTCAGTCCCTCGAGCTATACACACGACGCCTCCAACTCGGGCTGGGGGGCCCACTTGGGGGACAGTCATGCCTCGGGGATGTGGGACACACAGATGGCTCGCCTCCACATCAACATATTAGAGTTGGAAGCGGTCAGACTGGCCCTCCTCCACTTCCAGCATCTAATCTCGCACCGACTGGTTCTCCTCCTCACGGACAACACGTCGGTAGCCCATTACGTCAACAAGGGGGGGGGGGGGGGGCTCACTCACTCCATCGGCCTCTCTCTCAGGACAGAGGCCCTCCTTCGCTGGTGCCACGCACGGGGAACCACCCTCCGTGCGAGACACATAGCGGGGACACACGGAACATCCTGGCAGACACACTCTCAGCCGGTCAGGGACCCTTCTGCACACAGAGTGGACCCTGAACAAGCTGACACTAACCACTGTCTGGATCACTGGTTCAAGCCCATGGTCGACCTATTTGCGACACACGGTTCAACCATCGACTCCCCATGTATGTCTCTCCAGTCCCGGACCCCCGAGCGTACGCGGTCGATGCGCTCTCCCTCCCCTGGACGGGACTTGTCGCCTACGCCTTTCCCCCCCTTCCCCATACTTCACAAAGTGATCAGGAAGGCCAGGCTGGAGAGACCCAAACTCATCCTCATAACCCCATGGTGGCCGACTCAGTCGTGGTTCCCGGACCTCAGGTCCCTAACTCACGTTCCCCCCCTCTCCAGCTAGCCCCTCGGTGGGACTTGCTCAGACAACCTCGCTCGGGCCTCCCTCACTCCAATCCCCGGATGCTTCGCCTACACGCTTGGCTTCTATGCCAGCCAAATTGCGACCACCGGTCCCCGCCGCCCCCGCCGACAGACCCCGGTCTGTCCTAGAGACCCTGACAGAAGCGGGAGCATCGCAGGGACTACGAGACTTGGCCTCGGCCTCTCGTAGGGCTAGCACAGAGTCCCTCTATAATTACAGATGGGAGAGATGGGTCACGTGGTGCACGGCTAACTCGGTCCCCTACCTACACCCCTCCAACATCCAGCTAGGCAATTTCCTATCCCACCTTTCGTCCTCCTTAAAACTCTCGGCTAGCTCCATTCGGGGCTACCGATCGGCCGCCGTATGCACCACCATCCGACAGCTCTCGGCGGCCCATCTTTTTCGACAATGACTTTCTACTCAGAGAACTATCACGGGGGGTTGCCTTACGGGAAGCTCAATCCCCTAGGCGCGCCCCCCCTGTGGGACCTCTTTCTGGTGTTAGGCGCCCTCAGAAAACCCCCTTTCGAGCCCCTCCGCTCCATTCCCTTTGACCTCCTCTCCTTCAAGACCACCTTCCTTCTCTCCCTGGCCTCAGCCAGAAGGCGAAGTGAGATTCATGCCCTCAGCGGGGACCCTCGGGACATCGCCTTTCACAGAGACGGCTCCGTCTCACTTAAGTTCCTTCCTGAGTTCCTAGCGAAGAACCAGGAACCGGGCACACCCTCTCCTTCCCTCCTGATCCGCTCTCTAGCGGATATCTTAGGCAACGAGCGGGGTGGGGACATGGACCTGTGCCCCTCTAGGTGCCTCAGATACTACTGGGAGCGTTCCCGCCCCAGGCGTTCCTCGCAGCGACGCCTTCTTATCTCCATCAACCCCCCAACAACAAGAAGGACATATCGGCGGGCACTATCTCTAGGTGCTATCCCAATACTATCAGATCTGCCTATGCCCAGGCGTACAAAGACCTCCCAGCCCTGTCACCCCGAGCCCATGAGGTCAGAGCGCTGGCCACGTCCTCAGCGTTCCAGCACTCTGTCCCCGTGCGCCATCTCCTGGAGGCAGCCTACTGGCGTTCGGAGAACCCTTTCATAAACTTTTATTTAAGGGACATCCGCATGACCAGGGCTGATGGTTCTAAAGGGATTTCATTTGTGGCGGCCAATGCAGCCATATCGGTCTACCCCAGGAACCATTAGGCGCTCGGCCCTCCTCCTATTACTTTAAATTCTGCTATGGTCTGACATGGTATAGTATACGACGCCAAAATGGGGAGTTTGTGTTATACTCCCTGTTTGGCTAAGTATACTTACCATGTCAGACTCTAATGCCCGCCCTACCTTCCCCTCTAGCGCCAAGTTCCCTGGGGGTTTGCCTTGCGCGCAGGCCTCATTGAATGACGTACAGTACACGAACTTCGGCATCTTCCGTAGGCGGAAGTAGGGTGGGCGTCACGTGACTATCTTATTACTGCATTGGCCACAAAACTTCGGCCTGACGGAGCTGACTGACAGCCGTTTAATGCTATGGTCTGACATGGTATACGATAATAATGATAATAACAGTACAGGTACCAATATATTATTCCTGCTCTTCTTTGATTTAGCAGCTATATTGTTATAAATAGGCAGTCTAGAAAACTATATGATAATGATGAGAACAGTACGAGTTGTAATATAGCACAAATCCCTATAATAATTCTGTGCACTTGCAATCATATGACATTCTTCTCTGTTCACTCGCCATCACTTACCCACTTCTCTCTCACCTCCTAACATCACCACCATAACCTCCGCACACACACTATGTATCCACATGTGTGTGCACATACATGCACACACACACAAAAAGAAGATATTGCACACACACACACCTTTGTCTCCATCCCAAGCCTTACACTGTCAGGTGACATTTAGGGTAAAAAGATGAGTTTAGTTTTGAAGGTTGGAGAAGAATCTTGGTGTCTGATTTCATGTGGTTGAGAATTCCAGATTCTAGTCTCAAGGCAGTAGAATGAGTTATCACTCTTTGTTTTGTATTTGTACCTGAGAACACCAAGAATAAGTCAGCAGAAGGATTCTAGCTTGACAGTAGGAAGTCTCAAGAGATGAGTTGTGTGTTATATACTGAAACAGAGGCAGATGATGGTGTATCAAATACTAGCCTTCATCAACAGTGGATGAAGTCTGCACAGTTGTGTGTGTGTACTCTGAAAGGAGCTTTGCAGATCTGTCTGCTAGACAAGTCGAAATTTCTGAATGAGATAAGAAGTCTAGCTCGCAGACTGTTGCAGTAATCAAGACAAGAGAGCGCAAGCGAAGTGACATCTTGGTTGCATCTTCTTCTTCCATAGAGCAACCACAATCAACATTTTGATTCATGTCGCTATATTGAGAAGAGGGGGCCCATGAGTCAGCGTTCAGTGTTCTTAACAAACAACCAAAAAAAAAACATTTTTTCATTAGCGTTGCCAGTCTTGCTGCCGCCACCAAGACACATCATCCAGTCCTCAGTGGGGTCTCATCTCAAAAGATCCCTCGACACACATAGCCAGTCTTGCTGCCACCAAGACACCCACTCAGACTTTTTGCTTTGGGAAATCCCCTCTCACAGGATCCACTCCAGATTTTTGCCTTGTGAAATTTTTTCCCTCCTTTTTTTTTTCCCTTCCCTTTTCCCTCCTTTTTTTTTCTATTTTTTTTCTCTACTAGAGATTTGCTCCGCCATTTCATCTCCCCTGCCCCCCCCCCCCCCCCCCCCAAGCTAATCCCCAGAATGACCCAGGTGAGCTAGGCAGAGCCTTTAGGACTAAATTTTATGTATTTACCTCCCCCACCCTCTCCCTCCCCTCTTCTCCACCCCTTACCTACATAGGAATCAAAACATCCAGGACAGTGTCTTTCAGGTGGTTCTTTATTTCAATCCTGAATGTTTCCACGGACTTGGCATTTACAATGCTCTGTGGCAGTTGGTCCCATTCCTGAATGGTGCGTGGCAGGAACAAGAAATGCTGTATCTGTTGGCACCCTGGGACGAGATATTGTTGGAACTGCTGGTTATGTCCTCTGCGGTTTTTCTCTCTGGAAGAGGTATCAGCTTGGTTTTATCTACTTGAGCCAGGTCATGGTGTATTTTATACAGCATGGCGAGTCATGCTGCGTGTCTTCGTCGCTGCAGAGATGGCCATCCCAGTCTTTCCAACATTTGTGTCACACTTGTAGTTCTGTGGTAGTGGTTGGTGACAAATCTGGCTGCTCTCCTTTGAATGGCTTCTATCTTGTTTATGTCACCCTCGAGGTAGTGGTCCCAGACTGAGAAAGCATATTCCAAGAGTGGCTGCACAAAAACAAGATATGCTTTCTCTCTGAGCCTAATAGAGGTTATCTTAAGGTTTCGACAGAGAAATCCTAGGGTGCATCCTGCCTTTGCCACTATGTTGTCTACATGTTTGTCCCATTCCATGTTTGCTTGGAGGGTGACTCCTAGGTATTTTGCTGACTGCACAGTTGCTAGGGTGTGACCATGGAGTTTATATTTGCTTGGAATAGGGTGTTTGTTTCTTCTGTGACTGGGAGAGTGGTGCATTTGTCAGGGTGAAAAACCATGTCCTATTTCTTTTCCCATACTTCCAGGTTTCGCAGGTCTTCCTGAAGCTGATGTTATGTCATCAGTGCCTGATACGGTGGAGTAGATGGCTGTATCGTCAGCAAAGATTCTTACTTTTGAGTATAGCTTCTTGGGGAGGTAATTAATATAGACCAGGAATAGGCATGGTCCTAAAACTGAGCCCTGTGGTACTCCAGACTTGATGCTGGAAAACTCTGCTTTCTCTCCGTCAACAACAACAGCTTGGTGCCTGTTAGATAAGAAGCTGTGGATCCATCTGTGAATATTGCCCTTCATGGAGTAAGAGGCTGTGATTTACTTTATCAAATGCTTTTGCAAAGTCAAGGATAAGCATGTCTGTCTGAAACCCATCCGCCAAGCTCGTAGTTAACTCCTCAACTAGTTCTAGCAGCTGTGTTTCACAGGATCTGTTTTTCCTAAAGCCGTGTTGCTGATGACAGAGTATCTCGTTCTTCTCCAGGTGTTCCATTAAGGAGTGAACGATAATGTGTGTTCAGGAGTTTGCATACAATGCAGGTTAGACCAGCCGCCGTGGCAAAGTGGTTAGCGTCGCAGACTCCTGGCTGGGAGGTCATGGGTTTGAATCCATCAGAGTCATGTGGGTTTTTCTGCCCGACCGCCTCCTACCCAGAGTTGAGTTTGCTGCGGACTCAGTTGGGAAGACTGGGACCACCACACAGTTGAGTTTCATCCACTTAATGGATGCATTTCTGAGAGTGTTGCTCGAATTTTCTGACCAACACTGCAGGTGCCTGTATCTCTCGGGCCTGGTTGACGCCGGGAAATATTATGAAAGTAAGCGTAGAGTACAGCCCTGTCATGTAGTCTCGACCCGAAATGGAAATCCGTAGCATCATCTTAATCATCCTCATTCTCATTGATGAGCACTAAAAAGAATGTCTCAAATTCTGTGGCCCTTCATGCCCTGCTCTCATGGTGACCTCAATTTTGATGTCCTCTCCCACATCTGTGGCCTGGTTTGGTTCCGTCGGGGTCACCGGTATCAGTGAGTTCATGGGGGCTATTGTTGGACGGACGTGGTGGTGCCCTCCGGAGGGAAGCTCACTCACGCCAGCTCTGCGACTAAGCAATTATTGTCGTCAGTAGGGGGCTTAGTAGGTGTGTCCTGCGTATGTTAGATCAGAACAGGCGCCACTGAACACCACCGAAGTGACTCGGCAGAAGTGCAGTGTTTCCTCCGGTGGGTTGCCTCTTGACGACTTGACATTGCTGCTCTGGGCGGACGGGCTGTGGCTGTGGACGGGGTGTCGGAATGAGCGGCGTGGGTGCGCTGCCTCTGTGGTGGCGCAGAGGTTGGGACAGCCAAAAAAAAAAAAAAAAAAAAAAAAAAAAAACATGCAGGTTAGAGACACTGGTCTGTAATTTGCTGGGTTGTAATGCTCTCCCTTTTTAAAAATTGGTGTGATTAGGGCATCTCTCCAGTCCGAAGTTACACGACCGGTGCAAAGGGAGGACCTGAAGATGATGGTGAGGGCAGGCGCTAGTTCTGAGGAGAGTTCCTTGAGGATTTTGAAATTTACAGTGTCTGGACCGAAAGCTTTGTCAGATTTGAGGTTTTTCAGCAGTGTACACATTCCATTGTCTGTGAATATGAGGTCTTCTAGCTCTGGGAAGTTTCCCCTCTTTGGTGCCGCATTTCTCTCGTATTCATCTCGGGGATTACTGCTTACCATCACTGAAAGCTGACTGGAACTGATGGTTTAGCAATTCTGCTTTTCCTTTGGCATCTGTAACTAGGCGTCCATTGGACCTGAGTGGTTCTACACCAGTGTTTGTCGATTTCTGGTTTTTTATATATAGGCCCAGAATCCTTTATACTTGGGTTTGTTGTGCTCAGCGGGCACTTCTTCTTCAGAGACAATGTACTGCTGATGTAGTCCCAGAAGGCTCTCCTGGTATGTCTCTGCACCACTTGTCTGCACACTCTTGCTTTATCCCTATGGATTTCACTTCCACTTTTTCGCGCCACTTTTTGTAGATTCTGTCTCCTTTGTTAGCTAGATGGCGAAGTTCTGGGGTAATCCAGGATTGTCTCGTGTTTGTCCGTGACATCTTGTGTGGGATGTGCATTTCTTCAGCATCTTTTAGTTTGGTTTTGAAGTGTTGCCAGAGTTCCTCTGTGCTTGCAGTGTCTTTTATTTTGTCCAAGTCTTCAGTTATTTGATTTGCGGATTCTCTCAGTTGTTCCCAGTCTGCCTTGTTGTAGAGTCTGCATCAGTTGTAAGGAGACGTCAGATGGCACCAGTTTGTTCTGTGTAATGTATTGTGCATACAATTGAAGTTATTTGTACCAAAAGTCAGTTGTACCAAAGGTTTCGTGGCCAAATCCCACTGTGTCACAAACTTTTCTGCAAATGAAGATTTCCAGAACTGGTTTAGTCATTCACTCACACTTCTCCATCATGCTTTTTCACACCTCGAAAAACCTGCCTCCTTTGTACGCATTCTCTTTATTGATTTCTCATCAGCATTCAACACCAGAGTCATTTCAACTGGCGCACCCCCCAGGGTACTGTTTTATCACCAGTGCTTTTTACTCTGTACACAAATGATTGTTCAGAAGTGATTCAACTTTGTACATTAAATATTCAGATGACTCAGCACTTGTGGATCTTTCCAACTCTGATTCTGTTTACTTCAAGGAGGTTCAAAGATTTGTTGACTGGTGCGATCATAACTATCTTGATCTGAATAACAAAAACGAAAGAAATGTTGATTGATTTTAGAAAGAATCCAAAAGCTGTACCACCACTTTTTATCAAAGGTGCTGAAGTAGAACGTGTTGAATCATACAAATATTTAGGAACTTTTATAGATAATAAGCTGAATTTTAAATCCCATGTTGAGTATGTCCACAAAAAATGTCAAACCAGATTATATTGTCTTCGCAAGCTGCGATCATTTCATGTGAATACTGACATTCTTCGGACATTTTATTCATGCTTCTTGGAATCTGTTCTAACTTTCTCATTTATTGTTGGTATGGTGGGTTGACTGTGAAGAGCAGAAATGTGCTTGAGAAAGTGGTGAACGTGGGAGGAAAAAATCGTTGGTGAGAGAAAAAAGTCTGAGTGAGCTATACAGGTGCCGTGTTGTTTGTAAAGCGAAGAAGATTACGTGTGACCAGACCCACGTTCTTGCAAATCAGTATGACCTTCTTCAGTCAGGACGAAGATATCGATCGGTTAAATGCAGAAGTGTCAGATTTAAACAAAGTTTTATTCCCCTGTCCATTGATTTCATGAACCGTGAGATAATAAAGTTTACTTGACTTGACTTGATTTATTTAGTCATCAGTTTGAAGTAACCAATGTGGACTATTTAGGACATAAATTTGTTAATGACCTCTCTGTATAATGACTCCCACTTCACAATGACCAAAAATTTTATGAGAGATCATTTCTTTTTCACACTGACACAGTTTTCAACCTTTGTGGAACAACCATTCCCAAATGCGACTTGTGACCGACTATCCATGCTCTGTGATTACTTCCTGTGCGAATTGTTGAACAGAATAGCTGCCATGAGTATGTTAACAACCAAATTGTTTACTTACTTGAAATTCCATGGATTTCAAGCTGACTGTCACTGACCATTTTTGTTTGTTGAATATCATCATACAAGGCTAGCAAAAATTTTTGCTGTAATCATATGCAACAAGACATTCAACTTGCGATGGTGAACTGAATGGCAATTCCTTCATTCCATCCATTGACACTCGCATTATAACAAATTTCAAAATTGTTCGTGTTTTCAGTACTGCTGGTAATTTCTTTCTCACTCCTTTCAAAACAGACAGAATGTTCATGGCATTTTTTACATAGTTTTTGAGAGGGTCAGTATGTTAAATTGGAACAGGTATTACTGAAGAGAAGGGGAAGTAGAATCCATTCAGGAGAAGAAGAAAGGGATAACAAATCCTGCCAGTTTGGCCACAGGATCATTGAAGGTGTATGACTTTTAAACTGATGTGTGCTTTATATGAAATCTTATTATTTCTGCCAGGAAGTTACGTTTCACCTGCATCTCTTGGATTTTGTCAGAAATATTCCCCAGAGCTTCCAAACTCAATTTCAATAGAGCTTTTTTTTTTGAGAGATTGAATGTGGCTGAAGGATAAACTCATGAAAGCCAGGTCTGTGTCTGGATCAAAGGATGGAGTAGAAATTTTTTTTTCTTCCCATGGTTGATGCAGTATACTTTTTCCCTCAACATCAAATTCTTCAGAAAATAATGTATGGATCTTTTTAGCAGGGGAAATAAGTTTTATGATTTGGTGTGGATCCAGCTTACAACCTGGTATCAGCCAGACTGTCCACTTTCCGAAGTTGTACCCAGGACAGTACAGGCCAGTTCATATCTTCCCTCTGCTGCTGTCTAAAGTGTGATCCTTTAAGCCATGAGATCTGTCTCAACCGTCTCCCAGCATAGATTATGCCCCCAAGTATTCTTTTCACTTCTGTCAAGTTGGTAGGAACTGAACGTAACTAATGTGAAAAAGGATTCATAATAAATGGAGACGATTAAGCAAAGCTTATTGAGTAAAGTGAAGCCTGTATTTTTTTTTTTTACTTAAAAAATCAAAGTGTGAAGGAAGCGCTTTAGAGAAACAGACCTACCCCATGGGCTATGAAAGTCTGAAAACACACTGTCACAGCAGCATGACCTTAAATCTGAAGTAACTACGTTGTTGCTGTTGAAGTTGTTATCACATTGTTGCTGTAATAGTAGTGATATTCCTGTTTTAATGCTTTGATTGTGAAATGGGCCAGAATTAGTGGGTGGAGAAGTGCACTTTATTTCAGTCTGCAGGACATTTGCAAGAGCCAAGAAACAACTTCACCATTTTTGGCAAGTGTTTCTTAATTGTCTCCAATTATTTCTTGTTTCCTTTGACTCAAAAGCGTGTGAGACAATAACTGTACAGGGTATTGGTGCATATTAGGGAAAAGTATAATACTGATTAAGGAAAGGAGTAGGTCTGTCATCAGCATTGCCATGGCATTGCCTTACTGGGCATACAGTCATGAAAAACGTTTTCCCCCCACATACTTTATTTTTTGATGAGGTATTTTGCAAGGCGATTTGGCTGAAGTTTTGTTGGTTTGCCATTGTTATGGTAGTACTTTGCAAAGATGGAAACATTTATTTGTCCCTCTGCATTCGCAACAACATTTAACATGTGCCATTGTCCTTTGTGGTTGAAGAATTGGCAGACCTTATGCTGTGTGCAGTGAACTTTGTGTCCACACCGGCATGTACCGGCCACCAAGAAATGTCTGTGGTGGTTGTACTGTATTGTGCAAGAAGTGTTACGAACAAATTTGGGCAGTCTCATGACAGTTTTCATGTTGG
Organism: Conus betulinus; assembly: GCA_016801955.1. Lineage (NCBI taxonomy): Eukaryota > Metazoa > Mollusca > Gastropoda > Neogastropoda > Conidae > Conus > Conus betulinus. Next base: position 220,373 of record JADBJO010000785.1, on the reverse strand, counting down.
TTCAAATATTCATGCAACACTCGAACAACACACATGGAATCATTGACACGGAAAATGTTCTATGGCCACTACCACAGATCTTGTACATATATGGATAAACAATAAGGAGATACAGGAGTTATGTTTGAGATGTTTATGACAGCCTTAACCATTACTACTTTAATCAGAATTTATGACAAGAAAACAATGGAAGTTTAGACTTAAATTTTCTTAACACATTGTTTGAATCATTCAGTGTGCTAAACACTTGAACGAAGGTCAATAAGACTAAATGCGAAAGCATTTGGTGAAAGTTTGCCAGATGCTTACAAACTGGGTCCCCTGAAACTAAACAGCAATTTTTGTTAAAAAATCGTCATTTCAGATTGCATATGGTATGAGATAATTACACCCAGTGTTAAGAGGGTTCTTTGAAAATTGTCACTTTTAAGAAAGGTCATCAATGTGCAATCATATGCCTTCACATAATTTTAGACATACACTGGTCCACTTTTTTTTTTATCAGACCAAGATTTTTCTTCTTCTGTTCTTTTTTTTTTTTTTTTAAAGTTTAATCCTTCATTTCTCATTGTGGCATTATTCTCACACTGCTAATTTTATCCGAACTGTACACCACCATACCCTGATATTCACCGATGCAGGCACAATACCAGCAGTCCACATGGATAAGTATCGAGAAGCAATCCACAAGGGGACAGTGCCTGATGCCTAGTCACTTTAGTAGTCTCAAGTGGTACCTGTTTAAAACACCAATTTTGACAATAACAGCTTAGTTGTGGAACCCCCCCCCCCCCCCCCCCCCCAATCTGGAGGGTGCTACTACATCCATCTGAATTTAGTTGCCATATAAATAGCAAACACTAGCAACTTTGACAAACTCACCATGGCAGTGAATGTGGAGTAAATCGAAAAAGGGTCACCACACAAAGAGGGCATGAAGTGTAACAGAAATTTGAAATATCTTTATACGCTAATCAATTAGAATAAAGATAATAGAATAAGAAGTTCCATATTCTGGGCAGAGATCTGCAGTGTAGGTTAGAACATGTAAGTTGCAAGTTCTCCAAGAGTCATATACATCAATTAAACATAACTATGGTTCCAGTAGTCCTATTTAATTGAGCCCATGGCACACTTAGGTATGGATAGCAGCAGGCTCAGGAACAAAAAAAATTCCATAGATAACGCATGTGATGGGAATGAAGCCTTCGACCTCCCAGTCTGCAGGGACACAATGCTAACCCATGCACAGCTGCGAACTGGTTGATACAATGCCCCACTCGAAACTCCTGAAGAAACTGAAAAGGGATGGAGTGACGGGTCCAACAATGCCTCACTACTTTTCTCATCCAGCAGTGTATGAAGGTAGTATTGGGACAAACCTACAATGAAATACTGTGGACTTAAAATGTGCCCCAAGGCATGGTCCTTAGCCCTGTCCTGTTGTACCACCACAAGCGTCAAGACAGACTCATTGCTGATGCCTGCCTACTTCACAGGGAAAATAAAACAAGCATAAACATTACCCAGCAAGATGATGTTAAACCTACACACACGCGTGTGCACACGCACACACACATACACCCCATGAAAAATGATCTTATGCATGAGTTGTAAGTTTCAATGCTGAAAAATATTGCACCCTGAGTGCACGCCATAGATCATCCTTCTATCGGCTGGACAAGCACATCCTGCAATAAGTAAACTCATTACCCAATCTTGGACAACAAAATCGGCTTTGACCTCTCATGAAATACCCATCAACAAAATAGTCGAGAAAGCAACTCTAGCCTGGGAATGCCTGGATTCTTCACTTTTGCCCTGAGACCTGCTAGAGGACTGCCTGTGTGTGGCTTGTGAGACTGGAATACAGCTGTGTGGTGTGGGACATACGTTCAGAGGGAGACTGACGATAAGTGTGAAGCCATACAACACAACTGCAACATTCCTAGCGTGTGATTTCCAGTCGTGCAACCCAGGCACGCTGCTGTGTGCTGAAGGATCTTACCCTTTCTACACTCCAGGAGCCAGAGACACCACACTCCTTACATTCTTCTGCATAATCACGGAAGGGCATCTATCTCCCAGCATTGGAGCAGACACCTACGTAACGCCAGTAAAGAACAAGAGGCAGAAAAGACCCACAAACAAGCTAGGATCCATAAGCTCTTGTAAGGTCCAGCAGTTTGCTAGATTCATCTCATGCTCTGCTTCAAGGTCAGTTTTGTCAAACGTCAGTGTGTGTGTGTGTGTGTGTGTGCGTGTGTGTGTGTGTGTGTGCGCGCGCGCGCGCGCGCACGTGTGTGTGTGTGTGTGTGTGTGTGTGTGTGTGTGTGTGTGTGTGTGTGTGTGACGTGCATATGTACGTGGCATGTGTGAATTGTAGGCATGTGTGAGCACTACTCTGCATGCACACATGGTCACATGTAGATGTATTTGCGTGTGTATGGGCGTATACACACGTCTGCGTATGACCATGCATGCACACCTGCGTTTGTGTGTGTGTATGTGTACATGTGCGTGTGTATGTGTGTGTGCATGTGCTTGTGTGTGTACGTAAGAGTGATTGCATGTATGTGTGGGTGTGCACGCGCCCACGTGTGTGTGTGTGTGTGTGTGTGTGTGTGTGTGTGTGTGTGTGTGTGTGTGTGTGTGTGTGTGTGCATAAATCTTATTATTTGTGGGAAATGAATTATTTTTCAGATGACATAGTAAGAAGAAGAAGAAGAAGAAGAAGAAGAACAAACAACAACAACAACAACAACACACACAACACAACACACACACACACACACACACACACACACACACACACACACACACACACACACACACAAACGCATAACACATGGATTCTCCACTTCACACACCTACATCGTCCCACCTATGCACACGCTATAAATACATCGGGTCCCTTCTTCTTCCTTTACATGACCAACATCATTTTGCTGATAGTTTTTTTCATATTTGGGAGACTGCCGAAAATTGCGCTGTTGTGAGGATTTGATTTAAAAAAAAAAAAAAAAAAAAAAAAAAGGGGGGGATTTTAGGGAATAGTGGTCAGGAGGAGGGTAGGTGTGGGGGGGGGGGGGGGGGGGGGGGGGGGGGGGGGGGGGGGGGGGGGGGGGGGGAGGGGGTTTTCAGGTTCTAAAGATAGGAGGCCAGCCTGACTTGAAACAGTCCAGTGACTCGACTGTCACAACCTCCTGAGGCAACTTGTTCCATTCTGGTATGGTCCTCGGAAAGAACGTCATCTGCCTGTACCGCGCCGTGCATGTGGGAATGTTGTAGCTCAGGTCATTGTTGATCCTAGAGCTCAGCCTGCTGTCAGATGGTAGGGGCAGGTACATGGAGTTAATGGAGATGAGTGTGTGATGGAATTTATAAAACATCTCCAAGCGGGCTTTCTTATGACACTGTTGTAGGGAGGCCAATTAAGAGAGTCAAGGATGGAGTCGACGCATGATGTTTGGCGGTGGCGATTTGACACCCATCTTGCTGCTCTTCGTTGGATCTTCTCATGGGCCTCAATCTCGTTTGCAGTGTAGGGATCCCAGACGCTGGCTGCGTACTCAAGAAACAGGCGAACAAGGACTTTATATACGCAGTTTCCTTTGTTTTCTTGTTGCCGATCTTGAGGTTGCGCCGGACGAAGCCTAAGGTCTTGCTGGCTTTCTTCGTGATGGAGTCAATGTGAGATTCCCACTGCATATTGGCCTGGATGTTGACACCAAGGTATTTAGTGGTGTTGACATTTTCGAGATTCTGTCCATGTAGTTCATACACAGGGGCAATCTTGTTCCGCTTCCGAAAAGCTCTCAGCGTTGAGCACTTCTATGGATGGAAATTCCACAGACCACTTCCTCCCAGGTGGTAAGGGAGTGTAGGTCTTCTTGTAACACTCGCTCGTCTTTTTTTTTCGTGATGGTCTTGCTGCCCATGGTATCGTCAGCAAATAGGCGGACTTCCGACTTGATGCCATCAGGAAGGTCGTTTATATAAAGAAGAAAAAGACTTGGCCCTAGGACCGAGCCTTGAGGGACACCGGATTCTACAGATGGAAAGTCAGACCTTGTTCCCTCCACCACCACAGCCTGCTGTCTGTCCGCAAGGAAGTCCTTGATCCAGGCGTTGGTGCAGCCTACGATGCCGTAACGACGTAGTTTGTGGTGGACCTGTAGGGTATGGCTAACTTTGTCGAAGGCCTTTGAGAGGTCAAGGAAGATAGTGTCGTCCTGGTTTCCCTTCTCGATCTCTCTGGTCACTTCGTCCACATACCCTAGGAGTTGAGTCTCACAAGACCGTCCGCGTCAAAAGCCGTGCTGCTCTGGACAGAGAATCTTGTTGTTCTCAAAATGGGACATGATGTGGCTGGTGATGATGTGTTCCATCAGCTTGCAGGCTATGCAGGTGAGGGAGATGGGACGGTAGTTGGCTGTGTTATATCTTTCTCCCTTCTTGAAGACAGGTGTGATGTTGGCATGTTTCCAGTTCTGCGGCAAGGTACCAAAGGAGTATGAAATGCGGTAGAGCAGGGTGAGGGCTGGAGTGATCTCCTCTGCAACCATCATCAAAAGTCTGGGGGTAATGCCATCTGGGCCACAGGCTTTATTTGGGTCAAGGTTGAGTAGAAGTTTCTTTATGCCGTCTTCGGTAATGTTGTTGTCGTCGCATGCTGGGTAGTCTGGAAATTTTGGTCCAGGGGGCACCGCTGTTCAAAATCTTCAGCTGTGATGGTGTCTTTGGGGCTGAAATACAGAGTGGAACTGGGTGTTCAGGATCTGTGCTTGCTCCTTGGGGTCAGAGACAAGTTTCCCTGCTTCTTTAAGTGGAGACACGCCCACTCCTTCTGTCCATCTCGCTTTAATGAAGCTCCAGAACTTCTTCTTGGAGGTGGTCTGGCATTCTCCTTCGTCACAGATCAGGCTTTCTACGTGTCTCCAGTAGGTACGCCATAGGCGTTTCTGGATAAGACGCTTGAGTGCCTTGAATTCCTGTCGGAGGGCCTCATCTCAATTTTTCTTCATGCGCTTGTGGATCCTGTCTCGTCTACGTATGAGTTTCTCAGTCTCATAGTCAACCCAGGGGAGGCTTCGTTTGGGTCTGGTTTGCTTATGGGGGACATGATCTGAGAGGGCTTGGCTCAGGCCAATACGGATTTCAGACGCAGAGAGATGAGAAGATGCAAAGCCTTATTTCAGCTGACGTTTGCTTGATCGTTTGTGTCTGTTACTGGAAAGGCCCAGTTTGTGAGTGCCCCAATGTCCATGAGCGAGTCTTCGCAGTGTCAGCCTCCTTCGCACAGGTTTGAAGGAAAGGGGAGTGAAAAAAAGGAAGGGAGGGAAGGGAGATAACTGCCAGGAAGTCTTGGCAAGTACCGAAACTATGAGAAGGAAAAATCCTAAATCTTAGATAACATATCTTTCAAACATAGTTTCTTTCCCGTCAGCTGTAGCTGACACTGTTTTAGAGTTATTTTTGCAGGTCTGGATGCAAAGAAGGCCGAAATGTATTTGAAGCGAGAGAACGTTGAAAGCTGGGGTCAGCAAAACCGCACATCGGCAAAATTTGGTGTTATGGGCTCGGAAGTCACATTTCGGTCGCAGTCATGTGATAACACACTCCACTATGACATGTGAATGGTGATCACATGCACCAGACTACCTTCTACATCCTCCCCCCTTCCACAAACTATTATTGTTAATCTACAGCTTGAACCTCTCCTACACACACACGGTGCATTTCTTTGGCGTTTCCCTGTTAAGTTGAAATAGGCCCATCGGTACATTAGCAAATTTAAGACTCGTCAATCTGTTCACAAAGGTTATCGAGGACCAGAGAAAACGAGCCGAGTCTTCGATTGGATCTCCGAGCAGTTAATACCAAAACACATCGCAATGATGAAGAGACTGGCGTTCGTTGCTTTAACCTCACTCCTTTGCGCCGTTTCACAGTCGATCACGACAGAATTTCCAAGTAAGAATATGAAGTGCATGTACAATTACGTTGTGAATTTAGTCACCAGCTAAAAGATAACTTAAATGTATTGGATGATTGTGGTCTGAGCTAAGGTTTCACACCGTTGTGATGTTGTGAAGGGCAGGAACAGGGAGAAAAAGGGGTGGAGTGGGAACTGAAGTTGGGTGAGTCGGTCGCTTTAGAAAATTAGACTGTTCGTCTTTGTATTTGTCCGACTTTATTCAAGTTTAAAAGGCTGTGCCAGTCTTAAATAAAAGTTAACCCGTGTTAGGTTTTCTTATGGGAGCAAGAGTTTCCCAACTTGTTTATTAATTGTTTACCGTTCCCTGCCTCATTTTATTTTCAACTTCATTTCAATAAAATTTAAATCGAGGTTATTTGTATTTGTTTCTGTCCGCCTTTGTGTTTGTCATGTGATCTCCCATGCATCCTCCTTGGGTGGATCCTCAGGTGTATGCTCAAAGATTGTCCCAACATTTTACACTGTTTGCTTAATGGGTCTAGTTTTTCAGCAACTTTTTTTCCTCCTCCCCACACTTTTGTTTTGTTTCATTTAGTGATTTACTACCATCGTTGGCTGCTTTAGGGGTGCTGTTGGATTCTTTTTTGAACCTATGGTGGTGAGAACACCACAGTATTATGGACTGTGGTGTGTGTCTATTTGACACCAGGAGCACAGACACAATCAGCTGTGCCTCTCTGATGAGTGTGATCCAGTTGATGAAAAAACCTAGGAGCAGGCAGTACAAACAGATCTGCTTTCAAGAGGGATTATGATGGTTTCTTCATGTCGCTAGTCGAAGTGAAGATGTTTTTATATTTTTCTAATTTTGTGTTCCTATTTTCTTCATCTCCAACCCCCCCCCCAAAGCCTTAAATTGAAATATTTGCCAAGTCATTACTGTGATGATGGAGGGGTTATTGGCCTGCGCATGTTTTCCCCCTTCTATTAGATTGTTTTGTCTGACTTTTATTTTTTTGACTTTGTTTACGTCTAGAAGGCTGTGCCAGTCTTGAATAAAAGTTACCCTGGGTTAGGTTTTCTTGTCGAAGCTAGAGTTACCCTACTTTATTTTGAGAAAAAGAAAACATTTCTGTGAAAGAGTTTAGGATAAAGATGGGGTGGATGAATCACTGATGACATAACTTTTTGCAGAGGAAAGAAGTAAGGAAGTTTATTATTACTTCTTTCTTTTGCGAAAAGTTATGCCTTCATTATGAAGTCACTCACCAGAAAGTTGAGATGCCATTTATCATATATTCTATAAAATCTCATCATATCAATTTTCATGACACCATATTTGTTACCACATTACTCTTGGAAAAGCAAAAAGAGACATGGGAAAACAAGGTAGGAGAGGAAGCAAAACCAAAGGTTAATGGCAATGTTTTAATTAAAAAATAATCTAGAATGGAGCGGTAGATCACCAGAAAGGTGGTTTAAACAAATCTTTAATCACAGGTACGTACAATAGTTGCACATATACAAATGAGCAGCAACAATCTGAATGCTTAGAAAGGTGACAATACAAGGACAACATTTGGGAAAGAAACAAAGCAGAACTGCTGTCAGGCAACCCAATACATGAGTGTTTCAGATTCTCTTCCCAACTGTCTGTTAGACAGACTTCAGTGAATCTGAATAACTTTCTCTCACTTGATTGCAGAGCATTGAAATCTGAGATCTTTCATTTTCTCTTTTCTTCACTCTCTCCATTGGTTGCCTTGTTCTAATTGAATAGTTGGAATAGACTGTTATAGTATTAATTCCACTTTTGACTTTCTCTGCAGTCAATGGCTCGGGTCTCGAGTATCTTTCTGAACACTTCCAAATCTATACTCCATCTTTCCTGCTTTGCTCTTTAATGCTGAATTCCTTAGGATATACTCAGGATACATCATACCAGAACTAAGATTTGGCAGAACAGAGGTCTATTTCTCTCTAAGCTAAAGTCACATGGAAGAGACTCAGTGACCACTTCCGACACTCAGACTACCTTGCCTTTTTAAATCTGGCCTTAAAATTCATCTCTTCTCTTAGAGATTGTCCATCTAAACAGTATGTACTTCTGCACATGTTTTACATTTTTGATTTTGTAGTAGAGAAATGTGTGTGTGGATATATATTAATTTGTTTATGTGTTTGTGTTTTGTATGGTTTTGGTTTGTAAGTGTGATATTGATGTGTTTTGTAGAATATTATTTCTACTGTCTATGTATACATGAATTATTATTTTCTAATAAGGTACCTACAGCAATTTTCTGGGTAGTGTGCTATGTAAGTATCAATACTTTGATAACTATTATTTATTGATTTATTATTATCTTTATGAAGATGCCGGATAAGTGGAAGATGGCAGTGGTTACACTGGTGTTCCTGAAAAACTTTGGAAGCATTGCTGATAACTCTTTCCTCGGTGAGCAAACGTCATTGAGCATTGAGCTCAAAGATTCAGCTGACATTCCTCAGTTTCAGCCCAGGGGACCATCACTCTTACCTGACATTTTCCCATTGTGGGCACAACTTCTTCTTCTTCTTCCTGAAAGACTGGTTCACTCAAAAAGGAGTAGGTCACCAGCGCGCATGTTAAAAAGTAAATAAATTAAAATGAAGTGCGGCTCAGCCTGTTGGCCTTGGAGCAAAATTTGGCATGAGGGCTCACACACAATATTCAAAAAGTTAAAAGCAATGGCCAGATTCAGGCCCAGGTAACCATAAAATATCTGGGGAAGTTAAAATGGAAAAGTCAGTCAATATGCAGATCTCAAGACTGTCGTATCAATTTGATTTTTAAATGAGACTGCATTTTTGCAATCTTGATGGCATCCGGAGAGGCGAGTTCCACAGCCGTACAGAACTAGAATAAAATGAATGTAAGTGGCTGTCAATGTTTGATGCAGGTATGGCATAAGATTGACCGCCACTCCTGGTGCTACTTTTATTCAATACTAGTTGTTCCATTGGGATATCAGTTAGTTTAGCTCTGCCTTTGAAGAAGATATTAAGTGTGATAAAAGCTCTTCTCTCTTCTAAGGGTTTCCATTCTAATTTCCTCAAGTTCTTCCTAGTATTCCCCTTCTCTCTGATATATATATATGTTCCCTGTTACGAACCTTAGTGCTCTCTTCTGAATCTTTTCGAGGTTATCAATGTCCTTAGGTGTTAAGGATCCCAGACTGAGCAACCATATTCCAGTACTGGTCTAACCAGTGTTTTGTAGCAGTCGTTTTTAACCTTTTTGGGGCAGTCATTGATATTCCTGTATAAGAAAGCTAAAATGTTATATGCTTTCTTACATACTAAATTGTAATGTTCTTTCCATTGAGACGACTGTAATCACGCCTAAATATTTTGTAGCATTGGTTTCTTTAAGAATAGTATTATGAATAGAATATTCTGATCTAGTTGGTGAGCGTTTTTATGCACTTGGCACTTCTGGGGATGAAATTCCATTTTCCAAGTTCTTTCCCACGCTTGTAAACCGTTGAGATCTTCTTGTTGAATGCATATATCATTCTTGCTTCTGATTGTTCTATATACTAAGCTGTCATCTGCAAAAAGCCTTATAGTAGTTCCAGAAGAGAGATCTCTACTTATGTCATTTATATAAATTAAGAAAAACAAGGGCCCCAGAACAGTTCCCTGTGGTACACCTGACAAAACTGTTTTTAAAACTTGTTTCAAGTCACAGAATAAAATTTGACATCTTAACCTTTAGTAACATTGCTAGATATGATAATGTGATAATAATAATTGTGATATCAGTTGAACTTCCAAATTGCATCATGAACTGAAGGGTTTCGTGTTTGATGCAGCTTACAACTGAAAAGTGTGAAGTACAGAAAGTGATAGACAGGAACTTAAAGTGAGTGGTGTGGAGAAGGATTTGGGTGTCTTAGTTGACTCTGAACTTTCTTTGTAAAGACCATGTAGTATGCTGCATAGCAAAAGTGAACAACATACTGGGGATAATAGATAAATAAATAGATCAGTGGGCAACCTCAGAGAAAACTGTGCAGCTTGTGGGAGCCTTTGTACAACCAGTTTACACTGAAAGCGAAGAGCATAATTATGCATAAGGGTCGAAGATAAGTTTTTAAATAGGCCTGAAGCGCTGCTCAGATCAAGTCGTCATAATATTAGATAAAGTTTAGGATGTCGTATTTCATCACACAGACAAAAACTTTTCTGTCAATGCAGTAGATCATATTTTGTAATCCACTGTTAGTGAGACAGGTTGTGCTGTAATTCATCATATCATATACAGGCTTGTTTTGCTTACAGAAGAAGAGATCACTGTGATAAACGGCACAGAGAAATGGGGCTATGTGACAGTGCGACCAGAAGCTCACATGTTCTGGTGGTTGTATAAATCCACCAGTTCTAAAGGCTACACCAGCGTGCCTCTTGTTTTGTGGCTACAGGTCTGTGGTTTGTATAACCCATGAAAGAGACAAGTACTGACTCTCCTTCCGTTTTTGTATTGTACTGCAAACATCTTCACATCTAGAGAGCAGTTGCAAATGAAGGTAGTTCAGTCAACCAGTGCTGTGAATGAACAAAACATACATAAATGTACTGTGAACATGTAGTGTACAACTTTTAGAGTACATGTTGAATACATGCATGTTTCATTTATTTACTATCACATATATTTGTTACAAGTATGGAATTTTGTTTTTATTGAATGCATTAACAAATTTGTCTTCTCGTCAGAATTTGAATAGTTCTTGGTCAGTTGTGTAGGTTTAGAGGAGAAATAGGAAACATGGTTGAAAAGTTTTTTTGCTTTTTTTTTGTTTTTTTTGTTTTTGCTTTTTTTTTTCATAAAGAATAAGAAATATACATTGTTCGAAACATTGGTGGAAAGAGTATACTCCTATGTCAAAACTTAATATTTACTTTTGTAAATTTCCATGCACATGAAAATCGCTTCCCCCATCATACACACACACACACACACACACACACACACACACACACACACACACACACACACACACACACACATGAACACACAGGCACACACACATGTGCACACGCACGCAAGCACGCACACATGCATGCACACACGCACGCATGCACACACAGAGTGCAGATAAAGAACATTGTGTTTGTTGCATCCAGTCGTTAGAATGAAATGTTGAACAGCCATGAGAATCAATTAAGAATTGAAAAAGATGCATAAGGGAAAACAAAACACACACATACAAAAATCTGTCATAGACGTTGGATCCATATTGGACATTTTTTCATAAAAAATCTCAAAACTTTACGGGAGACATAGAGATCATAAGCATCTGAACTAAGTCACTGTGTTTGATATTTTTGTTTATTGCTTTCTGATATTGTGTAGTACCTTTCAGTTTTAAACTCAGTCATGCTGTTGTGTGTTTTTTTTGAGTAATCTGTGGCTGAAGCTTTTTTTTGTTGTATTTATTACTGCAGCTATGAAAAAACACACCAGTTGTTTGAAAATAAGCAAGGATGAAGATGACTTTGTATGAATTAAGGAGATGGGCTACATTTAAGTGAACCAGAAATTGTTATTTGCTTTGAATGAGAGTGATAGGGTACATCAAAATGAAACGGAAAATGGCAAAGAGTGGTTGTGTTTTGATGGTGCTTTGTCAGTGAAATGAAATGTCTGACAGGGTGGTCCTGGGGGTTCCAGTACTGGCTTTGGCAACTTCGAAGAGATTGGACCGCTGGACCAAAATCTGAAACCCCGCAGTACAACCTGGGTATTATTATCTCTTATGTCTTTCATGTCACATTAATTAACTTGATGTATTGCATGGCACCATTATAAAGCCATCTGTTTCAGTTCTGAGTTCATGTTTTTGTTGATTATCGTTATCCCGGTGGAAAACGTTTTTGAAGGTTTTCCTTTTGTTTCCAAACAGTAATATATAAATGTGATTGCTTGATGTAAACTTACCTGTTGCAAAAATGCAGCATTCATAGGATTTGCAGATAATTATTTTGAACAAAAATGCTGTGTTTGGAGATTAGTATGAGAACAAAAAGAAACACATGAACATTAGAATCAAGGGGATAAAATGATTTTAAGAAGTACCTTACCTTACCTTAAATCTCTCTGTGCCAGGAGGCACATAAGGCTTGGACGTCTCTCCTCCACTGTGTTCGGTCTGCAGCTGCAGGGCGTACAACATTCCATGTTTTCCAGCCTGTGCCGTTTATCTCCTTCTCCACCATTCACTGCCATGTTGTTTTCGGTCGACCTCTTTTTTCTCTTCCCCCTGGTGTCCAACCAAGGGCCACAGCACAGTCGTCGTTCCTCTCCTTCCTCATTATGTGCCCAATCCAGTTCAACCTCCGTTTCCTCACCTCCTCGCTGATCTTTCCTGCTTTTGCCATTTCAAGAACTGTCTTATTGGAGACATGTTGTTGCCATCGGATCTTGAAAATCCTCCATAGACACTTGGTCTGGAAGGTGTCAAGCTTTTTCTTCCTCTCCTTTAGTCAGTTTCCAAATCTCGCATCCGTAGAGTAGGACGGACGAGACAAGGCTCTTGAAAAGGGAAGCTTTAGCCTTTCTGCCTATGTTGCTGGCTTGCCAGATGTTTGATAGCCACTTCATCTGTGCGCTGGCCAAGGCTACTCTCTTCTTGACATCAGCTGTGCCTCTACCGTCCTTTGTCACGTTTGCACCCAGATATGTGAAGCTCTCTACCTCCTCTACTTCACTTCCTCCAACTTTCAGCTTGTCGTCACTCCTGCTGTTGGCTTTCATGGCTTTGCACTTCTTGGCATTCAGCTTCAGTCCAACTTTGGCTGCATTGTCTTCAAGTTTTGTTGTTTTGGTCAGAAGGTGGTTCATTGTTGAGGATAGTAGGGCGAGGTCATCCGCGAAGTCCAGGTCCTCCAACATGGTTGTGAAGTTCCATCGGATCCCCGTTTCTCTCACCCTCTATGGTTTTCCGCATGACCCAGTCAATCATTAGCAGGAATAGGAATCCGGACATGCAGCAACCCTGCTTCACCCCGGTCATCACTGGGAACCAGTCTGTTGTTTCATTTTCATCAGTGACGGAGCACTGGCAGTCCTCATAAAGGAGCCTTGACCATCCGGATCAGTTTCTGTGGGGACTACATACTGACGCATGATCCAAAGGCTGTCATGGTGTATGGAGTCAAAGGCCTTTTCTAAGTTGACAAAATGGATGTACAGCGTAGCATTCCATCCGTTGACTTGTTCCAGAATATTCCTGAGGATGAATATCTGGTTGACAGTTCCTCTGCCTGTCCTGAAGCCGGCTTGTTCTTTCCTGAGTGAGGAATCCACTCCTGTCCGTATCCTGCTGATAAGGATCCTGCTGAGCACCTTGCTGGCAGTGGCAGCAAGGTAACTCCCCGCCAGTTGTCCACACTCCTGAAGGTGACTTTTTTTCGGAATTTTGCAAATTACTCCTTTTCCACTGTGTAGGAACTATCTCTTTCTCCCAAATGAGGTCAAAGGTCCATTTGAGTTCTTGGCTGGTTTGCTCAATGTCTGCTTTGAGCATTTCTGCTGAAATTTGGTCTGCTCCAGGTGCTTTTCCGTCTCTCTGAGGGCCTTCAGTGCTGTTTTAATCTCCTGAATTGCTTCCACTGAGATGTCAAGCTTTTCTGTCTCTTCGTCTTCTTTTTCTGGTGGTTCCTCCTGTGCATTTCTGTTCAGCACTTCCTGGAAATGCTCTTTCCACCTCCCTAGCCTGGCGTCTTTGTTCTTCAACAGTTCTCTGTTCTTCTTCTTCACTGCTGCTGCTTGCTTGTGCTGCTCTGTCCTGTCAGCTGCTTCACTATACTGTAGAGTTCTTTCAGCCTTCCATTTTTTAAGAAGTAGATGATAAACAAAGAAACACAATGAAAAATAAATGAAATCTGGAAAAGATAAGAAGTTGAAATAGCGTCTTGGGGTATTTTTTTTAATATAGAGAGCAAGCCGGTCTCATATCATGCAAAATATATCAACATTATCTAAAGAAGTCCTCATTGCATTCCTTTACATTGTTGTAGCTTAGTGTACAGAAGACCCAAAAGCTTCTTCATCTTATTTGTTTACTGTGGTACTGACTTGCATGTTTCAGCTGTCTGTTGTGAACCTCTTATTCATCGACAACCCAGTTGGAACAGGTTACAGTTACGTTGACAGTGAAAAAGCCTACACTACGGATGTTCAACAGATCGCCTCTGATCTCCTCGCAATCTTCCAAACTGTCATCAAAATAAATGACGACATGTCGGTAAGTTGAAGCTGTGTTGGTAATGAGAAGATAATTACAAGAGCACTTTTCTTTCTAATGACTCCATTTGCTATTTTTCTTTTCTTTTGAGTAATATCAGTTGCTTCTTTTTTGGTTCAGCAAGAGCGCTGAAACCGTGGCACAGTTTGGCGTTTTTCCTATAAACTTGTTTTTAATGATTTTTGAGCAAATTAGTGTAAATTGAACGTACAAGATTTTATCCAGAAAAAACGGTGTGTAGGTACAAGGATGAAAGAACACAAGAAAAAGGGACATATGGTCATAACAGTACCACAAGTTGACAGTACATATGAATTAACTTTCTAGCAGTAAAATACTCTGCTGAAGTTTTGTTTATATGTGAAAAGTAAATATGATTGTATGCAAAGTTAATGTTTTATTTGAGCAGAAAGGATCAGACAAGATTTATATCAATGTAACATGAAACCTGAGTAGAATTTTACAGTTTTGAGAATGTATCCTCTTCCATGTGTTTTATCTATGGACATAATACAGTTTTATAAGTGATTCTTTTCTCTATTACAGACCGTTCCATTTTACATTTTCTCTGAGTCCTATGGAGGGAAAATGACTGCTGCTTTTAGCCAGCTTCTCTATAAGGTTTGTATTTGAAAACCATTCAATAGATCTGTGTGCTGTGTGTTGCTTTTCCTTTTTTTTTTGCCCACTTCAAAGGAGGTAGTGTGGGATTTGAAAGCCATTTAATAGATCAGTGTGCTGTGTGTGCTTTTTTTTTTTTTCCCCACTTCATAGGAGGTAGTGTGGGAACTGTGAATTTCTATGTAGCCTTGAACATCGTAACTTAATGAATCAGAATACATGCATGCTGTTATAAAACATTAGTAAACGCTGATAGATCTTCCAGATGACATAAACAAAATGATTTTGGTACTTAGAAAGTGAAGAGAACAATGGAAAAGGAACTTTTGTGTTCATCGATAAGAAGAGACATGTCAGTTGTCTTTCCCCAAATATACTAGTTCAAGTGAAATGCCTTATTCCCTACATTCACTTTCTCATATACAGATATGCATAATGTTATTGTATGCTGGTGTGCTTAAGTGTCTATAAACAGTGCTTACAACAATGCATCCACATAAACTTTTGCATGCACACACAAAGAGGGGACCGCACAATAGTCTTGCTGATCATTTGCCACTGCAATGCTATAAGTTTAAGGGTGATCATAACTGAAGTAAATTCAATATTTTCAAGTTCATATGATGAAGTAAACATCACAGTTCACTCATAAAGAAATACAGCATTTAAAAAAAAAAAAGAAAGATATTCTCCATGTCTATGTTTGCATATGTCCGGTTGCAGCTGCTGTACTGGCTGGTGATGTCAAGTGCAACTTCAAAGGCTTTGCCATGGGGGACTCTTGGATCTCTCCAGTAGATTCTACCTACTCCTGGGGGCCTTATCTCTATGCAAATGTATGGGGTTTGTGTGTGTGTGTGTGTCTGTCTGTGTGTGTGTGTGTCTGTGTCTGTGTGTGCGTGACACTCTCATTTTACATGATTCCTAAGTGGCATTGTTCCCAAGCTGCTCTATCTGGCTTGCCCATACTTGCCACACCCATTTGTCAGTTTCAGTTGTAGTGTGGCCCTGTTGACCACATGGTTGTCTTTTTGAGAAAAACAGAATTCATGTATACCCTATAGTGCAGCCAAATGAAAGCTATAAACTTGTCAACAGTTTATTCTTTTCTTCTGCCGTTTGATGTAAGGTTCAGCACATCATTCCATTAATCAACTGATCTGGTCTTGCTTAGCACCACAAATGAAAAGCAATGATGGTAATATTGTCATACTGCTGTCTGTGCATTTTCCAAAACACATGTTTTGTTTGCATCCAACACTTATGATCATAACTGTGCCAACTATTCTTTTCAGTATAGGTATTTGGTCTACATCTGTTACATCACCCAAACAACAGTTTTGGCTGAAGATCTGGGCCCATCTCAAACTTTGGCAACTCAAGATGTCATTCTCATAACTCTTTTTATTTGAATTGTAGGAGTAGGCTGTTGTCTGCATGACAGTCACAATTTGTACTTATTTCTGACAAGTGGACTAGTGCAGTAAACATGAATCTCTTAACTTTTTTTGAGAATCACGGTGATGTCACTGCCATCACCTGCTGCTCATGTTCATGGTATGTCACTGTCTGCACAGCCTGTCACATTGATTTCCAAGCTTAATCAGTGAAAGTTTGTTGGAAAAAACAGTCACCAGATCATCACTGGCTTTGATGATGTACACACTTTAAAACCATGTGATGAGGCGTATAGCCATGCTTTTCATTTGAATAAACATACAAATGCTGCTTGCACACAGACTTCACACATGTTGTATGGACCTAGTCTCTGAACAAAATGTCAAAAAAAAAAAAAAAAAAAAAATGACTGAGAGGCTAAGTAAATTGAGGGTACTGAGGGTTAGAATAACACCATTTCTGTTTCTAATTCTTCTCATCTTATGAGTACTTGGAATATGATCAAAATTTGAATAACGAACACTAATCTGTGGTACTAATAACTGTGAGCATAAAGAAAAAACATGACAGTGTGAATACACAACATCATTTACATGCGTACATGTGCACATGTACCTGCACGCACACACACTCGCACGTGCATGCACACGCACACACACACACACACATACATAAACATGCATGCACGCACGCGCGCACACACACACACACACACACACACACACACACACAGTGTGCGTGTGAGTGTGTGTGTTCTCACCATTCACTTGAAACGTTTTGTCTGTTAATGCAGTGATCTTGGCAAGTTCTCAAAGTGTTAATGCGTGTGTCTGGGGATGCATGTGTATGTGTAGGAGGGGTGTGTTTGTGTGCTGGAGACTTTTCCAGTTGGAAGTTCCCCCACCGCCTGGAAGTTCTGTGCTAGTAACCTCCTCTTTTCTGAGACGCAGCTTGACCCTGCCTTCTTTAAAGTTTGTTTTTCTTTACTGAGCTTTGCCTTTTTTTTTTTTTTTTTTGCTATACTGGACCATTCTCCTGTCTATGCTCTGGAAATGCTTTTACACCTTTTTGTTCTTTCTGATCACAAAGCATGAAATGCCAGCAGTTTTTGTTGTGATCTGGCAACCAGGTTGCACTTTACAGGACGGACAATAGCTGCACATTCAGCAGTCTCAGTTTTTTTTTCCTTACAGGTTTTTAACATCACAATCAGTTCAGGTTTTATAATTATTCTTTTTACTCTTGGAATGAGAATTAAGTCGAGGAGAATGCCAGATGCTCTCAGTACAGTTTAGTGTTTTATGCCATATGATGTCGGTTTTGGGCTAACATGTCATTAATTATTGCTTTTGCTATTTGTTTCTTTCAAGATGATCTTACTTGTTCAAGGATTGACTTTTTTCCTGAATGAGTTTGATAGCCCAGAAAGGCTGTCTGGTTAGCTTGGCTATTATACCAGTTGAACATTACATATGCTTTGTGGACAGTGCTTTGTTTATTTTTTTCAGTATGAATTTCTTATCAGTTTTGCTTTGTTTATTTCAGTTTTTATCAGTTTTGCTTTGTTTATTTCTTTCTTTCATAGATAGATCGCACTCAGCTGCTGGCTCTTAATGGAACAGCCAAAAGTATAGCAGCATTGACTGAAGGGCCAGTGGGAGAAATCAACGGATGAGTGGTCATTACTGGAGGATCAAGTGGAGAGCTGCACTGATGGCGTCAACTTCTACAATATTCAGAAGTGGGGCGGTTCTGAACTGTTTAGGTCCACCAAGGCTTTGACTTCCTATGGTGAGAACATGTACATGCACACATTCATGATGTGTACAAGTGTGCACATACACGCATGTATCTGTGCACTTAAACATGCTCATTGAAATGCAGGCTTACGCATTTTGTTTTTTTTTTGTTGTTTGTTCCTTTTGTTTGTTTAGCTTTTTATACTTTTTTTTTTTGCCATTGGGTCAGATTCCATCATGTGAAAAGTGGGTAGTCTTCTCATAAATAAAGATGTTTCATAAATAAGATGTTAAGACAGGTAGTGACCAACAAGGCTGGAAAATTTAGGGCTTGGTGACCTATGTTAGGGCCAGGGGGCAATACCTCAAGAAGCTGCAGGTATTTTTTGCAAGTTATGAACTCAAAACTACCACTACCTGGAACTTACAACATAATTTCAATTGTAGAAATTCACTGTGTTAAAAAGTAAGCAGTTAGAAATTTGAAACAGTTCTTTTTTGTTGTTAACCTATGGCAGCTGCTTTAGGAAGGGTTTTTTTTTCAAAACAGCTGAATTTTAACTTTATCAATGCCAAAATGCTGATGACTTTTTGCAGATCTGTATATTGAAGATAATCCGTGTCAAATATTGCATTGGAACAAAAAAAAAAAATAGGTGGAACAAACATCAAATGTTAGGAAAATGATTCTTTTGGCAAAATGCTTAAAACTTTAATAGTTTTGAACAGTAGACCTTCAAGCAAATAGGGAGGGGGGATCTGTTTTCTTAAATTTTTTTAAATTTTTTGCTAGAAGGTTGGTCTTTGTTAGTCTGTTCCATCTTGTCACATTTGTGTCTGTACATCTGCAATAGTGAACATACCCAATAACCTTCATTACTGTTGACACTGGAGGCCTTTTGCCTGATTGCAGAGCGTGCTATTGTGCGGCAGCTCAGCCTTTGCATGAAGACAGCCTGACCAAACTAATGAACGGACCCATTCGAAAGAAAGAAGCTGGGCTGTATCCCAAACAATGTGACCTGGGGAAGCCAGTCAGCGAAGTGTTTGTCAAACAGAAGGGAGATTTCATGAAGCCTGTCTCTGACATAGGTGAGTAGATCATTTGTGTTTTAAGTGTATGGCTATATTGTCTCAAGAGTTCATACATTTGTGTGTGGAATAGAGTACATGTGACACCCCTCCCCCCTCCATCTTGTCACCCCATTGCTGTGCTCAGCATGTCCCTGTCTGTGTGGGTCTGTGGTAATGGACATCTGATTTGTTTTGAAAACTGCATACTACAGGGCAATATATTTACCTTATGGTGAAATCTTGTGCCTTAGGTGTCATAGCATGAAAGTTTAAACATTGTAGAATTCCTTATATGAATATTAAGAAAATAACTGGCCACGGAGGAATGGTCAACACACCCTTTCAAGGTTGATGATCTCATCTGAATGTTCAAAGTCTCTGTCAGTTCCTGGGACTTGAATTGTTCAAAGAAAGTGCTGGAATGTGCATCAAGACAGTACTGCCGTTGAATGTGTACAGAAGATATGGTTTGAAAAATAAACCAAGTCGGAAACAAAATGTAAGTATGATTGTGCAGGCCTTCCTATAAATCGCAAATCAAAACAAGAGTTTGTTAACTACAGTGGATCTGTTTTGTTGCAGTGGACAGCATGATCATGAACACCCCTCTGAAGGTGGTGGTCTACAGTGGGCAGTTGGATCTGATTGTGGATAATCTGGGTAAGTAGTGTGGGAACAAAATGGAAATTGGTTTCCAACATTATCAGTGAGAGGGGAAAAAAGTTAAAAGAAAAAAAAAGTCCAGTCATTTTTAAGTTTGCTCCCAAGTTCTGCGACTGACAAATGTGAAGTACAATTAGGAAGTGCAATTTTGAATGCATGTTTGGATTCGTTGGTCCTGGGTGACAGGTCAGCTGTTATATGCTAAGAAAACAGTCTTTACATTCCAAATAGAACACTTTACCATGCATAATCTGTAAAACTAATATTCCATTCTTAACTCTCGATCTTTACCCCAAAACACTTCCCAGAACACCTGATACTGCCGGGTGCAACTTACTGTTTTTGCTTGGAATGTAGCTAGTACTGGCATTGGCAAAACTCTGCAAATATTTCTTAGATCTCCATCCTCATGCACTTGGCTCTGCAGGTGACTTGTCCACAATACCAAAAACATTTTTCACTTATAGCAATTCCTAGTTTTCAGAAGCATAGAATTTTTTTTCAAACATTGAAAAAAAAAAGCAAATGGGTAAATCATAACTTTTGCATGTATGAATGAATCTAGATGTAAAAGACAAAAATCTCATTAACTTCCAAAAATTGAATAGATATTTGATTTACAATGCTTCCTAATTAATATTCTTTGTTTAAAGTTGCTGATCATAATCTCAAATAACCATTTGACAGATACCTATAAAAAGGCATGATTGGACTTGAATTCTACTCCTCTTCTAAATCCAAGAGACCTTACAGCTTTGACCTGCATATCATCTCTCTTGTCAGTAGACCACAGTGCAACATTTTTTTTTTTCATTTGTGAAGGAGTCAAGGGCTGGGGACATGTGGAGGAGGGGAAAGGGGGGAGGTGAATGGAGGGATAGAGGGGGCATTGTATCTAAGAAACACTGGAAATTGTTCATATCTTCCAATCATTGACGTAATGCATACATTATTTAAACTAGACACACACTTCACAAAGAAACATCAGTTTTAAGAGAAACAAGTCCTTCTCAGGAAAGGTGTGCCTTTTAAGAATGATGCTGAAAATTTGCCAGTACTGTATTGCTCACAAAATGATTGGAATATGAAAGAGCCTTTGAATGGAAGCATTTTCTGTAACTGACAGAAACAGCCATGATGCAAAAGGCTCAGAGATAAAGTAGAACAGAAGCAGGATCATAACCTACATTCTGACATGATATATTTGTTCAGAAGTTGATGAATTTTGCTGCTCAAAAGGTTGATGTGGTGAGAGTAAGTGCCACTAACTAACAAGTTGTCAATGTACTGATCAATTCAACAGGCACTGAAGCATGGGTGTATCGGCTCAAGATTGCGGACAAGTTTTCTAAAGCCAAGAAGAGTCCAATGGAGACTGATGACAAACCTCAAGCTTTTTTGAAGAAGGCAAAGAACTTTGAATACTACTACATACTGGCAGCTGGGCACATGGTGGGTACATTAGACATCAGAGAAAATAATTTCATAACAAACTGTGGATAGCGAATTTCAGTAGGCAAGCATACAGACGATAGTTTTTAAGAGACAATTTTTGTTTTTATATGATAGTTTTCAGCTTTTAAGGGTCAAATCAATGGCATGGATAGCATTATTTTTCAGTAATGAAAATTGTAACAATTCACTGTATTGTTCGTAAAACATTTAATGATTGGCATCAGATATAAAACTATTATTAAAAGAAAGAAGGAAGAAAAACACCGATTGTAGACTGGTCTCCTCGTTTTGAGATGTTGCATAAAAGCGTAGTAAAGTTGTTGATCTGATTTAGTTGTAGTGTTATCCTGTTGTTTCACAGAAGTTGAAAGTTTTACATTTACCACTCTGTGTGCAGGTACCGTCTGACAATGGACCAGCAGCACTGATGATGTTAAAAAGTGTTGTAGGGGGATAAACATCACTCACGACTATTTGTTTTCTTTTTTTTTTTTTTTTCATGCACATTCATAGATAGAAATTTCACATAGATTATATTTTTTTTGAAAGATTGTAGAGATTACTAGATTTTTGTGCCTTAGATGTAGAGATTATGATTAATTTTTCCAGCTGATGGATATGGTTAAATTTTTAAAGCTGCACTATGTTAACTTCATGTTTACTGCTCTTATTACATTGTTTGTGCAGTTCAGTATGCGCTTGGCTCACTGCAAAATATGTTCACATAACGCTTGAATACAGCTGCAGTATATACAGCTGCAGATATGAAAACATCTCACTCAATTTTGTTCAAGTTGTTCATAATCTTAGTGTTACTCATGTTTGATGGTGTATGGGAAGGGATAAGAATTGCTTTTTTCTCAGGCATTGTTTGCTGTCATTTTTTGTACAGTGTCCATTGCCTTTTTGTTTCATATTTTTCATGAATAAGTTGAAGATGACCCATCTCAAAGCTGCACCTTACACATATACCGAAGTAATTTTAGTTTCTTAATACAAGTATACATGTAAATGGGGCTTTCTCACTGTACACAAAATACTCTGTGTGTGTGTGTGTGTGTGTGTGTGTGTGTGTGTGTTTGTGTGTTGAAACTTGGCAGTGTGGGCAGAGTGGGTAGAGCTATGAGAATGAAGAGGTAAAAAGAGATTGGGTACATTTTCTAGATGTTTGAACTTGCACATGAGACTTGCCCACTAGATAAACAAAGTTACTTTTTGATGGATTGTGTTATATTCATTTGCTGTTTGAAGCCATATTCTGCAGGAAAGTGAAAGTGATTGAAAGTGTATGTACGTTTGACTCACCACAAATGTCAACAAAATGATGATTTTGTTACAGTTGGAATAAATTACTTATGAGTGCTTTCCTTTCAAAATCATCTCATGTACAGCTGATTTATAACCTTTTGTGTGTGTGTGTGTGTGTGTGTGTGTGTTTTTTAAGTTTCATATCTTACTGCTTTTTTTTTTTTTTTCTATTGACATATGATCAATGCTTGTTATTCATTCATATGTAAACATGTTGTGTTTCCATGATCACTGTGTATGTACACACTCATAATTCTTAGGTAAGACATAATTCATTGAATGTTTGATCTTCAACATTCATGGACAGTGTCTTTAAAAAGAAAGTTGAATAAAATGATTGTTTTATAAGACCTAGGTTGTGTTTTTGAACTTGGAGGATTTTGGAAAAATCACTTTAAAGCATCATTTGCGATTCATGAATGTCTCAATGAATATCACTGTGCAAAGATAGCGTTGCATGGGATAATGAAAGTACACACAGAGCAGTGTCCAGAAGAAATTAAAACACAGGATGTCAACACTTTTAATAGGATCATGGTGACATGTTAATTATTAGATTTTAAGCCATTACTTTATCTGACCCCCAAGTTATCTGACCCCGATCCTTACCTCCAACTATGTAAACTTCAGTAAACATCTGAATTTTGACAAATTCATGCTGAAATTTGTACTGTACTGTTGTTGCAGAGATAAAGTGGGAGTAAAATCAATGTCTGGAAAATAAACTTCCACTTTCAGATTTAGTTTTCTGATAGCTCAACTGTCTACCAAGGCTGTCACTGTTCAGGGAAAAGAAATCCGATCATGCAAACAACAACAATGCACAACTATTCACATTTTACTATTATTACAGCCCAGCTGAGTACACAGGACCTTTTCTTGTTATATACATTAAAGTCATGATGTGATAACTGGCCTACTGATATCCTTGATCATCACTGTGCTTCCTGGGTACCCTTGTACCCAGACACACAAACTTTTTATCTCTGGAACCATTGGAGCTGTTTTAATGAAAATCAGTTTAAGTACCTTTCAAAGACATAATTTACTCGCTGCTGGCAAGATTTCATGTCTGTGTCTCAACAGAGAATTGCTTTCATCATTTGAACTATATTCCAGAAGAATGGGTTTGAATATGGATAACACAGTTAAAAACACACAGTTAAACCTATGTAATATGTATGGGTACTAGGTGACCTGCAACATCAGGACTGTGTAGTAAAGAACGATCTGTGGTGGAGTTTAAGGCTGATGTAAGAAAAAAATCAGGTCATGCCAGGGACCATAGGGAACCACTGTCTCTGGTCATGTTAAGGGCATCAGGCATTCCCTTTAATTTATCACCTTTACATTAATGTCTTCAACCCTTTACAGTTTACAGTCTGGGCAGCCTCTCCTACCACACCAGGTTGGGCTGTACTTGAACATGAGTACTACATTTAAATTCTCATGACTTGCGTGCGCACACATGCACAAAAAAAAAAAGAGAGCGAGAGAAAAAGATATGCACACATATGTTTCAAATGAAAAATCGTGCAGTTGATTTTAGAGAAATTTTTCATCTTTTGCAGTTATTTACAAGCAGCATGGATGAACATTGTGTTCAAAATATTTAAACAGTAAATATACTGAATTTTTAAATCATGTGCAGATTGTATCCATCAGTCTGTTTATGTTTTTTTTTTTTTTTTTTTTTTTTAATTTGGCCCAAATGTTACACATCATGAGAAATGGACAAGTCTAATCTATAGGATATCTTCATTGTGTTTTAGAAAAAAAAAAAGCTGATGAAGAATGTTTCAGTGCCTGAAAAATACATGAAAAATGCCATACAGGCAACCAGTCACACTACAGAATGGACAGTTAGTGTCCGCTCTTGTGACAGTGTGTTCAGTTTAACTATCTCCCTACCAGGTGACAATACAAAGCTGGCATGGCATACATTCTGCAAGAGAAAAATATGTACAAATTTTCCAGAACAAAGACTGGTAAATGGGCCACAATGGCTAAAAGACGATGGATGATAGTAAAGCAAAAGAAAATTAGGCAGTGAAAGAGAGTGACAAGAAAGAGGGTTTTACAAGCACATAATTTCCAGGAGGCAGGGATACTACTTGGACTGAACAAACTAAAGGGGACATTTACTTGAAACTACATGTGTCAGTTACACATATTTTAACAATTTTGAATATAAGAAAGAAGGGGGAGCAGGACGCTGTTATTGTCCACCCATCAAGATTTGATGCACTTTATAAAAAGCATGCAGCATTCCAGTCATTACTATCGACATATCAGTGATTTCAGTCGCGCGCACACACGTGCATGCTTGCTCGTAAATCAGATCATTGCTGAAATTGGCACAAACTTCAAAAGCATACTTTAAAGAATTGCATGACCATGTGATTAAAATAATCAATGTAAAATTAGCATTGAAGAAAAACAACAAAAACAAGACATACATTTGCCTGACAATCTACTGGGTACACTTTGATTTACATTTCATTTTGCTGCCCCGAAATACAACTGCCATAAGTCTGAAAATTAAAGTTTACTGGAGACGAAAAAAAATGATTATTTATCCCCACAAGGTATATTGCGAGCAAAGTTAGGTACAAGTATTCTGACTACAGCATGTTTATTTTTAGGATAATGTGATTCAGCCTTGAACACGTTATGCCCCTTGGCAAAAATCTCAAATGTGCAAAAAAGTTTCAGTTATGGCGGTTGTATTTCCGGGCAGCGATTTGTTTTACAATGATTTATGACAGTAGGTATTGTAACAGATGCTGAGGGGTAATCTCTTTCCCTCACCAGTCTTCTTCAATCAAATCCCAAAGGTAATTGGTGATGAAAAATCTTGACACTTCCTGCGAGTTGAGGCAGAAGGTTTTTGACATCATGCTTGTTGCTAATAACTGACTGAAGTAAAGGATAGTAACGGTCATATAATCACATGAATAATGGGTTAAGGATGGAAATACACAAAGACTTACATGTAATATTTGAAAAATATGACTCGTTCTGCATGAATAATTGTATATCAAACACACACACACACACACGCATACGCACACACATGCATGCATGCACAGACACACACACACATTATCAAAAAATCATTCTGGATTTTCTGACAACAGTGTCAAGGCATGCACAGTGTCAAAAGCTTAAATGGGGGAATACTTCAGAGAAACTGACATACCTTTTTTGTACCTTGGAAATTCTGTAAAACTGAAGTGGATTTGCAAAAATAGGTAAATTTGATGATGCCCCCTTAAAAAAAAAAAAAAAAAAGATCGTTGAAAGTGAATTCAGTTTACAGCATGGACTCAATGATGTCTACACAACTAGACATTTTTAGCTATTGGGAGGTACTCTGGATACTGTACCCTACCAGTGATAGTAGAATCATGATGAGCATATTCTTCTGTTATTGATCAAATCACATAATACCTATTAAGTCCTACTGGGTCTTTAAAGCAAAAAAATTTTGCACCCCCCTAGAGTACAAAGCCTGACACTTGTTCAACACTGCTCTTGGTCACACTTTTTTTGAGACAGGAGAATCTCTAACAACCTCCACAAGTCGTCTTAAGGAGCTGAAATCTTTACTCATAGAAGGGTAGTACACTTCAATCAATTAGAAAAATAAGTAAAAAAGAAGCCTTGAATTTTTCAAGCACTTTCCAAGACCTAAAAATGATTCTAAAGATCTGATATCAACTTTCTAGAAACAATAACTACAACATACTACACATGCATACTAAAACAAATCACAATCGCAGTGTTAATGACAAAACTGCAATAATGACAGAGCAATGTACAACCATTGATAAATAAATAGCATTTTCAAGTATAGCCATCTATCTTGCATACATGTATCTCATTACTTACTCTACATGTTCTGCTTCATTGTTTTTGTGAACACACACACACACACACACACAAACACACACACACCCCCCGTCTTTCAAACATATGAAGTCATTATTTGGAGGATTTTCAGAGGAGAAGGTGTCAAAGAACAAGAAAATCTAAACAAGGCCAGAATCATTAAATTAAACAATGCACAAGCACGGCATCATTCACTCTCATCACAAGATAAAAAAGGATTCATATTTCCTAGCCAAACCTGCTTGTGCTTTCCACCATCTAGTACACTGTTACTGGAAACAAATGAAGAAGGTTGCTCATCTTGTTCATAATTCATTATGAATTCCAATCTTTTCTATCACCAATCAATTATCTGAATGCATGTTGAAAAGAAAACTTAACAACTGTTATGAAAAAGTGAAACTGATTGACATATCAGATGCATACAGGCTGACAAAACGTGTTGACATATCTGCATAAAAAAGGATACATCCTTTGATTTCATGAGGTTCACTGTTGTACTGCCACCGCAAATTGGTAATGTTGCTGTATAAATTGGCATCACACCTGTATTCATACAACCATAGCATCAAGAGAATCAGAACAATATCTCACCTGATAATGACAGACATTTAATAATGACAATGACATATAATATGTATGTATTAAATCAACGTTAATAAGACTAAAGAGTCATGAATACGAATAATAACAGACATTTAATAATGACAATGACATATAATATGTATGTATTAAATCAACATTAATAAGACTAAAGAGTCATGAATATGAAATCTAATAGGACATTTCCCAATATATAGTCACTCCATGATGCTTTCACCTTCACATCCTGTGACAAAATAACACACACCTCTACACAGTGAAGCACATCTTTCTTTCTGCGTACACAGGCTGATGACCCTGTGACACTCCCTGTATACACAGGGAAGATTATTCCCATCTACCCAACAAAGGGAGTGGAGTTTTGTGTTTAAAGACTGTTTTTCAACCCACCAATAAGGCAGTCGTACTCCAACTTCAGGGAAGGTGCATGCTATGTGTAACATGTCATCCATACCAACAGCCAAACTGGCCTTCTCTTCCGAAAGTTGGTGATGGGATTTTATGTGTGTGCAAGATATTATGAGTGTGTTCACACACAAAACCATGGTTAACAGTCTCATTCGAAGGACTGTATGGAAAATGGAGTCGGAACCAATTATAACTCCAAAGGAAAAATCCCCCTGTAACAAAATGGCCCAGTGGAGATTCAAAGACGCAACCCCTGAATGACAAAGATTACGAGCCTGGTGCTCAACCACTGAGCTATTCCGGCCCCTCTGTGAAGCACAAATACATTGGAATCTAATGAAGCAAAATCCATGAACACATTTCTACACATGCTGAGGAAATAAACTGTATGCAAGCCACAAGTTTCTCACCGAGCTTTTGGCAAAGCAGCTGTTTTGGCATCTTCTGTGACTGACGCTGTTCCTTCAAATTCTGCTGCTCTTTCTGGACTTTACTCAGTTGTTCTTTCAGCTGCTGGCACTCCTTTGTAACTGTCACAGACTGCGTCTGAACTGAATGCACTTTGTTCTTCAGTGAAGTCTCTATGTCAGCAAGTGTGTCACAGTCTCCACTTTTGTCTGTGTCATCAGCATCATTCAGTTCACTCGTCAGATCTGTCATAAAACAAAGATTCATAAAAAAGGTTCCTGTCATACAACACAGTACATGTTTACTGGAATCACCCATAAAACACAACATAAAGAAAACCACAAGGAATGATGCAACAGAATAAGATGAAACAGAAAAATATAAATGCTGAATCGAGGATGCAGCAGGGCACATAATGAAATAAAACGATGCGACAGTGAGGATAAAAAAAACCCAGCCCACCTCAAACAATATGGCAAAACTTAAAAAAAGAAAAAAAAAATCTCCTGTCTTTCTTTTTCATAACTGCTCCATATGCAACAATAACAAACTATCATGAACATTAATTTTATTAATGCTCAGAATGATCACATGACAGACTTGGTTGTGAACTTTGTAATCATTTGGCTTACAGTGGATAAGAATTATGGGATGATTGGATTACATGCACTTCTGTGTCTGTGTTTTGTGTGAGCGTGGGGTTTCTTTCGGTGCGTACAGTAGTGGTGCAGCACATGACATATGTTCTTTGCAACCCATTTTCTTTTATCAAAATGCGTTAGTATAGTTTATTTGTGTATGAGTGTTCACACTGTTCTATTTCTGAAAAAATGTGTACAAAAAACAAATCTCACATTGGATGTCATCTTTTTCAACTGTTGCAGTTGCTTGAGGCGTAATGCAGCCACTTGCTGACTAGTTTTATGGACTCTTTGGAAGACAGCTCCTTCCATGTCTCTTCTCCTGCCAGCACTGCCAGGAGATGCTCTCCACACTCGGCCACATCGTTCAGTGCTATTTGGCTCATTATTCACTAGGAACCAGACAATCTAGGACATTAAACATGTGTACAGCATTGATTAACGACAATGAAATTCTGATCAAAACTGATTGTCAGCCTATAATTTGCAAAAGAAACAAAGGCTAATTTAATTAAAGTATTTAATAAATGAGAGCAGGGAGTCAGAGGCTTGTCTGAAAGAACAAAATGGTAGGAAGGCACATTTTTTTTTTTTTTTTTTAAGACCAGCTACATTTGACAACATAGTTTTCTTCTTCTGCCTGCAGACCTATTTCATTTAAACATTTTGGAAACTATAACTGGCAGATAAAAGTTCAAAAGACAGAAATCCCTAAAATCTCTACCATTCTTGCCCTACCAAAGAAACTGTACTATAAGAGCATGGAACAGTGACATGAATGTGGTGAATATTAAATTTCTGTTCCCACCTAATAACTAACTTGCTTTGCAATAATCTTAGCAACACTGAAAACACACTTTCTTACTTTTTCATACTATCCCCGCAAAGAGAAAGAAAAGAAATCTGTTTTAGAGTAGTTATGACCACTTTAATAGCCATTCACTAATTAAGCCAATCAGGTAGTTTTCAAATGTAAACCACTAAATACTTGTCTCTATTTATTTATATGCTGTGTCCAACATTATGCTAGCCACACTGCATACATATTTTATCACTTTCCCATAATAAACGCATATCAAGTGGGGGCTGAACAGATCCGCACACAGTCAGACTTAACCAGAGAGATGGGGAAGAAAACTGTCACCCCTTGCCCAAAGGCACAACTCTGATCTGAACTTAAACCTTCTAGAGGAAAGCTATGCAGGTTAAAGATCTTCAATGAATCATGTAAGTTGGTTGAATTCAATAACATGAAATGTCCTTCATTCTTGTCCTAAGGACTGTTCTGAATGTTGTTTGGATCAAGGCAGCGACAATATGAATTCATTTCGATACTTTAGCTTATACTGTAAACCTATTCACATGACAAAATGTGATGCCAAAAGCCTAATTCACCATTGCAAGAGTTACAAATATTCTCATTTACTGTTAATAACAACACAATGAATATCAAGACACCACTGATTCTTTCTGCTGTTGCAAGTACCATCTCTACCACAGCCATTACAAAGCAAAGGCAATAATGCTGCTCCCACAGGAGAGTTACTTTTGACAATTATTTCATCACCACCAACATAATCTTATGAAAGGTGCTGCAAAGATGACTTATAGTTACATACTGGACATTAGTTCTTGCTCACCTTGTCAGCTCTACATCCACACTGGTGAATAAGATTTTTATCTGGTCCAGAGACTTTGATTTGGGAACAACTTGACTAGCTGCCTAGAACACTGTACTGACCTGATGAACCTGATTACACCTCCACCTGAAAACAACAGACCTCAACTGCCTGTCAGTGAATTAAACCCTACAGGGATTAACTTGACACCATACTGACTTCAGTCTTGGGTCATGTACAGAGCCTTGAGCCAACAGAATTTTAAACTGACCGTTCATCCTCGGCACATCATTAGCTTTGAGCATATTCCAAATTGTGACAAAGAAAAATAAAAACAGACAGGCAGATGTGGACACTTTCAATTACAACTATCCTAAACTATCCAATCTTATTTATAAACATCATGGACATGTAGGTTGCACATAAATTCATTCATAAATTATAGCATGCTGAAGTTAAAATACATGAATTGTGACAGCTGAAGTCCACTCTCCCACTCACAACCTGGGCATAAAAAAAGAGCTGGTGTGTAGCCTTCAATATATGGCTGTTTCCTGTTCTTCCATTCCAGTTGGATACCACATTAATTGGAAGTTAATGTGAGAGTTTTAGTATGTAACTAGAGAATGGAGTGATGGGTGTGTGTTTGACTTGAATGAATAGAGGAAGAACACCATACTCAGTCAGTGATGCAAGATGTAAAATTCTCTTCACTCTAAGTAATAAACACCACTACAAAAAATTAAGTGGATTGCTTATGCTATCTCTGTGACCAAGCAATTTATTTGTCATCAGAAGGCTTACTAGGTACTGTCCTGCAGAACAGGAATCACTGGAGCTATTTTGAAACCAGTGTCTTAACAGGTGGATTTGCCTGTTTGTTGCTTTCTGTGCACTGCAGTGCAAAAGCCATGACAAATTTGTGTGCAGCTATGTGTTCAGTTGCCCTCATGAGCAGTGTGGGAGTAAAAAGCCACTTAGAACGCGCAGATGATGAAACAGCAGTAAAAAAGGTACAGTGGCAGCACAGGATCTCCTAATGTGGTTATTTCATCATGATTTTCATTGTGACAAACACTGAGTTCGGGACCGACAGTTCTCTCTGCCGACTACTGGTGCCTGAGACAGTAACAGTCCTGCTTGCATGCGGCTGTTTTATATGTATGTTAGTAGGGATGCAAAGGTTAGGAACAGTAAATGCCACCAAACCGAGATGGCCAACAAAAAAAAAACAAGAAAATAAATTTTTGCTCTCCTCGGAGAGCTCACTCACGCCGGCTCTGCAACTAAGTAATTATTGTCTTCAGTAGGGGGATTAGTAGGTGGTGTTCTGCGTATGTTAGATCAGAACAGGCGCCACTGAACACCACCACGAAGTGACTTGGCAGCAGTGCAGTGTCTCCTCCGGTGGGTTGCCTCTTGACGACTTGACACTGACTGTTCCTTGTGGATTGCTGGTGCTGGGGCTGTGGTGGGGGTCAACTGTGCAGGGTGTTGGAATGAGTGGCATGGGTGCACTGCCTCTGAAGTGGCGCAGAGGTTGGGACAGCAAAAAAAAAAAAAAAAATTTGCTCCTCTTCTCCTTTCATTCCATGAGGAGTCAGTAGTTCACCGCACTAAAGAATGATTCATCTATTAACCAGCTCTGTCAGTTTTGTGCCATGATTTGAATCTCTAAATTGTTTTCCTGTCCACACAGCAATGTAGTAAGTCCACTTTTTGTTTTTTTTTTTTTGTTTTCCCCCATTCACATGTCTGCTGCTTTAACTGTTCTTCCATGGACTGTTTTAGCAAGCCCACTGTCTTGCTAATGTCGTTTTCTATAGTTAGCTGATGTCAGATGTCAATAGATCTTTATAATGTCCAATGTGCCACTTGGTCGTTTGAAACATTTGTTCATTGATGATATAGTTAGTATATCTGATGTTTACGACTAAGTTCTGCTGTCCAGATCCACTGCGAGAGTTCACGCCATGAATGCATTACAGGAAAATGGAATATACCCCCTGCACACAGGAGTCAGATCTTGTGTTTCATAGAGATGTCATTGCCCTTTCTTACAGGTTGTAGTCCAGACAATGCTGATAATTTCTAGCCTTTGCTGCCCTTACAAGTATCTCTGGTATTTATCCTCTGTCCATGGACTGTTTTATCTGTACAGTGGTGTTTGTGGATGGGCATCAGCTTGGGACTCCTTTGGCTGATTTCTATAGCATATGTTGTTGTTTCATCCTTTCTTTCATCAAGCTTTTCTGAGTTCTTATTCACTGCCCATCAAGCCACTGGTGTCACCTTCAAACCAAAGATACATGGTTCTTTCTCCAGTGCTGACAATCTCCAAGAGTAATGGTAATTTAGAGAACAAATCTCCTGCTGTCCTAATGGCTATCTGAATTTTGACAAAATAATGCTGAACTTTTGGGTTCTCCGGTTCTCCGCAGATGATGTTTGAAGATTTGCTCATCTAGCAGGCAGATACCTGAATTCACCACTTACCCAACACAAGTGATCATCTGCCTGAGTTATATGGGAGCTGATACCGTCTTACTATGACTATAATAGGGGACATGTCCTTTTTCTCTTGTTCTTCTATATAACTTCACAGAGTGAGAATGTGCCAGTAGTATCTATTACCTCATGGATCAGTTAACAAACTGCCAGAGTGTTATTACATTTCAGGTGGCAAATGTTATGGGTTCTTTCTTATTAGATACTCTGGGTTTTTTTCCCAAGTGGCACAGTTTTGAAGTCCACCCTGATGGAGGTTGACAGTCCTGGATCCAGATCAGTAGTTGAAAGATGACATGATAATTAAAAATCACTCTATGGGAAGAAGGAAAGAGACCAGTACCAGCAATAAATAACATACAACATGTATACATATACCAAGGCAGTCATTGTTAACTTGGGCTGCAACTGGCGCAGTTTGATATCTTATTTTCCGCTTCCATATCGCATGTCTTGGGCAAGTCAAAATTAGTGAAGCCCATCCTTCTGCAGATCTTCTTTTCTTGATGGGTTTACTCCCAACATGCGATAGGTAGTACTGGGTTACATGGCTATCAGTGGTAGAGGAGAATCTCTGCTCTGGCAAAGGCAAGGTGGGCAAAGGCCCTCTTCAAACTTGTATTATAATCGTGTCACGTAGGAATCCAAGTGCTTTTCGCTCCAGTTGAATGACACAATGACAGTGGATTACGGTCCCGCTCTTGTCACTGACTAGTGTATTGTTTTCGTTTCGTGTGTGTGTGTGTGTGTGTGTGTGTGTGTGTGTGCCTTGGGTGCAGAAAGCATGTTTTGATGGTTTGGGGGTTCAAAAGAAAAAATATTTTACTGATGCTTATAATGGATGTAGTAATGCGGTTTGTTACGCAAATGAGCATAGTTACACCCATCATCTCCATCTTTAAAGTGGTCTTACAGAACCAACAATTTTCAATGTTGGCCGTCACATTATGATTCGTCCATGTATAAAAATCTCATAAAATCACTGTAACTGTAAGATTCCGATTAAAATAAAATTTAAAAAAAAAGAAAAGAAAAGAAAAAAAAAAATGGTGGAGGAAGAGTGCAAGGGTAGTGTAATTGTGTTTTGTCCCTTGATTGTTGAAAGGAGGAAGTATCCTACCTGAAATTAGTGAAAAGGTAGCTAAACAATTTATGAATAGAATGACATAGATCGTTTTATGTCAGCTTACCCAAATATTCGCTTCCTGTCTCTCTTCAAAGAAACCGCCTCATGATTGTAAAACTGTTTTTGATTGGTTTTCTGGAAGAACAGTTCATCCAATGAATTACAAAAGAAAGTCGACCCCTTGGAAAATTCCCAGTTGCTGACATCATATCGAGGCCTCGAGCAGTGGAAATTCCCATTGACAACAAAACAGGGAAACGTGTGGGTAGTTCTCTTTGTTGTAGGCTAAGCTTGGAGTGTACACCTTACGCCTACTTCATTCTGCACAGAGCGTGCGTGGCGAGTGGTGATGGCAGACCAGGTGGACATAACCATGGGACCTCTAAGGTATCTCAGCTGATTCGTAAAGATTGTTCAGTGGTTAACATTTACATGAATGAAAAAAAAATAGATTAGTAAATTTAGGTTAAATTGGCAAGAATTTAAGTTAAAATGGCATAAGCAGACTTACTATTTACCGTCAAGATTAGCCGTAGGCTATTCATTTTGTCTTGAACGTCGTGTTTGTGAATAGCAGAATCATAGCTTTCTGAAGTGGCATTATTTTCAGATCAAATGATACGTGATGGAAGTGTCCAGTTTCTCAGGTGATCTGTTTAAATTCTGGCATGAGAATGTGGTATTCGCTCACATTCGCGCAGCCTGGGCCTTCACTCACTCAGTCACTGACTCGATCGTCGGGTAAGCTGACTGTCCCATTCACCGGTTTTGTCGCGTCAGGTTTTGCCTGGATTTTATTCTACCACAGTTTCTTCATTGTAACTGACCGCATGTCTCTAACAAGGACGCGTTTCTTTGTTTTGTTTGATAACACACACACACAAAAAAAAAAAAAAAGGTGGTTTAAAGTAAAAGTGGTATCTTGCATACATGTTAATTAAGCAGAACAGTCACAACCGAAGTGCACCGAAGAGACTCGAAAGTAGTGCTGTGTCGCCTGAGGTGGGTTGCCTTTTGACGACTTCATAGGTCTTTTGACGACTTCATAGGTCAGTGAATGCTTCTTGCGGCCTGTCTGTCCTACTCCTAAGGCTGCAAAAACGGGGGGGGGGGGGGGGGGGGGGGGGGGGGGGGACAAAATGGATTTGGTCATTTTGATGGATGAATTATTATTATTATTATTATTTTACTTTACTTTGAACAGGAGAGTGCAGATTTGTTAAACTTTTAACAGAAAAAAGGAAAAGGATTTAGTCATTTTGATGGATGATTTAAAACTTGAACAATGCATTTATGTTACCTTTAAAAAGGCAGTCAGAACTGTCATGATCACTCATGTTGTGCTGTCTTTTAAAAAAAAAAAAAAAAAAAAAAAAAAAAAAAAATCTATGATGAAAATCATTGTTTGATCAATCCTAGAAATTGGTTCCCATACGTCAGAAAATGGATATAATTTGTAAGATTGTTACTAATGTTACTGTTGTTAGCAGAGATTTTTTAAATGAGCAAATTAAAAGAATAAAATGTTTGACCTAGGAAAGGAGATTAAGATAGAAACTCCATAAAAAGTAAATTGCCAAGTCAAAAATATTGAAGAGCTGAGAAATCACAGAAATCTTTAAAATTTTACATGGCTGATATGATGCCCAGACTAAAACAAAAGTAATTCATTTTCACACAAAAAAGGGATTATTAGAGATTATCCTATCAAAACTAAATAACCATTTGCTAATTTGTGCAATTTTTTGCCTGCCATCAGCCATGCACCAACGTCACTGCAGGCACACCCAATAATGTGGGGAAAAAATGAACTTGATAAAAATGGGGAAGAATATTGCTACCAATAAACATCATGAAGAATATTGCTCCAAAACAAATTTTAACATTGTATATGAGTGATATTAGCAATTCTATGCTGCAGTGCACTCTCTTGTAGTGGTATTTAGTTTTTACCAATAACCAGATTGAGCTGGTGAAAAGGCTCTTATATATGACGAATCATGTTAATTTGTCTACAGCATCTATCCAAGCCCCTGCTATTGGAGATAAAAGAGTGATATGATTCAGGTGTAGCAATTCTGAATCTTTACTGAAATCATGAAAAAAGTGCCACAAAAAAATTGTGCATTCACAATAAATGACAGTTCTCATGGAAGGAGATACAACACTGTTCACCAAATCAGGGTTTTTTTTTTGGGTTTTTTTTTTTGAGGAGTTTTATGAGCATATAAAAGAATCTGCTGATGGTTGTCCGAGGAGCATTGTTTTGTGTATATGTTATGTCTTTTTTTTTCCTTTTCTTTTTTTGCTTTGGCGAAATATATAGATTTATGAAAGGGAAAAAAAAAAACACCTGAAAAACTCTTGCCTGTTTTTTTTTTTTTTTATTATTGTGTGTGAAGTATATGTTTTTTAAATTCCATTTTGTGTGTTTATTTGTATTTTGGATTGTCTGCAGGCAACAGGTATAAACTGACAGTGTCTTCTTAAACATGTATATAAACTGACGTAAACACTACTGTGACTACATGTCTCAGTTCACTTTCATGTGTACAACAAGACCAAGAAACTAGACGCATAGTTTTTTTTTTTTTTTTTAAGTATCCCCAACTCCAGTTGTGGCTGCTAGGGCATTCTTAACAGTTGGGGGTATCTCAGACAGGGGAACGACCCTGATGATCACATCATGTTGTTGTAGAACAGACTCCGTGTATGATTAGAATTGGCGCAAATGGGTGGCATGGTGTTTAAAACAACTTACTTTTTGCCACAAGACCCTCCAACATCCAATATAGGAAATGTCTTCTTTCACCTGTCAGTAGTGCAGAAGCTGTAAACTATATATATATATAACCTGGCCTGTTGATGCCTGCCAAGTTGTCTGCAGGTCTTCTAGTGGGATGTCTGCTGTGCAGGCCTTGCTCAATTGGTCTGCGTCAGACTGTGTTCATTTATCAACTTTGGTCGCGCCAGTAATGCTTCTGGCTGTTTATGTTGCAGTCTGAAATGGACACCGTCTATGCCATACATTCCAGCAATCATGTTGAACAGTTTGCATAGGGTCTACCAGGTCATTGGTGGATCTTGTCTCCAGGAATCAATGGCAGTGATGATAAGATTTACTAAAAAGATGCAGCTGGCCTATTTATTACTTACTCTCTTATGTTGACTCTATCCTGTCAAGGCAGTCAGTACTTCATTGCCTCGGCACACGAAGCAAAACAACTCATCTCACTTGATCAGCCTTGAGAAGAAGAGCAAGTTTTTTGGCTTGTGCTTTTTCTTTTGACAGCAACATCAGACAATCCAAGAGTGTGAACAAGTTTTTTAACTCAACAGTGCATGATAACGAAAAAAAATGTATATTGTGACCATTTAAAAAAAAAAAAAAAAAAAGAACAACGCATTGTTCTTAATACTTTTTCCTTTCAAGCTGACACACATAGCCAACACCAAAATTGTTCTACGTCATTTTTTTGAACCAACTGTATTGGTCACAAGAACAATTTTATTCAAATAGAGCACTCATTCTATTTTTGTTTTCAGAGGACCCACCCACTTGGGCAACATATGGCAAAGATTTTGCCAACATGCTGAAAGCATTCATCGGATCAAATTATCTGACGATTGCTTTCGCATTCAGCCAGAGTGGCCTCGGTGTAAGTATACTGCATTTTATTATTTTGAATATTGGTTTTAATGTTTTGTTTTGTATCACACACACTTTCATGTTTTTTGAGAGAATATCTATTAAAACATATACACTAGCATATGTGTGAAAATGTGAAAACATTTAAATGTTTGATTAAACCTAGTATGAAAAAAAAAATGTAGTTTAAAGAATTATTCAATAAGTTATTGACTGAAATTATATTACACTGAATATGATGAAATGCAGTAAAGAATTATTCAATAAGTTATTGACTGAACTGAAATTATATACATTGAAATATGATGAAATGCATTAAGTTTAAAAGTCTATTTATATTTGTGGTGGGTTAATGCCACACTACATCTGATTTGCTGAGGAACTGCATTAATAATAAATGCATAAAAAACATAATTTGGTGGTATTCTCACCTCCTAGAGTGTGAAAACAAAATCCAACAGCCTCTCACAGCAGCCGTCAAAGGGCAGGAAAAGGAAATAAACAGGAAGGACTATATAGAATTAAGTAGCAAAATGGTGAAATAGCAAGTAAACAGCAGACAGAAATGTTTGAACTTAACCTCAAGATCCAAAGGAAAGGATGCAAGGGAGATAAAAAAAAAAAAAGTGTGCCAAGAGTCTGAGCGTTCAGCGCTGCATTGTCAGTAACATCAGAACTGAATGTAACAAAGAACTGTGTGGAGCAGTCATCGGGATGCCCAAAGAATTGCAACCTCTTACCGCCTGACTAGACGTTAAGTTGAAATAATAGACAGAGGAGAAAAGAAGAAGTCTCAAGTGAAGAGAACATTCTGAAACCACAAATATAAACTTATGGGGGAAGGAAGAGTTCTATGTAGAAAATTCCACATTGATAGCAAACAGGAAGGGGGGGGGGAGGGGGGGGGGGAGTTGGAGGTGGAATGAATGTGGGTGGAGAAGAAGGAGAATGCATTACTAATGTGATTTCCAGTTAAGAGAAAGCAGACCGAAATTCAAACATAGAAAGAACAAGAACAGTTACTGAAAATTGCTTGAGGAACATGATATGCATCTTTAGTTGGTAGTCTAACCAGCAGGATATAATGGGTACCACAGGTCATAGATCCATCAAAGCATTTAATGCAATTCACCTGGAAGTATATAAAAACTGAAATATCTCTATACATCATAAGGATTTATGTATTGTGTACAATATTCTAAACATGTTGATATGTGTTAGCTTAAACATGTACAACTTTTTTTCCCTCAAAGTGAGTGTGTGTGTTTTTATTAGGTATGTTGGTGGCAGTAGCATTACATTGGAACAGTTTTCCCACTCTTCAGCTCCATTTAATCAGAGCACAAAGAAATATGGATGTACACATGTTTTTCTGTACTCTGCTGTTTGCGTATTCACACAAATGCATGGAAAAATAAACAAATCATTGCATAAACACTGTTTGATTAGATGTTTGTTTTAAATCTCACAAGACCATGTTTATTGAACGTTTTTAAGACTCTTCATGGGCATTTGTGCAACCTGAATTTTTTTTTTACTTAGGAGGAGTGCCACAGCTCATCAGTTGCTGTCAGTGTAACCTAATGATAAAACATAAATATCACACTATTCAGTGCTTTCTACTTTCTGGCATATAACTGACATACTTATTTTCATAACATGATATTGAGATACAAAATTCACATCTCATCTTCACAGTTCTGTGGAATTACTGCAGTTTGTTTTGTAAAAATGATATTCATGCCGATTGTTAAATTTATGGTTGAATTAAATGCAAAAAAAAAAAAAAAAAAAAGTGGCATTGACTTTTCAAAAATCAGATTTGTCCTTTTGGCAATTTCTCAGCAGATATTTGCTAGCTGTGCTGATCCTTCTAAGGCGTCAAATGGAGATGAACCACTTATAATTCTGTGGTGTTGTTAACACCACTGCAACAAAAACAATTTCCGTAATACAGTAACAAGAACAACATCCAATGGTCTCCTACAGCATTTATTTGATTCAATGGAAGAAAAGGGAAATGAGAAAAAAAAATGTGATCATGAAATAAGTTGGGTAAAAAAGAAAAAAAAAAAAGACTAACAAAAGGGAAGTGTAGCTCATGCTTGAGGATTCTAAAAAAAAAAAATTCAGGAAGGTTGTCTGTATGGTCTTTTTGCATCGTCTGTCACATCAGTACTGATAAAAGTTAAGAACTGTGTGAGAAAACCTTGACTGGGATCTCTTAAAAAATGCAATTTCCTACGGGTTCACTGAAACAAATTAACATAATAACAATAGTGAGAAAAGTGCAGCATGCTTTTAGTGCATTTGAAAAAAAAAAAAGTGTCATCAAAGAGTTTTCACCTATGAAAAAAAAAATCACTTTGACTGGTAAATGAAAAATGCAGAAAGACCACAAGAAAGGAAAAGAAAAAAAAAAAAAAGAGGGAAAATGCATGGTGTGTGTATGTAGTGTGTGATTACATAGTAAGGGAGATCAGCCCAAAAATAACAATAAATGTAAATGAAGATAAAAAAAACAAACAAACAAACAAAAAAAAAAACAATTCGTCTTCTGTTAACAGTCAGATCGAAAGGATTTTGTGGGCTGCATAATTCAAATTCTATTTTGAGAGAAATAAGCCATAAATGATATATATATGAATAAATGTTCAGTTTGAATATTTATAATCAAGTACTGCACCAAGCAATACTGAGTTTGGACAAACTGATTCTAAGACTTTGTAATTTCAATTTGCCAGAGGTAGAAAAAAATAATGTGTGTCTGTATAAAAATTTCCCATTTTCAAGAGGCAAAGTTCTATTTTTTCATATAATGAATCAGTTCAGTTCTGGAAGAGGACCTGAGTGGGACAGAACTACTCATTTACACTTGTTATAGATTATTTATTGAGAAAAAGAGTTATAATCACTGATTAGAATGTATGTATTATTTGACACAGGTATCCCAATCCATTAACAGAAATTTCCAAACAGGTGTGATTTCAGTCATATTTTAAACATTGGGGAGGCAGAATTTGGAAACTGTGATCTGAAACTCCCCAAACACTTTGTCATTTTGAAAATTTAACATTTTGAAAAATTATGAGCACTTTTGTCAGGAAGCATCATACCTGTTTCTGAATAAACTGCTTCTTTGGTAACGACCATGATGGTCAGAAATATGATCCAGTTTCTGCATTAGACTGAAAACAACATGCCAGTCATAATGAATCTTTAAGATCCTGTTAAATGTTATTGTGAAAGTTTGTGTTTTCTCAAACTTAAGAGACAATTTCTTTTTTTTTTTTTTTTTTAATCACAGACTCTGTGTGTGTGTGTGTGTGTGTGTGTGTGTGTGTGTGTGTGTGTGTGTGTGTTTCTGTTTTGTGTTGTGTTTGTATGCTTGCATGTGTTGTCTGTGTTTGTGTGCAGCTTGGACTGGTTGGCGTTTTGCTGATTGCAAGTCTCACTGCTCACTGCTGTAACCTTATAATAAAATGCAAATACCATGCCATCAA
The DNA here is from genome assembly GCA_016801955.1 of Conus betulinus. Taxonomy (NCBI): domain Eukaryota; kingdom Metazoa; phylum Mollusca; class Gastropoda; order Neogastropoda; family Conidae; genus Conus; species Conus betulinus. The sequence goes on along the minus strand of JADBJO010000785.1, from coordinate 179,527 downwards.
CCACCTCCTGCAGGAACATGAATGCCAGGTACAGGCAGGCAGAACAAATGGCCGCGGTGAAGAGAGCTCATCCACAAGCAGTCAGAACAGCTGTGAAATTGTCACTCAAGAGGAAGAAGATGACATAAACAGCACCCAAAAACAGCTACTGCGGAAACTAAATTATGGAGAGACGTGGGCAGACTGTGCTTTGGAAAGCTGGGATTGGCTCTGGTGAACATTCCTATTGTCATTACGCAATTTGGGTTTTGTATAGCATACTATATATTCATCGGAAACTCCATCCAGAGCATGTTCCCTCTCTTTAACTGTTCAGTGCCAATCGCTAATTCTTCAGAAACCATTCCAAGTGAGAACCCAGACCAGTGCTTCCGGGTGAAGGCCATCAATTCTCTCAGCACAATGCCCCTGCATATCACCAACATGACAGATACTGTGCCTGAAGCACTGTTCAACTCCAGTAGACTGTTTGCACCCAACCAGAGTTGGGAAGGACACAGTCTGTCTCACTTCTTTCCTGCCAGCCCGCTGAGTGATTTAAACACAGCTACCAGTATCCCTTGGAGCAACTTGACAAGGTGGGTCCTGACCAGAGGGAACGATGTCCCGGATCTGAAGCTGTTGGTGCTGACACCTGTCCCATTTTCATCTTCATGGCTCTGATCCGCAGTCTTCGAAGGCTGGGCTGGATCTCCCTTATGGCCAATGCAGCCATTGGTGGGGTGTGTGGAAGTGCTCTACTTTCTTATAAGTGGTGAGTATGTGTGCCTGCAAACAAGCAGCCTTGTCAGGCATGATGACAGTGTTTAGTGCCATTAAAAAGTATCAGGAGACCTTAGTGTCCGTGAGAGCATTAATTTTTTTTTTATTGAAAAAGGTCAGGATGCCCTAGTGTCCATGATGGCATAAGCGTTTATTGAAAAATCTCAGGATGCCTTATTGAACATGATGGCATCAAGCGTTTATTGAAAAAGGTCAAAATGCCTTAGTGTCCCTGATGGCATCAAGCATTTATTGAAAAAAAGGTCAGGATGCCCTTAGTGTTGATGATGGCATTAAACTAAGTGTTTCTGAAAATGTCAGGATACTTTAGTGTCCATGATTGCATTAACTAAGTGTTTATTGTAAAATGTCAGGATACTTCAGTGTCCATGATTGCATTAACTGTTTATTGAAAAAATGTCAGGAAACTTTAGTGTCCATGATTGCATTAACTAAGTGTTTATTGAAAAATGTCAGGATCCTTTAGTGTCCATGATTGCATTAACTGTTTATTGTAAAATGACAGGATACTTTAGTGTCCATGATTGCATTAACTAAGTATTTAAGTGTTTATTGTAAAATGTCAGGATACTTTAGTGTCCATGATTGCATTAAAATGTTTATTGATAAATTCAGGATACTTTAGTGTCCATGATTGCATTAACTGTTTATTGAAAAATGTCAGGATTTAGTGTAAAACTGTTTATTGTAAAATGGATACTTTAGTGTCCATGATTGCATTAACTAAGTGTTTATTGTAAAATGTCAGGATACTTTAGTGTCCATGATTGCATTAACTGTTTATTGTAAAATGTCAGGATACTTTAGTGTCCATGATTGCATTAACTGTTTCTTGAAAAAGTCAGGATTTCTTAGAAAAATGATGGCATCAAGGATTTCTTCAGTGTCCGTTAGTATCTATGGTGGCATTAAGTATTTATTGAAAAATGTCAGGATGCCTTAGTATCCATGATGGCATTAAGCGTTTATTGAAAAATCTTAGGATGCCTTAGTGAACATGATGGCATCAAGCGTTTATTGAGAAAAATGTCAGGATGCCCTAGTGTCCATGATGACATTAAGCGTTTATTGAAAAATGGCCTTGAGCATTTAACTTATTGAAAAGACTCAGGACATCTTGTATATGCCAGTGTGATATAAATTACTTAATTAGACATCAATTTAAATGCATTTACTGCACTGCTGATTAACAAGAAGCGTACCAGCTAAAATATTCGCTTGTCTTCTGTCATGTGTCTTGTCACACAAGATGCAGCCCTATCAGCTAAAATATTCTCTTGTTGTTCTCCTGTCAAGTATCTTGTCATTTCATGGACGCTTCTTTATCCTGATTGAAATTTAGACTTAACCAGCTGTAAAACAGTATAGGGGTATGATGCTATGGAAATCTTTGCTGTGTTTTGATTAAGTTGTCAATGACTTTTTCAACCCTGTGCTGTTTACAGGATTTGCTGTGAGTGACAGTTTCACCTGGGTGAACTGGAAGGGCATACCTATCTTCTTTGGCTTGGTCACTAGCTCCTTTGAAGGTATTGGGACGGACGGTAAGTCATGGAAAAAAACCCTACTGCATTCCAGTTGGTCTATGATGCAATTGAAATGTATGGAATGGCTACATCTCGGGCTGTGATCTTCAAAAATCACACAAAAATGTCTTGTATTGAGGGTCTATTGTTGTTTGTTTGTGTATGCATGTTTGTGTATGTGTGTGTGTATGTGTGCATGTGCACATGTATACATGTCACTGTGTTGTGTTCAAAGTGATTTAAGAGAAAGAAGAAGATAGTAAAAGAATCCAGAATCTTTACCAGTTCAAGTTTTATCAAGATTTCTTGACAGACTTTGAATTTTATAAGCGAATGAAGAATGAAGCTGTGAAAAATAAGAGAGTTGTAAATGATAGTATGTGAATAAGTAATTGGATAACAAGAAAGGGAATGAATATTCTGTAAATTAAAATGACTCAAGTCAGTCTGCAGTCTCGAATTTAATACAGAATTAGGCCAAAGTCTCTAACTTCATCGGAGTTATTCAGAAGTCACAATTCTAAATAGTGTTTTAAGAAAAAAAAAGAAATTCTCAAGTTTTACCTCAGTCAGAAGAAGAACAAATTAAAATTATGCCCCCACCCCCCACCCGCACCCCTCACCCCCTAAACCCCAAATGAGAGAAGAGAGAGAGAGAGAGAGAGAAAGCACAACACAACAAAGATCTTTTGAATACCATTATTGTTTAAAACTGCATCCAAACAGTGTATTTGTGTATTTATGTGTGTGTTTACTTAACTGTAAAGTGGTCAGACAGACGGAAAGTGGCTTTCTTTTCATAAATCTCTTTTTTTTTTTCTTCTTTTGTGAACCCATTTTGTTTACCTGTAGATCTAGGCATAATTTTTCATGGTAGAAATGTTTCAAAAATGTTTTAGACCTTTTGAATATTTCTTCTAGAAAATAAAAGTCAATGTTTCATTGGTACATTTGTGAAAAATTTACAATTTTCAAAAGTAAAAAAAAAAGAAAAAGGAAAAAAATGATAGAATTTGTTTTCGCCTAAATGAAGGGTTTAATGTCAAAATGTCATATAGGCCTGGCATATTGCCATAGACAGCTATAAAATATTTGGCATTGTTTTAATGAATTTTAACATTGTTGAAAATACATTTCAAAACAGTCATCAAGTTTTTAAAAACTTGATGAACCAGTTTCTTCACATGACATGTGTGTGTGTGTGTGTGTGTGTGTGTGTGTGTGTGTGTGTGTGTGTGTGTGTGTGATTACACATGCATGTGTATATATGCATGCATATGTAGGCATGCATGGCGTGTATGCGAATGAATTATAGATTTGATGCATTGGGCTTTAATGTATATTCCAGATTATGCCTATTGAGGGGAGCATGGAAGGCAATCGACACAACTTCACAAAATACCTATATGGTGCAGTCACCATTCTGGCTGTCATTCTCTCATGTTTTGGAACCATGGGATATCTGCATTATGGCAGTGACATTGAACAGATGGTGAATGCCAACATCCCTAGTGGCACTGTATTGAATATTTTTGTGAACGTGTCGTTGTGTATTGGTGTGTTGCTGCTGACCTTCCCGTTGATGATGTTTCCTGTGGCGGACCTTGCTGAAAGTTTATTCTTTGGCACTGGTGAGTTGGTGATTTATAGAACTCTCTTCTTTGTCTTGCTTTGGTTTTGATCGATGTTTCTCTTGTTAAGTTCTTCCTTTCTTGATACTTTCTTCCATGCTGGGTTTTGGTTTTGTTTCTCTTTGTTTTTTTATTGACTTTTTCTTTTCATAATGCAAGAAACATAGGCCGCTCCCCAAAATGGCTTATGTTTGTTGGCCTGTTTGCTTTGGCTATGCTTTTAATCTATATTTATAATGTATGCAGATTGTGATGGTGGTCTGTGAATTTGTTATTCTGCCATGATTATGTGTCCTTGTTTTGTGTGATTTTTGTTTGTGTGTATGTGCCTGCATGTATAAATGTGAGTGTGTGGGTACACATATATGTGTGTGTTTGTGATGAGTTGTAGTTGGCACACAGCTGTTCCTGTAGGACTAGGGAAAATAAAAACATTTCTGGCAGCAGCTGACAGGCAAATTTTGAACAAGCTGTTACGTATTGTAATTCAGTGTTAATGGATTTCTATTTCTAGTCAGCAGCAAGTTCAAGAGCTGTGGCAAATTGCATTGAAAAGGCAGGGTCTGTAAAACTGATTTTGTAAATAAAATGTTGTCATCAGTAAGAGACAAAGGAATGGCACACATTGTGTGTGTGTGTGTGTGTGTGTGTGTGTGTGTGTGTGTGTGTCATGGCTGCAAAGAGACTGTGAATGAGTTTACCGAAACTGGTGTGAGTCATATCTCAAACTGGTTTTTGATACAGTTACAGAGTGAATCATGTTCATCATGATGTTCATCATTCATCGTCATCATCAGCCATGTGATCATTATCATCACTCTCTCAGTATTTGCTTCTGTTGTCCGTTTTTAGGGGGTTGGGGTGGTTGAGGGGATATGGGTGGAGGGGGAGTGAACTGAACTCAGGGGTCGGGAGAGTTGGGAAAGAAGAGGGCGATGGGAACAAAAAAAAATGTATCTGTTAGCACTTTCAGAAGTTCTTCCTCATTATTCAACATTTTCATGACATTCTGTTTTCACAGTAATGAAATGAATGATAAACTGGCCTTTGAGTTTGCAGTGAAATTGCTAACGTTTACGGGAAATGAACACAACCAGTCGCAGTGTAAAGAAACAAACATGATGTGTTGATGCAGGCTGTGGGCCTGTTATATTTTGATTGTAGGGTGAATTCTTTTTTTTTTTTTTTTTTTTTATTGTAGGTGAATTCAATTAGGTTTGTCCAAATTGGATGAAGATAAGGTGATTGCTTGTTTATTTCCGTTGTTCTGAGTGTTGTGCATATCTTGCCTGAAGAAGACCTAAGAGGTCGAAACGCGTCATGTTTTGTCTTGTGATTTGTTTGTCAACATTTCTGGGCGGAGCTCTATCAATAATTTTTCAAATTTTGTGTAGTGTTAAATACGAGCATGAACTCAGAGTCAGAAAAAGATGTCAGATGTGGTGTTGTAAGACATTGATTATTTTTGTTGGGAAAGAATGAAAAGGTAATGCTGCAACATTTTGAATTTTTAGAATGGATCGATACCTTCACAGTATACATGTGTGTGTGTGTGTGTGTGTGTGTGTGTGTGTTGCTTACCGTGATACATATGAATTATGCATGCATGTCAAGACTGACATTCATGCTATAGTATATCAATTGTTTTTATAGTGTGCCATCTAAAATTTTGAAGACAAAGGGAAAAAAAGAAACAACAAGTTCTTTTTTTGATGAAAACATGGAAACTGGGATATATCATTAATCATACAAATAAACAGAGATATATAAAAAATGTGTGACATGTGCGCTTGTGTCTGCCATAAAATTCTTCATTTATATCATTTTGATTGAAATGTTAGTTGAACCAGGCAACGGCATAACAGTTTATGAAAAGACAGCAGTTTCACTTGTATAAAACAATGCCATGTTACAGGTTGTTCCTGCTGCTGTGGGGACAATGATGAAAAAATTGGAGGGCGAGGGTCAGTCTCTCCTGCCAAAGAAAGAAGGAGATGTTTTATCTGCACTTGGTGACAAGGGACCCAGAAATGTAAGAACTTTATCACATTTATGAAACTTTTAAAGTTTTATAAGTTTTTTTATGGCAACAAAATGACAGGCGCATGTCACTCACGTTTCATATGATTCATATGATTCATTTATACACATTTGTTTTTTGCTGTGTCTTGTTATTCTTCCCTTTATTTTGTTGATACTCGGCCACATTCACCCACCCATGTTCTGCTGTTAAGTCTCAAACTCAAGTCATCTCTAGAGTACAGTCATACATTTTGCCATGCAAAGAATATAGATTATTTACTCTTTGTGCCACAGATGATTTAGATCAATTTATTTACCTAGTGTATAGTGTGAAGAGCCTAGTTGTGATGTTATATGATCATAGTAATCACCACACATACCCACACACTGTATATGCCTCACAAATGTATGTATATATTATATTTGCATACTTTTTATATAGAAATATTACTATGCGCTGGACCAAAATGACCATGCCAGATCTCCTGACAACAGCTACCAACAGAAGAGCCTAGAGAGAAACGGCGGCTGCCTCATCACGTCCCCCCAACAACCCTAGTGGTCAGGGGAATGACTGACTGACTGACTGACTGACTATGTAAATATTTTACAGAATAAGTTTGAAATAAATGTTGGTGAACCGCCCAGAGAAACGTGGACAAACAAGTCACAAGACAAAACACAACGCGTTTCGACCTCATAGGTCTTCCTCAGGTGAAACAAAAACGAATAAAGTAACGAACATATAAAAGTGTGTGGGTATGTGTAGTGATTACTATGGTCAAATAACATCACAACAGCCTCGTTCTCATTCAACGCCTTCTTCCTTGCGCTGAACTCAAGCAATCTGAAGCGATCAAAGCTAAGTGCATTTTCGTTATTTTATTCGTTTTTGTTTCACCTGAGGAAGACCTAAGAGGTCGAAAAACGCGTTGTGTTTTGTCTTGTGACTCGTTTGTCCACGTTTTCTCTGGGCGTTTCACTGACATTTATTTCAGATTTGTTTTAGATTTCCGCCTGCAGTCGTTTCACTTTACAGAATAAGGTTACTGGATGTGTAGATGTAGGAAAATGTCATTTGTTTACTGCAGATATGAAAGAAGATTTATCATTAGTTTCTTGTTACCCTCCCCTCCCCATCTCCTAAATGTTAAAATGTTGTTCAAACATGATACATGTATCATCCATAAAATTAGTGCAGTGTGTGTTAATTCCCTGTTTTCAGATACAAGGATGGAAGCGCAACATTCTTCGCTTATTGTTGGTGTTGTGTGCTGCGGGTTTTGCTGTGCTGCTGCGGAACTACTTTGCCTATATTTCGGCTTTTGTTGGTGAGTTGCATATATGCAAGCATTGTCTTCAGCAGGGACAGCATGCATGATAGTGAAAATGTACATGTTGGTGTATTCAGTAACATTCAGTATGAAATGTGTTCATTTAAAAGAAAATCACACTTCATGATGTTTAGTTATTTGATTACATTTTTTCTTTTTTCTTCTCTGAAGTGCAGCTTTTGCCATTTTTTAACCTAATTATATTTCATTTGAAGTTTAATCAAAACATTTTTGTCCTTGAAATTTTAGATTTTACTGCTCTCTCTCTCTGTCCCTCTCTCTCTCTCTCTCTCTCTCTCTCTCTCTGTTCTCTGTCTGTCTCTGTCTCTCTCTCTTTCCTGTTTATTTGCTTGTTTTGTTTTTTGTCTTTTGGGGGGCCTATCAGATAAGCTCAATCATAAATCTTTTTTTTTGTGGACAAAGTTAATAATTTACTGATTTTCATTTCACATCTTCCCATAAAAAAATGTGTGTATTGTTCTACTCATAAAGCCCCCAAAATTTAGTCTTTTCAAATTATGATGTAATAAAGTATGGCAATTGTGTTCTGTATCATAGTGTTGCACCACCGAGAGAGACCAAGGTAGTTTGATCACTAAATTATATTCATGTTTTTAATGTGATAAAAACTTTAATGCTAATATTTCTTATCCAATCATTTAGAGTTATTAGTTTGAGTGTGTAGTGTATGTTTCTTTCTTTCTTCAAATTTCAGTAGCAGTCTGCCATATCAATATGAACCATATCATGATCATTAAGTTATCTTGCTAAATGGCATTAACTTGCGTCCTAGTCCTAGTCAAGTTCCATGTGATTTGCACATATTTACATGGAATGTGTGTAAGCAAGTTCAAGTTTGTGATCACATATGTAGTGTGCAGGGGTGGGAGACCTTCCGCATTGATACGGAATTCTGTATAGCAAATTTTCCTTTTTTTTTTTTTTTTTCCTCTGGTGTGCACGTTCCATGTTCCATTTCAGGTTTTCATGCCACTCGTATTTGAAATCCGCCAGCTTGTTTTCAATGTGTGAAGACCATATCATCATGCTTTATATTTGTCAAAAATGGAGCTGATTAATGATGAAGCAGAGGCACGGACGATCGACAGTGACCTGAAGAAAAACAAATGGAGAAATGAATGGATGGATGAGACGGACAAATTGAATTGTCCGTTCCGAAAATGGCTGTGGAAACAATTGAAGTGGGGGCTGCTTGGTGTATATACTGTGTGGTCGGAAGCTGTATGGAGATGGAAACTGTTTACCCAGGTGTGCTGCTTTGCTGGCTACTGGAGCTGAAGACTTATATGGAGATACAAATATTAATATAACAAGAAAAAAAAAAAGGGAATTGAGCAACAACAACAAACAAACAACAATAAAAAAAAAAAAAAGAAAGCAGCTATGAAAGTATGTATTTTTGGTTCTAAAACATGTGATACATCATTTCTGAGGAGCTTACAAACAACCAACCAAGAAAAAAAAAAGAAAAGAAAAAAAGACAGCTTCAAAACTGTCTTTTGTTGATTCTAAACCATATCTTTTCTGAGGAGCTTTCAAGTAAGATCAAATAGTCATTGGCATATTCAATCTCTACTGATGGTGGCTGAACTGAATGCATTATGCTTAGTCACACTAAAATGGAAACAGCGGACTCTTGTTAAATGAAACTACATAGTATTGGCTGTCAGGAAGTAGATGCTTGTTGTTTGTATTGAGAAAGAGACATTTATCTGATCTGAAACGCAGAAGACTGTGTTTTCCTTACAAAACACCATTCATACAGGAAGATATGTACACACATGCTTGAATTTATGCACACACACACACACACACACACACACACACACACACACACACACACACACACACACACAGTCTCTCTCTCTCTCTTTTCATTCTCTCTCACAACACACACACACACACACACACACACACACACACACACACACACACACACACACATACATACATACATACACACACACACACACACACACACACACACACACACACACACACACTTACAAATGTACTCATGCATGCGCATGCAGACACACACACACACACACACACACACACACACACACACACACGCACACGCACACACACACACACACACGCACACCACAGACACACACATACACACACACATGCTTATACACACTTTCTCACTCTCCATCTAATATTATGTGAATAGACATTAAATTGAAGACAACAACAACAACAACTTTCTCACTCTCACCCTCTCACACACACACACACACACACACACACACACACACTTACATGTACTCATGCATGCGCGCACACACACACACATGCAGTCACACATATGCGCACACACACACACACACACACACACACACACACACACACACACACGCACACACACACACATGACACACACATGACACACATACACACCCACACACACACAGACACACACACACACACACACACATGCACACATACACACATGCTTATACACACTTTCTCAATCACTATTTCTCTCTCTCTCTCTCTCTCTCTCTCTCTCTCTCTCTCTCTCTCACACACACACACACACACACACACACACACACACACACACATCTCTTTCTCTCTCTCTCTCTCTCTCACACACACACATTCATGCACACACACACACACACACACACACACACACACACACACACACACACACACACACACACACACACACTTGTGACAAGAGCTGGGAGTGGTAGATGGGTCCTCTAGGGGAAGGACTTGGAATAATTTCTTGATGAGAATTATATTTAATAATTAACATTTCACCTCCACCTCTCTCTTACTAGTGGTGGATGGAGCAACTTTCCGGTACTAGTCATGAAAAGAAATTCATATTTATTCCGGGGGTACTATTAAAATACTCAATAGTGGCTCTGAGTTAAGTTTCCTTAGGCCTGTACTCTTATAAGTACTTGTAGCTCTGAGAGACAGAATTAAAGAGAGAAGTTCAAACATTCAACACTGATTGAGCAACAGAGAACTGACACAAGTTAAATACAATTTCACACATCAACTTTACTTGCTTACACATGGGTAAATATATACATGTCTGTTCTATAGGCTGAGTTTTAGTTCTCATTGAACCACAAAACATTAAGTGCCCTTCTTCACTCCTACTTTACTTACTTACACCCAGTGCAGTAGCTTAAAGTTGGAATACGCTAGGCATGTCAATGTTACTCGGAATGTATATTCTTATACACATCCACTTCGCTTGCGTACACCCAGTGTAGTAGCCAAAGTGGTAATCATAGACATGTTCTCACCGTTTCTGAACTGATCTTAATTAGGTTGAAGTCCACTTGGGTTATGATAACATGGCTTAAGTCACAGAGGATAGTTGATCTCTCCAGTGGCTGGTGATTGATCCTGCTGTGTAGACCTGTTGCTGCATGGCTGGGCTGTGGTGTGTCTTCAACAACCTGTCTTGCCTAGTGGTTGTAGCGTAGCCCCGGTTTAAGGTGTAGCCATGGTGTCTTTTGTAATCTCAGTGTCTGGTGTAGCCACGGTGTATGGTTTAACCACAGTTTGTAGCGTAACCACGGTCCCAGGTCTGCGATAAAGAGAATCTTGTCTGTAGTTAAGTAGCTGAGTGGCTGGCTTGTCAAGTTCACACATTTACCCTGTTATCTTTCAGAAGAGGTGTGAGAACTCAGCCAGCAAAGGTTTTCTCTGTTGTAGAGTTTCCACTATAACTCAATCTCCACTTAATGTTTAAAGGCTGAGTTAAGCTTACAAAAGGTTAGCAGACAGTAATACAATGCTAACAGTTTCAGTCAAATAACTCTTCAGTGTTTCTCATGATTTGAATCACATTAACTTGGAATACACTTAGTCCAAGTACACATGTGGTGTAGACTTAAAGTCATACCATACAAAGCATTCAACAATCACCAGTATTTATAAAATTATCAGCTTAGCAGTTTTCACCTAGTACAGCCCGGACGGAAATCACACAGCCAAAAGGCTGAGCGCCCGCCAGCGCCCGGTAAAACACGTGGCAACAATGGGCACCGCCATGTTTCTCGTAGAAAAGGAAGTCTCGCGAGAACGTGACTTCCTTCTTCCTGTAGCCATTTACTTCCGTCTGCAAAAAAAAAACGCGAGTCAATACGTGCCGTGGTTCTCGAGTTTCAAATTTTTAAGTTTTGAGGTCGAAATGCCGTTTTTTTCACCGTGGCTAACCTCTATTTCTGCCGTTCTATAATGAGAGATTTAGTGATGGAGATACTGTGTTTTGTAGGATTTACGGCATAAGACTGAGTGAAAGTGCTGGGTAATGAAGCTTAGAGTGACCTAGATTTCAACTGGGATGAAGTTCCAGGTATGATGAACAATTCGGAAGAAAGTTCTGAAGAAGATTTTTTTTTTTTTTTCCCGAGTAAATGGCTCATGTGACATTCTTCAAACTTACGATATAGCAACATATGTATTCGTAGGAATTTTTAAAATTATTTTCATTTCGTTTTCCTTTCCTCTCTTTTAAATTAATTTTAATTGGGTAACCATGTTCAAATTACGGAGTTACTTACCTTGCCGATGGTTTTCGGTGTAACTAAGCTCAGATAAGTGCATACTGAAGAGGTTGTTTTCAATAGGTCAAGTTTATAGAACAACTTAAAACTAAGAAAAATTATGTAAAATTTATAGCTGTAGCTTAATTAGGAGCGAAGTTATGATTTTTTAAATATTTAATTTTTTTACGACAGTCGGAATTCCCCTTAAGGGCCATGTTTGGAGGCCTGTAACTCAGCCATTTGGCAAGTGACATGTCTGAAACTATGGGTGATTGGTGTCAACTACTTGTAATATACACTGAATTTTTTTCAGACCTGAGGCTCTTGCAGAGTCTGACTACCACACTCCTAAAAATGCCAAAATCTTCATTTTGACTTTTTTCCCTTCCATATCGGCAACCAAACAAGTTATAAAATGACACATCCCTGCTTTCAATTGACATACAAGCATGTAACTTATATCAAAATGATCAGGATTACAAGATCTATCCAATAAGAAGACATTTAAGCATGTCAGCACAATTGTACACCCCCATACCACCTTCACCCCACCCCCCCCCACCCCCACCCTTTTACCTAACTCTTGTGTGCCACATAAACATTACGTATACAAATTAAATATCTCTGCTTGGCAGGATCTTATGAAAACATATGATTGACATTTGTACCAAAAGTAATGCTCAGAAGATTAAAAAGCAAGAAACTTTGCCTACCCCCCCCCCCCCCCCCCAAATCCCCTCCTCGCTCCTCTCCCCCCCCTTTTCCTCCCCTCCACCCTAATTCTCCAGTGCCTATGCTTTCCATGCATTAGTGAAACTTATATATATGATTGCCAAGAAATACTGAATATAACAATGCCATTACAAAATAAATACACTCATCCCTTGAGTTTTTACTGGCCCCATACCCCATACCCCCTTGCCAGCAGGAACTGAATGGACAAACTTAAAGGTTTACTTAATTGTAGTTGAAAGCTGAAGAACTGCTCCTCTTTCTAATTGGCATACATTTTTAGAATTGATCAATATCCGGACGAGCACAGTGTAGAAAACCAAAGGGAGGGATAGGAGTGAGATGTGCATATGCTGGCCAAGGCTCGCAGCTAATCAGTAAACAGCACCAACTTTCAACACACGCTGACACACAATCACCATCAAAAGTACAAAAGACAGCGTATGGAAATGAAAGATGAATAACAGATTTTGTCTGATGTATTTTCAGTTTTTGATTAATTTTCAAACATTTGGAGAAAATAACAGTCAAATGTGGGTTAACAGCCCACTGCTCTCTTTCTTAGCCATGGAGAGAAAGTTGTGTGTAGAACTGGCCATTGTTACTGCGTATGTTGACCAGAACAAGGCCCGTTGTAGCAGACACTAACCGCACAGTTTGGAGCACCTGAAAAAAAAAGTAATAAATAAATTGAGTTAGGGTTGTCATTAATTGATAAATCATGATGATAGCTAATCCATTCCATTCAGTCACACACACACACACACACACACACACACACACACACTGACTGACTGAAACCAATTTATTGTCAGAGATTAACTAAACACACACACACAGAATCACACACACACACACACAATAACATACATTATCACCATAACCGCCAATGACAATGTAGTGCATGAGACAAGTGTTTTAGAATCTCTGCTTGATTTATTTAATAAAGGAAATACAGGCACAAAATTAATATTCTGTACAAAGCTTAAATGAATGTTTGCGAACTGCCCCAAAACGTGGACAAAACGAATCACAAGACAAAAAACATCATTCGTTTGTCGACGTTTTTTTTTGCAGTTCACAAACGTTTTTTTTTAAAGATTTTGTTCAGATTTCCACCTGCAGTCGTCTCACTTTGCAACTAGATCTAATATTCTGTATGTTTTCCTACTGCAACTGTGCTAGTTTCAGCTGTTCATTCGACATAGGGCCGCAAAAGCGTCGTTGACATAATAAAAATAAAATTTATATTTAGTCGAACAGGAAAGATCTGGTTAAAAAATATCAACAGAAAATAAGCCTTGAAGTCATACAAACTACACCTGTAACATATCCATAAAATCTAAGCAGCAGTTTTAATTTGGTGTAAAATACTAAACACATACTCCTCTCATCAGCACGACCCCACCATTACCCTGGTCTGATGTTTCGGTCGTCAAACAAAAAAAAAGTAATCTTCAAAATATATGACAGTAATATAGTTAAATCGTGATGTAAAGCTGTCGGAGAAGGTTGCAACTTACCATTCAAAATAGCTGGAACGGCGTGGTTTGAGGACGACTCGTCGATATTCGATAGATTCCGTTTAATATTTACGGGTCGCATGCCGTCTTGTACTTAGCGCCATTTCAATTTTTCGTGTCGACGTCGAAGCTGCACCACGGCTTGTTTCATAGCTTTGCGCTCCGCGGCATTTGAACGGACAAACTTAAAATTTTTACTCAAATGTAGTTTAAACCCTGAAGTTTTGCGTAAGTGTAAAAGTATAAATGTCGCTCTTTGTTTTATTCTGGAAATTTTACACGAAACATTTTAAAACGGTTTTTCACTCTGAATTTTCCGTTGAATGCCTACACTTCGTACACGAGACGTTGCGGGGATGACTCTTCTTCCTGTTTAGCCTACTACTTTTAGAACTACTAACGGTGCCACCGAGCGCATAGCAGACGACCAAAGGCAGTGATCGGAGCGAGACGCGCGCATGGCGGCTGACGCTCGCGGCTACTCCGTAACAGCGCAAACTTTCAACACACGCTTACACACACTCACCACCAAAAATACAAAAGACAATATATGGAAATGAAAGATAAATAACGGGTCTTGTCAGGCGTACTTTTATTTCTTGATTTATTAATAAATGTTTGTAGAAAATCACAGTTGAATGTGGGCCAACAGCACACTGCCTCTTAGTCATAGAAAGAAGGTTTGGAGTACCTAATCAGTAACTTCAGACTGGGTTTTCAGATCAGAGGGAGATTACTATGTCCTCTGTCTTGATTTGCCTCTGGCATCTGTCATGTTACTTAGTTCTGATCTACAGCTGGTCTTCAGGAATCGGTGAAGTTGCGACGTTATGTGTCTGCTATATGTATTCTAGACTGTCAAATCAGATGCCAGATCTGGCTGACAGGGTGTCAGTCAAAACTCTGCAAGTGAGAGGGGGAGGGATCTATTCCTACCATCATTCGCCTCGGAAATCACTTGAACTTTGACGGTGCCTTGGTGCAAAGATCAACGACTGATAATTTATGCATACATCTTTAGAACGAATGCTAATGAGCAAAGTGCTTGACTGACACAGTTTCATCACACCCGTACAGGGGCGGGGGGGGTGGGGGTGGATATGGAGGGAAGGGAGATGAGCTAGAAGCAGGCCCAGTGTCTTCGTATGAGTGACAGGCAACGCAGTTGCAATGCAAGATACAGGTTTCGCAGTGTCACACTGCTACAGTATGGTTGAAGGGGGGAGGGAGTTGTAGGGAAGAAGGGTGTGTGGAGAGACTGGAGAGACACATGGAGTGATGCAGTTTCTTTTCCCGTGGGATACTTTCGCTACATCAAGGCAGGAAGGGGAGGGGAGGGGGGGGGGGGGGGGGGGGGGGGGGGGTTGGCATAGATTTGAAATCTGTTCTGTTGTATGGGATTTGTACAGTGTATACGAGATGGGGGTGAGTGGGACCAATTGGGTGGACTTGTCCAGCATTTCGTCACAACACTCACACACACACACACACACACACACACACTATACACATTCACACACACACACACACACACACACACACACACACATGTTCACACACAGGCACTGAGATATGAGTACTACAATAAAATGTAATGCAATCTCTGGCTTACGCAAACAAAAGAGTAGTATTTTCAAAGTGATTATCATAGGTCAAATAATATCTGTACATGTCATAGGTTAAAACACGAGCAAATGTGAAGAAGTTTAGGTTATCACTCGATATATACTTATTCTTATCAGTAATGTACTGGTCTGTCTCACGCCAGTTGTATGAATGATTCTTTTCCAGGTCATTGTGAGAATGTACATATAAACTTTCTTGTGTCATGATCTATTATGAATAAGCAAGTTGCCACATAACAGACACCGATCCAATCATGCAAATTTTCTGAGTTAAGCTAGGTTGCCACACAAGATTTTCCAAAAAGTGCGGGCAGTTTTTCGCTGGAGTTCACTAGGCAAAGTGCTCATGTGACACAGTGTGTGCATTGGTGCGTGAATGTGCTCTGTGTGTGTGTGTGTGTGTGTGTGTGTGTGTGTGTTTTGTCAGTACAACACTATGTTAATCTGAGAGTAAATGGTTTCTGTCAGTCAGTGTGTGTATGTGTGTTTGTGTGTGTGTGTGTGTGTGTGTGTGTGTGTGTGCATGCATGCGCTCATTTGTGCAAGCTTGTGTGTGTGTGTGTGTGTGTGTGTGTGTGTGTGTGTGTGTGACTTGCTCCTTCACCTTTCTCCCTTCCCTACTCTACATCCACCCTCTGACCATCCCCTGCCCACCCGCTCACCAGATACACTTAAGAGATTCCACACCCCTGCTGTTCCTAATATGCATGAGATGATTTGCCTATTTATTTAAGTTATGTATCTGTTTACTTGTTCTTTGTTTGTTTCTTGTTTGCTTGCATGTCTGTTGTCTATTTGGTTGAAAAATTCATTTTTAATCAGGTAAAATCTTTTTTTTTTTTGTTTGTGGTGGTTGTGTTACTTTGTGGTTTGTCAGTTAGTTGTTACTTTGTGGTTTGTTCCTTTGTAGGATAGTTAACTACTTAATAAGCTTGTCATTGCTTTTTTTCCCCCTCCTGCAGCATTCTGCGATTGTCTAATGGAAAAGAAAAATTTAAGTCTGCGCACATTGCAATCTGAAAAAAAATACTCTATTTTATGGTGTCTTCATTTTGTAGTTTAAAGGTTTACATCCTGCTTGTGGCCTTATATTTATTTGTTTGTTTATTTTGTAGATAATGTTAAGAGAGTGTGCATCCATGATGCTGTTGTACTGATAAATTAATGATGGGAAATTTTAAGTTATGATATACCACACTTCGTTTGAATGTTTTAATCCAAGGCACTTGTGGTTGGTAAGTTTCTTTGTAGGTTTTAAAATATTGTATACCTGTACGTGTGAAATTGAGCCTGATAGTGCATAGATTCTTTTGTGTGCATGGGACTGTGTGATAGTGGGTAATGGGCAGTGCTTTCCATCTGTTACACATTTATTCATGTGCTTCCACACCATGTGCTTTGTGCTTACAAAATGTCAGTGTTCTCTGCCTTATGTTTGTGTGTGTGTGTGTGTGTGTGTGTGTGTGTGTGTGTGTGTGAGAGAGAGAGAGAGAGAGAGAGAGAGAGAGAGAAAAGAGAGACACTTGACACTTTGACACTTTGATATTTTATTGTCATTACCAAAGAGGTCTTTTGACAAGGGGGGAGAGGCAACAGAACAAAGCATTTCCCCTCTTCCTTTCCTGCAAACAAATAGTACACTTTCATTCCTAGTGTGTATCAAATCCAAAGTTAACAAAAGCAAATAAATTCGTAACATTTCGTTATGTCCTCACCTCACGCACAGGAGTAATGCAGTAAGGTTTAAAAAAAAAAACAAAAAAAAAAAAAAAAACTTAAGACTGACTCGACCATCCACTCAATCAAATGATGACATTGTATTTTTACTGATCTCTTCAACATAAAAAAAAAAAAAATAAATAAATAAAAAAAAAAAAAAAAAGACTCGACCATCCACTCAATTAAATGATGTCATTGTATTTTACTGATCTCTTCCACATGCGATGAATGATAATATTCATTCAGATATCTCTTATAATGTATTATCTTAAATTTCACTATCCTTCATCTGTCTAATTTTCAATGCTTCCGCGATGAATTTCACAACTGATTTAATTACAAGTTCATCATCTGATGATAACACGCCAGCGACATTTTGTCTTTTCGCTATATCTAACTGGAAAAATGAACAATTTGTCCGCACTTCATTATAAGCAGTACAGTGGAACAGAAAGTGTTCTTTGTCATCAATAATATGTTTACATGCAGGACAAGGAGATTCTGTGGATGTTTCACATTCAAACCATCTTTTGTTCGCATTAAAACCTAAAGTTTCTCAACCTAAATCTTGCGTAATTTATTCTGTGCCATCTATCTGTTATGACATTGAGAAACTTTTCAGAATGGAACACATTCTTAAATGAGAAAAACCAGCGATATTTTTCTTTACTTTATATCTGAGTGCCAATTCTGTTTAAAAGAACAAATAAGCTGTCTTTTAAATTCCGCAATAAACTGTTGCTCATTTCCTACTTCCTGGGTCATCCACACTATTCCAAAACCCTGTTCTGAAAGGACTTTCTTTACTTATAAGCCCAGTTTTCTTTACCTTTTTCCATTGTAAAAGCATCATATCATAGGCTTGCCTGCTCAAACGGGACTGGGGTAGCTTCAAGATCTTCAACCAGTACTTATACATTTCACAAATGTACTTATATACAAAGGGTATCTGCCCATTTTCTCCATATAAAACGGTGTTGGATGAATGAATAGGTACTTGAAGGAAAGCTTCATAGCATACGTATGTACTTTTTCCATCTGCAAATTTTCTTGTAAGCCCCAAATTTCAGCTGCATAAGTAAGAAGAGGTTTTATCTGTGTATCAAACATTTTCCAAATATACCACAGTCTGTACAATTCAGTTTTCTCAGGGATTTCAGAATTTCAATAGTACCTTTTTCCCCTTTCATTAGAGATTCTTCCCATGCGTAACGGAAAGTTAATTTTGTTGAAAATGTCATTCCAAGATATTTATATGAATTAACTACTTGAACATTTGCATTTCCATAAGACCATTTTTCATACACTGATAGGTGACCACCCATTCTAAAGACCACTATATTTGTCTTATCCAAGTTAACTGATAAACCTAAGCGATCTGCTTCTTCTTTCAATACATTTAGTTGGCTTTGCAAACCTACAACTGTTCCGGACAGAAGAACAACATCATCAGCATACAGTAGTAAAACTACTTCAACTGCTCCAGGTATCAACTGGATACCATGTCTTCCTTTGCGGGACAATTTCCACCGCCAGTTCGTTTATGAAAAAAGAAAACAACTGTGGACTTAACAAGCATCCTTGTTTTACTCCATTTGGACAATCAAAATAAATGTCAATAAACCACTCTTCACACGTGGACACACGATGCACAGCACTGAGTTGTAGACCCCTCATAGGTAGCCATCAGGTGAAACAACTATTAACAAATCACTTGCACGACAAAATAACGAAAATTGCACTTAGTACATTCCACAGATTGAGAGAGAGAGCGCAAGGAGGCGCTCATTCAACGCCTTCCTTGCGCTGAGAGAGAAGCAAGAGAAGCGATGAAAGTACACTTTCATTTTGTCATTTTGTTTAAAACCTAAGAGGTCTGAAAACGCGTTGTGTACTGTCTTGTGACTCGTCTGTCCACTTTTCTCTCTCGGTTCACTGACATTTATTCTCTCTCTGTTTAGATTTAGATGCCTGCAGCCGTTTCACTTTGCAACTAGATCCTTTGGACAGAGAATTATATGTAAATACTCACTCCTCACACGCACACATGCAAGCACTGAGTTATAGAACCCCACAGCCATGTCTAATTTACTATTAACACCACTTTTACGGAGTACAGAAAACAAGAGAAAGATGCCAGATAGAGAGAGAGAGAGAGTATGTACACTTTGTGTCATGTGTGTCACATGAAAACTTGACCTAAAACGAACTCCTACTCTCTCTCTCTCTCTCTCTCTCTCTCACACACACACACACACACACACACACACACACACACACACACACACACACACACACACACACACATTCTTTCAACATGCTGTTCGTGTTTGAAGATCAAGAGATAGTGTATTGTGGATTATATCAGGGATGTAATACAGTTTATGAACTGTAGCTGCCAAGGTCAAGAAGACAAAAAATATTTTAAGAACAAATGCAAACACAAACTTAATATTTGAAGTGACATGCAGAATACAATAGGATATTAACTTTCTCAAAAACAAATGAAGTAAGAGACAATGTAACAAAGTAATCAAAAGTACAAGTAGCATTACAGCATGAATGAAATAAGGAGAGAGTTTTAGTAACACCAGCAATGGACGTTTAAGCAAGAAATAAAGTTGTGTTTCTTTTTGACATAACTTCATTGATTTATTTACTTTTGTTTATGTGTTTTTTGTGTACAGAACTGGACTTATCATTCAATTTTGAAATTGATTTATATTTTGTTTGCATTTTTATAAGAATCAGTTTGTTTTTGTTTCAATATCATTTGTGATGAACTGATGTGGCATTTTGGTTGGCAAGACTGTAAGGAGCATGACTTGATTTGTTACCAGTTGATTTGTTTATCCGCATATCCTGCTTTACTGATGTGCCATTCTTTGCATGGTTTTGTATATCTTTGTCAGCTTGTCAGATCATTATTGTATGGTTTGGCAAATAAAAAAAAAACATGATTTGCCAACAACTATTTTCTTTATGTTCATAGATTTACACACACACACACACACACACACACACACACACACACACACACACACACACACACACACACACACACACACACACACACACACACACACACACACACACACACACACATCAGACACACTGGAATCAGTTTTTGTTTTGACAACACATTCCATAGATTTGTATAACATTGTGCTGTTCAAGGAGAATAATTGAGTGACACTACTTCAGACACATGAACTTTCATTAATAATATGAAGTAATAATAATAATAATGATAATGATAATAACAACAACAATGATAATAATGATTATAATAATTAAAAAAAAAATTGACAATGTATTATGAAATGAAAGAATCCTTCAGGTAGATTTACTCTGTGTGTGTGTGTGTGTGTGTGTGTGTGTGTGTGTGTGTGTGTGTGTGTGTGTGATGTCTTCCTGAAATTAGAATGTAATCAAACTTTATTTTCATATCTAATCTGAAAAGTTAGATGTGCAGGAGTTCATCAGATCACAGCACTCCTGGTGCTTCGCGGCACACCCCAGTCCTCCCAGGACAAAATTGACCACATCAAAATTGGGTTTTCTTGACTCATGCGTAGTAAAGTTCTCACACCAGCAGAACTGGCAACTGTGTATTATGCAGTGTTGTGGTTTAGTTGCCATGTGAGGTGCCCTGCGTGCTATAACTATGCTGTGTTATGTTTGAGGTGCCATGGGAATTACCATGCTGGTTGTGACCATGCGGTGTTATGTTTCAGGTGCCCTAGGAAGCACCATGCTGGCCTACATTCTGCCCTGCCTCTTTCACCTCAGGCTGTGCTGGAGCAGGTTGCCACTGCCAATCAAGATCAAAGACATTGCCATCATCGTCATTGGTGTCTGTCTGGGTGTGGCAGGAGTGTATTCCGTTATACATGAAATCGTCAGTTGAGTTCTGCGTGCATACCGACAGGAACACATTCCAGACCTCATGGAATTTAGTCTCTGGTTTCTGCAGAAATGTATGACAGGTCTGTATGTTATGTGATTTTGAAAGTAAGAAATCCTTGCTCACTTGACCCTACAGTGGAGTCCTTTTAACAGGAGTTTTGAAAACAGAATGGCTTTTATGAAAGCAAATTTTGCTTTCCTAGGTGAAAGCTTTGGTTTTGTAGTAGAATTCACTGGTTAACAAATGCACATGTTGCATCATTAATTTCTGCTTACAACAACTGAAACAAATATAGGGTTAAGTTGTAGACAAGCAAAATGTTTTTTCATGGCTTTATTGAACATGACAGAAAAAAGTGCCCAGTTTTTCTAACAGTTTTGTATAAAAACAACTTTCTTGTGTGTATGAGAATATTAGATATTGTATGCTTTGATGGCGTATCAGCTGTCTCTTTTTAGATGGATTCCTTTCAAAATAGCATCTGTGTTGTGTTGTGTATTCTGCGGACTTCAAAGTAGCAGCTGTGTTGAGTTGTGCATTCTGCAGACTTTGAAGACTGCATTTGAACCTACTACAGGTGCAGACTGTTGAGTGAGTGCATCGGATTTCTGTGACTTTTTAAGGGGTTTTTTTTTGTGTGAGTGAAAGTGGAATATTGAAATTTGAACTTTGTAAAGCTTCTTAATCTGGCTGTGTGTCATTATGGATACAGTTGTTGCAAAAGTGAGTCAAGTGGGTGAAAACTGTGATCATCTTGTTAGCACTCTCACATTCCCTTTTGTTCCACCCCGAGCACACAGCTTGAGATGTTTATGCTTAACACAATTGTTACTGAATATGATCACATTTCTCTTGCCCCATGAAACAGTTGTCAAGCAGACTCAACTGGAGGTGATAGTTTCAATGTCCGGTTGTGTTTTTATTTGACGAAAAGCTTCGTCACACGGTTCAGGCATTGTCATCGCCATTGAGTCGGAATTGCAATGGGTAGGGGGTGAGGTTGACACTCCACCAGTCTCCAAACAAAGTCCCCCACATCATGTTGGTATTTCGACAAAATCTGGTCCCGACGATGACATCCTTAACCTTCGCGTCCAGATTGCTCTGCTAGGGGAAAATAACTTCCATCTGGAATCTTCGGCAATAAACAAAAGTGGTTTGTTGAATCTGTGTTATAAAGGATATTGCAATAGTTCGTGGATTGGATTGATACCTGCAACAGGATGTAACAAGATACTGGCATATATGCGTGCTGTAGGCAAATGCTTGAAAATGCCATATCATTAACTGTGATATCTGCATATTGTTCTTTTTTTTTTTTTTTTTTTTTTATTGATTTGTCATACTTATTTCATTACTTTTTCTGAAGTTTCCATTGAAGAAGTGTGCCTGTGTTTGTGTGTGATAAAATGAGATGGAATCCGGCAACCAACAAAGTCATTGAAAAACGAAGATGAGTTAGTTTGCTGACTGCTTGAAGCACAAACCTAATTCATATGTATTAATTTTCAGATGTGAAAAAAGGATTCAGGATGATCAACAAGAACACACACATGCACGTACGCATGCATGAACGCATGCACGCACATAAACACACTCACATACACACATGAATAAACTTACAACAACAAAAAAACATATGCTTTAAAAAAAAAAAAAAAACTTTTTTTTTTTTAACTTAAAGCCTTTATACCCCATGAAAGATTGCTTATCAAACTACAGTACCATAGAAAAATAGGTCATTTATTCGCTTGGAGAAGAGATCTCTTACAAAAAAAAAAACAAAAAAAATGCAGAAAGCAGGCAGTTGGAGTTGGAGATGTTTACTTTGTGAGTGCTATTTTTTGTAAGTGGATTATGTCGGGAAAGTGAACTTTGCCCTGTTCTTTTCACAAACTTTCGTGACGTTTTGCCTAAAACAATAAAATGGTTTGTGTTAAATATGTGCAGATTGTATAAAGTATACATCCTGTAATCTTAAAACTTTATAACAAGATTCAGATTCCCTGGTTAAATGGTCAGAAACATGAAACTGTATTTATTGCTTCTGAATATAAAGCTTCCGGAAAAGACTATACTATCAAAATCGAAGGCAATGATAATACTTTGACGTAGATGGAAGGATTTAGGTGTCATATTTGATGAAGACTTGAAGTTTAACCACCAAAATCACAATGCACAGTCAATGAATCGAACAAAATGCAAGCTGTTATAAGAATAACCTTTTTCTTTCATGGAGATTACATATTTCTGAATGTGTACAGCGGACTGGTTAGATCATATCTGGAATATGGTGTATATTTGGTATCCATATTTAAAAGGGGTTTGGCTTTGAATGAAAAATGAAAAGAAGAGTAACAAAATTAATTTGTGCTTGGGATTCTAAATTAATCATATACAGACAGGCTGGAATATCTCAATTACCCACCATAAAAGCAAGAAGAATAAGGGGTGATCTGATCCAAAATTTCAAGATTTTCAAAAATATTGATGACTTGAATGTACTTCTTCAAATTATCAATTTAAGAGGTTTCATGAGATTGCTGGCTAAGGATTTGCTGAATAGAGGCATATATTACCAGGTGAAAAAATTTTCATTTACTGATAGCGTTGTACCTTTATGCAATAAATCACCTACCAACATCAAAAGGGTGCAAAATATTAGCTCCTTCCAAAATCTTGTTGGCAAACAGAAATACTTCGATGACATAGGGTATGAGTACGAAGTAAACATGTATATGCCCTGAGCTGATTACGAAAGACATTTTATTACCAGTCATTTGAGGTAAAGATGGGATTTTTTCTTTAAGCCAAATGGCTAGTAAAATTCAGTGCCTATGATTCTGATTCCTGATTGAAATTATCACCACACAAATTTTACAGGTGCTGTAATAAGAATTGACATTTTGAAATTATTACAGTGCTGTAATGAGAACAGACTTTTTCTCTTGTTCCAGCCTGGCACAACAAATGTGATGCAAGAGATTATTCAGATTAGCATTTCATCTCATATTTGATTTGTATGTGTTGTATGTATGATCAGGAGTGTGTGGATGTTGTTGTCTTTGGAATAAGATCTTTTAGTTTTTTAACCAGGACAGTTCTTCTGATTTTGAAACTCCACAAGAGAAATGTATTGCAAGAGCTTTTTCTGTGATGTTCCTTAGGCAAAATTCCAGCTTCATGGTATGATTTTATCCTGATATCAATTAGATCTTTTAATATTAAATGTGCATCAGTGAGAATGTACATCCACTTATAATAATACTTACACATTTCATTTGAAAATGCTTCAATTCTAGATGACATTTTTCTCATTGAAATTTTGTTAGTGAAAGTGTTGATGGAGCCCAGATTATGAAGATTCTCAGTAGGTCAATCTTTTTTTTTTTTTTTCAAAGATAGATAAGTGTTTATCTGAGCTTTTTTTTGTGCCTTGCAGTCAAAATCTTTTTTTTTTTTTAGGTGTATGTGTGTGTGTGTGTGCATGTGTGTGTGTGTAGGAGGGGGGGGGGGGGCAGGAGAAGTAGTGGGGAGGGGGAGGACAATTGGACAAATGCTTGAATACCTGCTTTTCGAAAAGGCGACATGTGTGGAAAGAGAGACTTGTTGTGTAACAGTCTCTTGCTGTAATTCATAATGTATACGTTCATTATGTGTCTGTTACATGGATGCCTATTTTAGGTTTGCAACTGAACACTGGCCAGTGCATTTATCTTGCTCCGTTTCATAGAATTTTCTTTCTTGGGTGTTTGCCCATTGCCTATTGTTTCATTACAGTCATTTTTCCTGTCATTAGTTTCATCAATTTTAGATATGTGCTTGCTCTTGGCAGCTGCAGCGTGCAGTGCAGTCTGCATCCCACTATACATTTCCCACGTATTGTTCATTTTTTGGTACCACATTTATAACATGTTGGAATAACTGCATTGGGAACATATATACATATCAGAACTTTTGTTATGACATGTATTAAATTTTGGAATAGATGCATTGGCAACAGAGTAGCATTCCCAATTTTTTGTGCCTTATACCTGATGTATTAGATTTTTAATGCATGACATAATAATATTTACAAACATTTATAGCTATTATAACAGTGTCAGCTTTTGACAGGCATGCTTATGTTCAAGTCACTTTTAGCAGTACACCTGTGTTTAACAATTAATATATTTTTAGATTAGTCCCAGTATCATTTTGAATGGATGTCAGGGTAAAAAGCTCAAAATGTTACCAATTTTCTTTCAGAAAAGTTTCTGTGATCTGAAGGAATAACACTGAGAAACATTCTTCCTATTTTTTGCAGAAACAGTTCTTGTGCTGTACTCTACAGCCAGTGAAACATATTTGATCTGGGAGATGTTGACACCCAGGAAACATGAATGGATTCAGTTGTATATGTTTATTAGCGAGTCACAGATAGAATAGTGTGGAAAAGTTTAGGCAAATGAGATGCTAGCATGTAAGACGTGTACTGTTGAAGTCATGAAATTGTTCTGCTTTGGTGGAAGATCCGCCTGTTTTTGTGGTCAGATCCATTGAATTTCTGTGTGTGTGTGTGTGTGTGCATGTGCACATGCACGCATGCATGCGCATGCATGCAGGCTCGACTGTTAATCATTATTGCAGAAGCTATGATCAGCTAGGTTTTGCTCAAACATTAGAAGTTCAGAAGAAGTTCATGTCGGAAAACATTCTTATCAGTCCTCTTCCCAGCTGTTAACCCCGTGGCCTGTCCCCATTGTTATTCTCCTTTTTGTCTTGCTTGTTTGTTTTGGATTGGAGGATGAGCGCTGGGGCAGTAACTTGTTCTACATTCATTTTTGCTGCATAGTACATTACAGCCAAAACTGAGGTTCATGGACATTTTTCCAGAAAATGTTGCATGAATACCAATTTTGCTTTTGCCCCCTTTTATACATTTATATTCAATTTGGTTTTTGTTTTTTAATTGTATGAACAATTTGAAGGCTTTGTTAGCTTTTGTAGGTTGCTGCATTGGTGCTGTGAATATTGATCCTAACACTGCTGCAGTATGTATGTATTGCCAGAATCTGAATGTTCTTGCTACTCCTGACATGGTTTTATCATATCAACACCTGGCGTTGAATTCCGTCATATTCTCAAAATACTCATTGTACCAAATCATTTGACAGGGTTTTTTCCCCCCCTACCCTGTTGGTCTGGTACCTTTCTTTTGGGAGTCAGCTTCCCTGTTCCTTTCTGTTTTACTTTTTCATTTGTTAAATTGTTCGTCAAAGCTGGTGTTGGTTTCTTTGTTTGTTTTTTTTTTACCAGCAACCTGATGTCCATCCCATATATTGAAATGGATTTGTCACCCTTTTCTTTTTCTGGTTCCTTCCCTTCAGCAAGGGTCTAGTCTACCTTTGTTCCTTTGTTGTTGTTGTTTTTTTTCACCTGCTCTTTTACTGTGTGTGAATAAGGTGGAAAGGGTTGTAGAGACGTGTAAAGGCATGTGGTGAATGTTTTTTTTTTTTTTTGTTAGATTTTTTTTATCTGGACTGAGCATTGAAAAAAAATGAATGTTTATAAACATAAGTAGTCTCACTGTTTACATGTGTTTTCATTGCCACTCACAAACTTTCAAACAAGATTTACTCTTCTCAGATCAATCTCTTTTTTATTTTTGGAAGTACCTTGCCAGTGCCTTCTTATGTTTTCTGGATTTCAGAGAGAGAGAGAGAGAGAGAGAGAGAGAGAGAGAGAGAGAGAGAGAGTTGTTCCCATAAATTGTATACAAAGAGTGTGTGTGTGTGTGTGTGTGTATGTGTGTGTGTGTGTGTGTGTGTGCCTGCCTGCCTCTGTGTGTGTGTGTGTGTGTGTTGTGTGTGAGAGCAAGTTCAACCCCCATCACATGTACCACTGAAGTGTTTCTAAATATTTGCAAAACTTGTTACCCTGGTTTGCTCACTGTAATTTGTTTATTTTTGCTGTAGTTTCTTGTTTTCTGTCTTTTGAAATTAGAAGTAGACAGATGTAAAACAAACGCTTAATTCAGTTGTCATTTTTGCTTGCTTGCATGCATTAGGAAAAAAGAGAAAAAAAATTGTTTTCCAACTCATTCTTGTTGTCTGAAATTACAAGAAGGAAATATCAAAAAAGATCTTTATTGGTATTTACTTCACTCTTGTTTATTGTGAGAAATGGGAAATTAAGACACTCCACTTCATGAAGAAGATAAGGGAGGAGGGAGAGTCAACTGTGCTGTGAGATAGAAGTGCACTGAACAAAACAAAACATGGGGGGGGGGGGGGGGGGGGGGGCTGGGATGGCAACTTAGTCCTGTTTAATGACCAGGACAGGAGGGAAGCCAGGTGGGAATAGGGGGAAGACTAACTGTTTACTTATTCAATGTCAACACCTATGAAAAAATTTGCAAATGTTCTACACTGGATTATGATATTTTCTTCTTTTTTTTTTTTTTTTTACTCTTTTTGTTGAGAAAGTGTTCTTCAAAGGTTTAAGATTTTGTAGTTTTGCATAATAGGGAGAGGAGGGAGGTGAGAGGGAGAGATAGGGTAAAACTTGGAGAGAAGAGGGACACAAGGGTTGTGTGCATATGTTAGACCTGTATATGAATATATATGTTTTTTTCTTTCCTTTTTTTATTTATCTCCACCAGTTTCTCCATAATCCTTGTCATCAGAAGTAACTGAGACAGACATGGACTGATGAGGTAAATATTTTTGTTGTCCACGCATATCACTTAGAAAAAAATTTTTTTTTTGTACATTTAGTTTTAAATCAGAGGTTGTTGAATATGAGGAAAACCTTTTTTTCCTTTTTTTTTTTTTTTTTTTTTTTTTTTATATGCTTATGGTAAAGGAACACAAAGTAGAAGGACAGAAAGAAAACTGCTTATGTTGCTGCTGTTGTTTTTTCCCATTCATGCAAAAAAAAAAGAAGGAAAAATATATTGAAAAACTTAGAAGACATTGTTCTGAGTTGATTTTCTTTTGTCGTGTGTGTGTGTGTGTGTGTGTGCATGTGTGTGTGTGTGTGTGTGTGCATGTGCGCACATGCTTGTTTGTGCATGTGAGAGAGAGAGAGAGAGAGACAGAGAATATTTGCCTATAAAAGCATATGAAAATATTTGCCTTGCAAAGAGTACACCTTGCTTAGCGTATACTTTGCAAAATGGAAGTGTTTATCACAACTCTTGGAGGATCTAAGGGGATAGATCACATTATTGAAAAAATCAACATCTATGCACTGGTAGAGTTTTGCTTGCCTAAGTTAGTGTCAGAAATGATATCATGTTCTTAAATGGACCTTGTTTGTAGATTCAGTTTTATGCACACCTTTGATCTGCATTTTGTGCAACTGATATAAAGCTATACTGAAATGCTGAAGGCATCCAAAACGAATGGAACAAATTCTTTTAAAGCGCCTCAAAAAGATTATGATACAACACACACACACACACACACACACATGCGCACATGCGCACACACACACACACACACACACACACAACTCCACACAAGTGCATACAAAAGCTTCCAGATTTAATTTCCTGTGACCTCTTCATAGGACTGGAGGTTTTTAAAAAAAAAACGCATAATCAATCAGCCACCCCAGCAAAGTCATGCTTCGCATCATCCTCAACCGACTGAAATCCAAGGCTGAGGAACTGCTATCAGAAGAACAAGCAGGTTTTAGAAGAGGGCGGAGCACTGTGGAACAAATTTCAACTGCCGAGTCCTGATTGAAAAGCATACACAACACCAAAAGGACCTCTTCCACAGCTTCATCGACTTTAAGAAGGCATTCAACCAGGTGTGGCACAACGGCCTATGGCAGGTTCTCAGAGACTTCAACATTGAGGAGGGCTCGTCCAAATCATCCAGGCCCTCTTCGAACACTCCAGCAGCACAGTACTTCTCAATAGCCAGCAGGGCCAGTTCTTCCCAACCACAGTCGGAGTCAGGCAAGGGTGCCTACTATCTCCAGTCCTTTTTAACATCTTTTTGGAGAAATCATGCAAGAGACCCCTCGAAGAACACCACACCTCCATCAGCATTGGCGGCAGGCCGGTCTGCAGCCTTCGTTTCGCAGACGATATCGACCTCATCGATGGGGGGCAGCAACACCGAGCTCCAGGATCTTACAAACAGACTTGTCACAAGAGCAAGTGCATGGAGGTCAGCACAGAGAAGTCAAAGGTCATAGTCAACAGCACGACTAACAGCAGTGCCAATATAACCATGAACGGTGAGCCCCTGGAAGAAGTGACCAGCTTCAGGTACTTGGGAGCAACCCTGTCCAAAGATAGCACCTGCACAGCAGACATCCGAATCAGGATCAACTCCGCATCAGCAGCGATATCCAGACTGAACAGAGTGTGGAAGAGCAACATCAAATTCCACACAAAATTTCGGCTCTACAAGTCACTAGTGGTATCCATCCTCTTATCTGGTTGCGAGACATGGACCCTGATGGCGGAAACAGAAAGAAGAATCCAGGCGTTTGAGATCAGGTGCTTGAGGAAACTACTCCGCATCTCCTACAAAGAACACAAGACCAATGATTATGTGCGGAACCTGGTCACTAACCTAGTTGGACCCCACGAACCACTTCTGGCAAAGACAGAAGATGGCATGGTTTGGCCACGTCATTCGTCACAACACCCTCTCCAAAACCATCCTTCAAGGTACCGTTGAAGGAGGCCGCAGACGAGGACGGCAAAGAAAGAGCTGGTCCGACAATATAAAGGACTGGACCAAAATGACCATGCCAGATCTCCTCACGACAGCCACCAACAGAAGAGCATGGAGAGAAACGGCGGCTGCATCATCATGTCCCCCTAACGACCCCAGCGGTCAGGGGAATGACTGACTGACTGATAATCAATACACAAACCAGATTTAACATTATGCTTGCATCAATAAGGTTCCAATACATATTTTTGATAATTTCATGTGTGTAAAAGTGTACCATGCAAAAGTCTCTCTCTCTCTCTCTCTCTCTCTCGCTCGCGCGCGCGCGCGCGCGCGCGCGCGCGGGCACGCACACAGCACGCACATTTAAACTTCTTTCTGTTTTGTTTTGGAGGGGATGTTTCCTTGTTTGTTCTGTTTGCTCTGTGTTGTCATGTCTGCGAGACGATTTGGTGTCTCAAGCAGCATTCCTTTGGAGAACTGAATATATTTTCTTGTGGAAGCAAGAGTTACCGTACTTGTTTATTGTCTTAGAGTACTTATCTCGGTAAAAATATTTGTACTTGTTCTTTTGAGGAAAAATGAATCCTCTTTTTGTACACTCGATGTACATCATTGATCAAAATAGGCACACACCTGACACAATTCATCAATGAAGATCAAGCCACTGTTCGCACATTTACAATACAACAACATCTGCATGAAAAATACATGTATATGACCGGAATGTTGTAAGTATCAAAATACATATGACTGATAATCATGGAGGAGGTCACAACTAGAACATGTGAGCAACTCAAAAATACCCCCTTTTGTTCATTTGAAATATTACAGATAAATGAACATTCTTTATGTATACAGTTCAAAAAAGAAATGTAATGAGTTTTTTTTAAAAATTCTTTTGAAGGTATTTCAGAACAGTTGCTTTCTCAATCAAGTGTCTGGTTTTATACTGTGAACAGTTCACACAAAAACAGCTTTGCCAATGTCTGATTCCCCCCCCCCCCCCCCCCCCCCCCCCCCTTGGAACGAACTTTACTTTCTTTTTTTTTTTGTAACCTGTTCATATGAGGATATTCACTGTGCAAATGACTGCTTAGTATATGCTATTTTAGGCACTAACTTTCCATTGCGACCATCTTGAAGATTTTTTAATCTGAAATTCCGAGCAGTATGGTTAATTGCAGTTTAAAACAATATGAAGGTAAGCTTATTTTGCACTTCTTACATGTGGACACACACTCTGACATGCTGATTAATTCAGTTACACAATCTCCTTGAAAACTGGTACCGTTGTTGAGCTATAGGCTACTAACATGAGCAATGCGTAGGATGAAGCCCACTCCTGTAAGTCAGGTCAACACATGAACACTCCCTAGAGGAGACCCTGCCGCCCTGTTGAGTCATGTCAGTTCTGTCCTGTTGGGAATGTTCTGAATTAACTAACTTACACACAGAACAAACATGACTCTGTGGTTTTTCGTTTAATTAAAAAGGCCATAATCATGTCAGTTCTGATAATATCTGAATACACTAAACATAAGAAATATTGATTATACCACCAATGATGAACGTGTGTGTCAAGTCATCAAGAAACATATTGAATCATATGAAGACTGAATCATATGAAAATCTGCCAAAATTAGTCCAGAAAACTACGTTGAAATGGCCGTGTAATGGATTCATGAAGCTCACCTAAACAGGCAAACAGTTGAGGGATGGAGATGGAAGGAAAGAAAAGACAATGGACTGCCAGCAATGCAGAATGGACAGTGGCGATATTTGCAAAGATCCAGGCCTTTACACAACCATTACACCTGAAGAAACCTGGTGAATTTGTTCTTCAGTGCTGCACCCAAGTGACACCTCCACCCCGAGGTTTTGGGAGAAAAGAAAAAGGAAAGAAAAGAATATAATAAGATGCATCATCAAAGCTCGGATCTATGACCTCTTTGATTTATAGACGTAGTGATAATGTATTTGAAATATGAGTTCACAAAAATATAAACTGCAGTAATCTGAATCAATGAAAAAATGAAATTTGTGACGCAAAACTGTTGTAGATAGAACTGTCCATATTCTCTAACACTTTCCGCTTGGATACATGAAGACTGTTTTTCCTTTTTTCCAGCATTTTCCTCTGAAGAGATTTCAACAAACTATTCTCTGATAGGTGA
Organism: Conus betulinus; assembly: GCA_016801955.1. NCBI lineage: Eukaryota > Metazoa > Mollusca > Gastropoda > Neogastropoda > Conidae > Conus > Conus betulinus. The sequence goes on along the minus strand of JADBJO010000785.1, from coordinate 147,314 downwards.
TAGTACAATATCACTGATTTGAAATCCCATCACCTGGCATTTATACAAGGGGAGGAGGGGGGCTGACAAATGATTTTCATGATGTTGCGTTCATTTACATTTTATTCTTTGTTATTGTCTTTTCATCTTGAATCTGCTTATTGATATCATTGATTTTAAAAACAGTAACACACACACACACACACACACACACACACACACACACACACACACACACACACACACACACACACACAAACAAAATTGGTCACTTGAAAAAAAAAAAATTCTGTCAAAAGGAATATGAGTCTCATTTCACAAAGCCAGATCCCTTATCACAGAATAAATACCAGTGGCACAGAAAACCAAACCTGTGGTAATGATAGCAAGGTCTTTGAGCTTGATGGCCAGGGGAAGGTGTCGCCAGCCTAACCGTAGATGGAAGAAACAGGGCAAGATGAAGGCCACAAATGTACTGCCAACAGCTCCTGTGCCAAAAGAAAAATAAAATAAATAAAGAAACAAATAGGTAAATGAATAAATGAATGAATGAACCCTGTCCAGTTCTGTACATAATCGCCCCTCCCCCTCCCTCCCCCTAAAGATTCAAAGCTGGAGTGAGGAGTGAGGCATACAGGCACTTTGTGTTTCTAGAGATGGTGTATGCAGTCTTTCGGTTGAATTAATTCAGTTCTGCTATTCAGTCTCTCCATTCAGATGAAACTTGACAATGAAATCCTGCTGTTAAATGCAGACATGAAAGGAACTAGAAAATAATTCTGACTCACTCTCTCTCTCTCTCTCTCTCTCTCTCTCTCTCTCTCTCTCACTCACTCTCTCTCTCTCTCTCTCTCTCTCTCTCTCACTCTCTTCCTCTCTCTCACTTTCAGGGCAAGGTGTAAAAAAGCCTGTACTATAATTATTCTTTTCCCTCATTCAAAAACATTTATTCGTTCTTTTGTTTTTATTCGTTCATTCTCTCTCTCTCTCTCTCTCTCTCTCTCTCTCTCTCTCTCTCTCTCTCTCTCTCTCTCTCTCTCTCTCTCTCTCTCTCTCTCTCTCTCTGTGTAGCGCGGATCCTAACTTAAACCTGACTCCAGTGGAACGAGCTGACTACATGTTCATGGGAGTCTGTGTTTGATTGTGCTTCGACAGTCCACCACACACACACGTAGCTTGATGGTTTTTGTTTGTTTGTTGTTTTGTTTGTTTTTGTTTGTGGTATGTCTATGCACATACAACGGGGACTTGGTACTGATAAGTCTTCTAAGTTCATTCAGGTAACGGGGGATATATCTAAGCTTAATGCATGGGACACAGACGGGATTCAAAGCCACAGGGACTATGAACCACGTAGCTAGCACATGTTAAGTTCCAAAGTGTGTTTGGTTTGTATCTATTTTCCTTACTGAACGCTACATTCTACAACATTGTTACGCATGCATTACACATTTTGGCTCTTTTCCTTCAGCGGATCATTACTTCTGAAGTTTTACGTTTGAAAGTAGAGGGACTGTAGAGGGGTTGGGGGGCAGTGTGTGGGAGTTGAAGCACGGTAAGCACTAGGTAAGCACTAGACTGCCAAATGGTAGTGAGGGAACAAATTACTCTTAATTACAAAAATTACCATTAAGAAGGAACGTGGTAACCACCAGACTGCGAAATTATCGAAACTAATCACTACAATTCAGAAGGTACACATTCAGGTCTTCTTCTTCTTCAAATGAGACAAATACGCAAACTGTAAAAGTGGAAGAAAAAAAAAAGAAAGAAAAGAAACAACATACCAAACATACCAGAAAGGAAGGGTCATTTTTCACCTGATGAGTAGGAATTGCATTCATCAGCTGTAAACAGACCATTCCTCTAAGCCGAGTCATTTCTTTGTTGTCGATGTGTTCGTTGTTCTCCCACCCCCTCTCCAATTGAAAATCTTGCCAGAGAGAAGACTTAAAGTCTGAAATGCGCTGCTTCTGTACTGAATTCGTTTTGATCCAAGAGTTTGGGAGCATTCTAATCCTCTTTCTGCCACTTTCTAATTACCTTCTTTTGCGGTGAAATGTTAGTAGTGACAATCTGTTGCAGTATGGTAGGCGCAATATCTGTGACACACTTGATTCACATCCTTTGTTATTTGTTTCCGCATTCATAGTGTATGTCTGAAGATATGCACACTTTTTTACATTCCATGAATTTTATATCAAACACTTGGGTACCACCGGCTGAATATGCATTTATCTTGCATTTAATGACTATGCTCATTTGCCTTCCCCTGCAAACACCCAGAAGCTCACCTGGTGTATGCACACTCATGAGCGAATGTCAGGTGATTTGA